>CM068304.1:6406896-6851130 GCA_034768395.1 Linum lewisii
CGTAGTCGCACACAATCCGGGTGAACTTGGTCATTCTTCACCGTATCGCAAATCTCTAGGAAGTCCTTCAAGTGTCTAGACGGGCATTCTCCATCAATACCATTGAACACCACTCCATTATGCACCATCTGAATCATATTAGGCTTCAACTCGAAGTTTCTAGCATTTACCGGCCTTCGCACAATACTCGAGGCTGCCCCTTCGAGGGTTGGGCGAGCATAATCAGCTAGTGTGCGCCTCGCACCTCTTTGCGATTGATCATCTTCATTAGTGTGATGTGAATGTACCGATTGGTCATCGTCATCTCCGTGTTGAGACATAGTGTGATGTGAAATGCGTTCAGCTTCTTGTTTTTCAACTGTAGGAGGTGGGGAAGTAGTCCGTGGTTTGAGCACTTGTTCTAATCCTTGGAGTCGAGCTTGAAGACGAGCTGAACGCCTCATGCACTAACCCAAATCTCCTGCAAACAAGCACAACAAACACACCCGAGTAATATAACGATGCGGGATAACAAAGTAAACAAAAAGCAACAAGGAAGCAAAAAGGAAAATGGAAGGAAGTGTAAAGATCGGTTCACTGATATTTGCTTTCTTAGGAATGAGAAAGTCCCCGGCAACGGTGCCAAAAACTTGATAAGGAATTTATCAAGGTCGTATTCCTCGAGGTCCTCTCATAGGCTAATACTCACAAAATTCGTGAACGATCCATACATTTGAGTTGAGATTTGGTTTGAAAGAAAACAATTTAAAAAGCATAAACAATCAAAGTAAAATTGACAAATGGAATTGAGGATCAAACAAGAGAGAAAGAAGTTTAGTCTAACAAGGGGTTTCTTCAAGCTCAAGGTTCGTGAAAGCTGAATTGAATCTCAAGCAACGATGTGTAATTAATGACCATGCATCTCACTCAAGTAGAATCAACGAGCTCTCGCACAATTGACTCTCTATTCCTAGACCAAATGCACCATGCTCTCGCTATGTGAACAAAGGGAATGGAATGCTTTAAACTAGCTCAATGAAATGCTTGGAACTTGAATTCTATGCTAACAATCATCTAGCACAAGGTAATGATGCAAGACACTCTCATGTCAATCATATAGCACTAGTCTAGCAATCACAAGGGTCTTTCAACCTTCAAATGAAAGAAAACTTAATGCACACCAAGTGTTTGATGAAATGACAACAAGGAAAAACAAGCTCAAAATGGTTGTAACTTGATAATCCAATCTCTCAAATCATCCAATTACAATCCTACAACCTTAGATCAACATCAATCAATCATTCTCATGTATTGAAAGACATAACAATACCAAAAGAACAAGTCAAGCTCTAATGGCTACAAAGCACAAGGTCTAGGATCATCATCTTACACAAATGGCTAAGAGAGACTCAATCCATACAATCAATCACCTATCCTAGCTTGATCCATCCCTCACTAAACTAAACCTAAGCTTAGCCTAGCTTAACCATGGAAGAAACCTGAAATTGAGTAGAGGAGACCATCCTTGCTTCCATGGAGGATCTTCTCACTTTGCTCTTCAAGCTCTAATCCAAGGGTGGAAGACTTCACTTAGATCTTCAAGTTGATCAACAATTGAGGGAGGATGGTGTGTGGTTGAGGGAGAGGAGATGATGGAGTTGATGATGAACAATTGAGAGAGAGAGGGCAATCGGCGATGTTGTAAATTAGAATAATGAATTGATACCCTTATTTTCGTCCTCTGCCTTCCTTAAATAGCACGCCGGAACAGCCTTGAATTTTCGGCGAAAATGATGTAACATTTTCACCGAAAACGTCCTTGAGAACACCGAACGGCTGAGCATTTCTTCTAAAGTTTTCGGCGAAAACTTTGAATGTTTTCGCCAAAATATCCTCAATGATCGAAGGCCTTCTGTCTGCTTCGAGTTTTCGGACCGAGGACTTGAAAATCTCGCCGAAAACTTCTTCTTCGGCGAAAATCCTATGATATTTTCGCCGAAAATGTCTTCAGCTGAAAGTCGTATTTTCTTCGATTTTGCAACGTCCATATCTCCTCCGTCCTAGCTCTGATTGACCTCCCATTTGATTCCACGTTCTCCTTGTCACCAGTACTTCAATGCCAAGACCTGAAAATACAAAGAAAACAGCTCCAATAGACATGGAATTGGCCTCAAAGTGGCAACCAGGCAACAAAATGACACTTTGAACAAAACTTCAATAAAAGCATATTAAGCATGGCATTTAAGGATCAAACACGGGCATTTCATAGGCTAATCGAAGGATTAAAATGCACCAAATATAGTCACATCAGTGATTTTAAAAATTCAGTTCTGACCAGGCAATTTAGCATCAAAGTAGACAAGTTGGTTTTCAGGTTCTAGGTTAAGCAGTCTAAGCATCATTATGAAGGTTTGAACAACAACTTAACCTCAAAAATCAAAAACTGAGCCATTCTATTACTAGAGGGACTGGACAGAAATCACGAGGCACACACAAAGATATAGGCAATCAAGATCATGCATGGTTCTCTAACACCCTACCCCACACTGAGACTGTTCTGTGTCCTCACAGGACCAAACCAAAGTAGAGAGAAACGAAGAACCTGGAGGGTGGAGGGCGGTGTAGTGGATGAACGCGGAGAGGCCGGGGCGGAGTAGCTACTCAAAATCCTACAAAACACAAACAACAAAAAGAACAAAAGGATACCAGGACAAGTGCCCCGAATCCACACAGAATAAAAGTGGATCGAGATCCGTAAAGAAGAAAGAAAAGAAAAGGAAAGGATAGAAACAACCTGATCATTGTTCTGAGGGTGGGGGTGGGGTGGGAATGGTGGAAATGGCGAACTGCTGCTCCATCTGCTGTCGCCATGCGAGCTCGTCCTTGTGTCTGGCTGACTGGTCGGCCATGAACTGCTGAAGAATGGACCAACGCTCGTTCTGAGTCTCTTCATGTGCTACTCGGTCCTTCTGCCATTGAAGCGAACCAGCCAAGTAGTCTATCTGCCACTTCTCAATACGCGTCAGCCTCTCATTCGTCTCCGCGGTGATTTGCGCTCGCGACGGCGGGCGGTCAACTGACTGGTGAGTGCGGTGAGGGAGCGATGTGCAATGCTCAAAATCCGCAGAAAGGTCGATGCCCCGTGCTATGGCGAGTTCAGCACCTATACGCTCAATCGGGATACGAGGAATGTCGGGGCCCCATTTGTCACTGAGATGGAGGTTGTCGATCAGAATTGAAATGAAGGGCCCCCTGGAAGCTCAGAAGGAAGCTTCTTGGTGGTAGTGCGCTTGTGAAAGAATTGTGCAAGCCACCATCCGGGATGCAGGTTGGAATCCTCCTCTAAAGCACGGAATAAGACGAGCTCCTCCAAAGAGACATGGTGACGGCTCGACTTGCTGCAATAATACAGAGATTGCACCCAAACATAATGCAAGAATTTAAGAATAGGGTGAAAGATGTCACCGACCGTGGGTTGACGATAGGCGAGATCTCATCTTCGCAGCAGGCCCATCTCCACACGTCTGGGTAAGGATCACTCGTGATGGAGTATGTGTCCTTGTAGCCAGCGGACGTTGTATTGAGGTCGACGTGCGGATCCAGCAGGCGGCCGAACTCGAGAATGGACTTCTCATGAAGAACACCACCGAGGCGAAAGGAAACGAATTTCTGCTCGCGGATGGGCTTCGGGGTGAGGCACCGGAATGAACTCCAGAACTCTTGGAGAGCGACGAGCGGGTAGGAGGAGCCATGAGCGGTCAGCACTCGCAAACCGGCTCTATGAAGGGCGGTGTCCATGGTCGAGTGCCAAGCCGGATTGTGCGCCTTGAGACTGTCGAGAGAAAGAACTGCCACCTTAGCCGGAGGAATGTCTTTGATCTTCTGAAAGACCTCTAGCTGGTGCGGCTCCAGGGCGGCGATGAAAGGATGTATAGCCCCATTGGCAGGTGTAGGAATAGAGGAAATAGGAGTCGCAGGGGTTGGTGCATCCTCGGGAATGATGGCCACAGCCGTCGATGCTGGTGCAGCTGAAACTTTTGGTCGGGAGGATGGTGTCCGTGTCTGGCGAGCTGAGGATCGCTGCGTTCCATCTGCACTGGTAGTCTTAAAACGCTTGGGAGCCCTGTAAAACACAACTCAGACATGACCAGCATCAGATGACAAGAATCTTACCCCACACTTAAGTTGACAAGTTGGGGTAAACAAATTAAATGAGAGATCATCGAATCAAGATATAGCATTAAAGAACTGTCAATTCATTTAGCAAGCATGAAGAATGGAATGATTCATGAACATGATCTCACAGACAACAAGTCACGATTCCGAAAAGGTCACAAAGGAATGCCAGAACCTAGCCAATTAACACCGACAAAGCAATCATGAAAAATCGAGGGAGAACCAAAAAGTCAACCAAAGTCAACCACGCCAAAAACCGAAAGTCAAAAAGCCAAAAGATTCACAATCAAGGGCTGAACAACTAACCGTGAAGATATGACTCGAGAAAACGATTGGAAATCCGAGGAATCGATGAAAAACTTGAAAACTAGGTCAGCCGAAACTGGAGCTGAAAAGCTCCGATTCTAGGGTTTTGGGAAAGGGCTGGTCAAGGGGGAGGCCGGCGGCGGCTGAAGGAATGGCGGCGGCTTGGCGATCGGCGGTCAGGTGGCGGCGTTGAGCGGTCGGGCGGCGGATGGTTTCAAGACAGGAGAGAGAGGGAGCAGGTTGATTTTGAACACATGTTTTCGGCGAAAACAATGACACATTTTCGCCGAAAATTTATTTGAAAACGGCGGCTGTGTTTTTTTTCTTTCCAAAAGGGGTTTAAAACAAAAACGACTCAAAACGAAAAGTTACTGACTCCAGCCGTGGGTTGCCTCCCACGAAGCGCTCTTGTTTAACGTCCGTGAGCCAGACGATACCTGGAATCGTGTCACGGTTCCGTCGTGAAGTAGTGCACGTCGATGGAAGAGACAGCTAACCCTTGCAGATACTTCTTAAGCCTATGCCCGTTGATCACAAACGGCTCTTGATCGTGCATTTTAATGTAGACGCTGCCTAAGGGTGTCTGTCGGACAACGGTATAAGGGCCAGACCATCGGGATTTCAACTTACCCGGAAAGAGCTTCAATCGAGAGTTATACAAGAGGACTTCTTCTCCAGGGTAAAACTGCTTGATCGTCTTCAATTGAGAGTCATGAATTTTCTTTGTGCGCTCTTTATATAACTTCGTGCTCTCATATGCGTGGAGTCGGTGTTCCTCAAGCTCCGCGATCTGGTTGTGACGGTTATTACCTGCTACTGCATAGCTCATGTTCAACTCTTTGTTAGCCCAGAATGTCTTATGCTCAAGCTCAACTGGCAAATGACATGACTTGCCATAGACCAGCTGATACGGTGAGGTACCGATGGGGGTCTTGTAGGCAGTTCGATATGCCCATAAGGCATCATTGAGCTTAGATGACCAGTCCTTGCGAGACCGTCCAACTGTCCTATCAAGAATCCGCTTGAGCTCACGGTTCGTCACTTTCGCCTCACCATTCGCTTGAGGGTGGTAAGCCGTGAACATTCGGTGGGTGACGCCAAAGCGTTTGCACACCCGGTCGAATTGTCCATGGAAATGGGTACCCCTATCGCTTATGATGAACCGCGGTGAACCGAAACGCGTGAAAAGACGGGTAAGGAACCGACCCACCACTCTAGAATCATTAGTGGGTAAAGCTTCAGCCTCAGCCCACTTAGAAACGTAATCAACGGCTACAAGAATGTACTTGTTTCTGTTGGAGGGTGTGAACGGACCCATAAAATCGATTCCCCAAACATAAAAAATTTCAACAGTTAAAGAAACAATTTGGGGCATCTCATTACGGTTAGAGATGTTACCTGATCGCTGGCATGCATCACAACGTCGAGCAAAAACGTCGCAGTCACTAAAGATTGAAGGCCAATAAAAACCTGTTTCGAGTACCTTTCTTGCCGTGCGGTTTCCTCCAAAGTGTCCTCCGAACTGTCCTTCATGGCACTTACGCATGATGTCAGCTGCTTCAGTGTAAGAGACACATCTCCGGATCATCCCGTCAAGACTGATGCGGTATAAGAAAGGCTCATCCCAGAAGTATGACTTGACTTCTTTAAAGAGCTTTTTGCGTGCATTGAAATCCAGCTCAGGAGGTACAATGTCGTGTGAGAGATAGTTAGCCAGAGTTGCATACCAAGGCTCCTCTGAATCGACGGCATTACTCAGATCTTGAGCGTGAGGAATTGCCCAGGGCTCGATAGCTATGCTGTTAACCTGTTCATACGTTTCAACACGCAACAGCTCGTCAGGGAAAGAATCATTGATAGGGGTAGTAGACTTACCTGTTTGTGATTCCTCCAATCGGGAAAGATGATCCGCTGCCAGATTCTCTGCTCCCTTCTTATCTTTAATTTCGATGTCGAACTCTTGGAGGAGGAGGATCCACCAGATGAGACGTGGCTTTGAATCCTGCTTGGCTAATAGATGGCGCAGAGCGGCATGATCTGTGTAGATGATGATATGTGAAAGAACCAGATACTGTCTAAACTTATCAAAGGAGAAAATGATAGCCAGGAGCTCTTTCTCCGTAGTAGTGTAGTTTCTCTGAGCGTCATTGAGTGTCTTGCTCGCAAAGTAGATAGGATGAAATCTCTTCTCAGGACCAAGAACTGCGCCAACGGCGAAGTCACTAGCGTCGCACATAATCTCGAATGGAAGATTCCAATCTGGTGCGGTGGTGAGTTGAGTCTTCAAGGTCTCAAAAGCTTCAAGACAGGCTTTGTCAAAGACGAAAGGAACATCTTTCTCAAGGAGCTTCGTCATTGGAAGAGTGATCTTGGAGAAATCTCTGATGAATCTCCGGTAAAATCCAGCATGACCGAGGAAGCTTCGAACTGTCTTAACTGAGGTCGGCGGTGGTAAGCTAGCAATGGTCTCAAGCTTAGCACGATCGACTTCTATACCTGTCTTAGATATCCTGTGGCCCAGAACAATGCCTTCGGTAACCATAAAGTGACATTTCTCCCAACTGAGTGCCAGGTTGGTTTCCTCACAACGAGCTAGCACCTTATCCAAGTTAGCCAGACATTTAGAAAATGAGTCTCCATAGACGGAGAAGTCGTCCATGAACACCTCCACCACATTCTCTACCAGATCTCCAAATATTGCAAGCATGCATCTCTGAAAGGTAGCATGCGCATTACATAAACCAAAAGGAATACGACGATAAGCAAACGTACCAAACGGGCATGTGAAGGTCGTCTTCTCTTGATCATCAAGCTCGATGGGGATCTGAAAGTAACCGAACATCCCGTCTAAGAAGCAGTAGTATTCATGACCAGCTAATCGTTCAAGCATCTGATCAATGAACGGCAGTGGGAAGTGATCTTTCTTGGTGGCATCATTGAGTCGTCGATAATCGATGCAGACTCTCCATCCGGTAACTGTTCGGGTAGGAATGAGTTCACCCTTTGGATTAGGGATGACAGTGATTCCTCCTTTCTTCGGATCGACTTGAGTCGGGCTGACCTAAGGACTGTCGGCAATAGGATAGATGATACCGGCATCTAGAAGCTTGAGTACTTCTTTCTTTACAACTTCCTGCATCAGAGGGTTAAGTCGGCGTTGGGGTTGTCTAACTGGTTTGAATTCTTCATCAACAACTATCCGGTGTTTGCAGAAGGTTTCAGAGATGCCTCTGATGTCTGCTAACTGTCAGGCAATAGCTCGGACATGCTTCTTGAGTAGCCTAATTAATTGCTCTTTCTGCTCGGGAGATAGATTTGAACTGATGATGACTGGTAACTGACAGTCCTTCCCCAGAAATGCGTATTCTAGGTGGTCAGGCAGCTCCTTCAAAGTAAGTTCTGGCGGATTCTCTTATGAGGTAGTAATTCGACTCGATGCTGGCTCAATATGTATAGGCGCGGTGATGGGTGTGAATGGTGCCTTCTGTTCGTCTAGCTCATCTTGTCATAAGCACTGCTCTGGATCGTCTAACGCATTATCAATCCCTGAAATCAAACACAACTCTAGCGGATCACTAGAAAAGCATTAGTAAAGGAGTTGGCCGAGGCCAACTCTAGGGGATCAACAGCATAACATTTATCATCTTGAGCAACAGAATATCTCATGTTATCTTTAATGCAGAATGCGACACTCTCTTGTCCTACACTTAAAGTTAACAGGCCTTGTTTGCAGTTTATATTTACACCAGCAGTTGCTAAGAAAGGTCGACCTAGGATGAGTGTTCTGTCTAACTCACGAGTATCTAGAACAACAAAATCCGCAATTATAGTAAACGGACCACAGCAAACAGTTACATCTTCTATTACACCCCTAGGTAGTTTGACAGACCTATCGGCTAACACGAGATGCAGAGTAATTGGTTTTAATTTCCCTAGATTCAGCTTTTCATATAGATAAACAGGCATAACATTAATAGAAGCACCAGAATCAACCAGACTGCGATCAATTTTAATGCCATTAATAATGCACAGTAATGTAAAAGAACCGGGATCAGGACACTTAGCTGGGGGTGGTGGCGGCTGTAGAATGGGAGATGGCGGCCCGAGAATAGACGCTCATTCATTAGTAAGCGTGACAGAGTACACCTCTCCGTTCTTCACTAGGTCTTTAAAGAACTTCCCAAATGGTGGTATAATCTCTACAGCTTCTGTCACTGGTATCTTAATCTCTGCAGTCTTAAGAACATTGTACCACTTCTTGTATTGAGTGTCGTGATCCTTAGTGTGGTTACCGAATTTGTTCGGGTCCCCGCATCTTACCACATATAAGTTTCATCGGAACCTCACTTGTTGACTATCGTCGTCTCATCTCAAAATTCACATCCATGAAAGAAGGTCAAGACCCAATCATTATCAACAAATGTTCCACTGGCAGCTATCACCGGCAACGAAGTTGGTCGCTCAAAGTTAGAGTTTCTATCTCTTATGTACGTGTAGAGATGATCGAAATTCAAACTTATAAAATCCTAAATAAGATCAAGCCCGATCCATTGATAAAAGACCATGTGTTCAATAACCAAAGTAAAATGGGCTCAAGCCCATGTATTGAGCAAAATCAAATAGATTCAGGCCACACCAACTCAATCCGAACCAGTCGAATCAGTTTATCTTGGATCAATTAAATATTCAGTTCGGCCCAATTCGATTTGGTATAAGGAAGGTCAATTCAGCCCAATTCGGTTTGGTCAAAAGAGTCAACTCGACCCAACTTGGCAATTCGGCCAAATCAGTGTATAGAACAACTCAAATCAGTCAATTAAATCAGTCAGACCAGCTAATCAAACCAGATGACTACAGAGTGACCCAAGCTCCTACCAAGAACAGTAAACCTACTATTCTAGCCCAACTATTCACCCATTGAAATGTGTGATTGTATGCTAGTCATCATTCATTCTTAAATCATATTTATGGGCTGATCCCAAATCTTAGGGCTATAAAAGGGGGGTTCAGTTACAAACGGGGGACAAAAAAAAAAAAGAAGAAAGACTACTGAATCCTAAAGTCCTCCAAAGCCTACTTTTGGCACAAACACCTCACTTTCCCTCCAAGATTACTGCAACTGCACAAACACAATCAAAGCCAAACTTAGTTCAAAACCAAGTAAAAGGGTAGATAACAAATCCAAAGAAAGTAACTAAGAACCAAGTTCGAGGCAAGAGAACGGAAGCCAAAAGCGGGGAGAGCATAGCCAAGCAGTAATATACGAACAAGGTAAGCATTCTCAACCATGTTAACTTTATAATCGATACATTCATTCCTCATTCCACGTCTCCATATTTCACTTGATCATATATTTATCATCCCTAATCATGTTTCAAGAATTTAATAAAAGTCTTATCAAGAACAAATAGAAAAAGGGTTTCCTTGATGTATGGTTTGGTGGTTGGGAGTGGATTACTCAAATTCTCTACTTATGTGAAACATGATATAAACACCTAGTTTATTGGGTATGGCAAGTCACAACCTTTTGGACTTTATTTTAGAAGACTTCACTTGTTGTAGATTGATAAGTTCTACACGTTGCCAAGTTAAGAACAAACAAATTCTAATAAACATCCACAACTCAACCACTTAACTCAAAACTCAGCTATATTAAGTCATGAAAACAGCCAAACAAACCCAAACCCAGCCATATTTTAAGCACCCAAACAGCCCTTTAAACCACCCCAAACAGCCCTTTAAACCACCCCAAACAGCCATATTAATCATCAAAACAACCCAGAAATTCAGCCATATAATCATCCCTAGACAACCTAGAAACTCAGCACTTCAAGCAACTCAAACAAACCCAAACCCAGCCATATTTTAAGCACCCAAACAGCCCTTTAAACCACTCCAAACAGCCATATTAATCATCAAAATAACCCAGAAATTCAGCCACATAATCATCCCCAAACACCTCTGCAATTAACCACTTAAGCCCCAATAGTTTAGCCAAATGAACCCTAGAACCAACCCACAAAACAGCCAAATAAAGCATGCACCGGCTGATTTCCTATACAAATTTCGCTACCCAGATATGACAATAATGCATACATGTTGCAGTCATTACTTTGGAACAAAGATTAGTTGTTTCCTACATAAACAGTTACTAACTGGTGAGTGTTAGTCCATTTTCCAACACTTTCTTTAGACTATGAATAGCATACTGAGCCATAATGCACAAATCACAAACTTAGTCATGGGAAGAGATTAGTAACTACAAGCAGTAGATCACAGGGAAACATGTATATACAAGTAAGATTCAGTGCATCATATACAAAATAGATCAGTCAACTAATGAGGAACAATTCAAGTATAAGTACAACAATGATACCTATATCATATCACTGTTAAGTAGGGTTTGTTAATTACTTTGGCCCCAAATGTTATCAAACAGTCAGTTTCTCCAATATAATGATACCGACAGTAACACAAACACTAGTGAACAAGGTCAATCCAAAATCAACAGAAAAAAAACATAAATCAAATAAGGTTAAAGAGCTAATGCGAGTACACCTTAAAATCACCAAGTCAGCCGTTTATTTCGCTCTTTTCTCGTTTGGTCGAGTAGGCACGCCTCAATCTCGATGTAATCAGACTCTTCCCATCGTTTCACCTATTTGCTACTCCCCAAGTTGGAATCAGAGTTAGTAAAACGTCACCCATAGTACTGAGTTTTGAGTAGAGAAGTTTGAGAAGAGCACTTATCTATGATTACCGGTAGAACTTCGATGATCGTCGATGAGAGCCGCCAACGCAAGCAAGAAAAAGGGTTTTGCCTTCGATCCTATCTGCCTTCAGTACGAAAACGTGGTCGGCAGCAACCATGACCCAAGGTCAGTCACCGATTAGGGTTAGGGAGAAGATAAGGTTTCTAGGATTGTGAGAGAGAGAGTGACGGCTGTGACAAAATATCTCTAGGATTTCGTCTTGGATTAGGGTCGTCGAAATGGGCCGGTATTGGGCCGAACCCGTTCAGGGCCTTTAGGACCGAAACGCACTAAATAGTGTTTTGGGCTAAACTAAACCAAATAAATTCATTTAATCCAATAGTTAAGGTCCTAGTCTAATAATATCAAGGTCTTGGGTTCAAAACACATAGATGCCAACGTTTTTTTAAGCTATCTAAATTAAGTAATTTAACAAAAATCAAATTTAATTAATACACTTTAAAAAGTTTATCCATATAATTAATAGTTGGTCTAGTCTACTCTTCACACAAGATCGTTATGTTAAAAGTTGTAGTAATCAAACGTACATCATTGCGCATGAAACTTTTAATTTCGAAAGTTTCATAAAAAAGTTAATAGACGTTAATACGCCAGCAATTGCAGCGACGCATCAAATGCCTCCTTATATATATACTTTATATCCACCTTATAAAAGGTTAATAGACGTTAATACGCCAGCAATTGCAGCGACGCGTCAAATGCCTCATTATATAATATATACCTTATATCCACCCTATAAAAGATTACTAGACGTTAATACGCCAGCAATTGCGGTGACGCGTCAAATGACTCTTTACCCAATACGTACCTCATACTCACTTTAAAGATCAATCGACGTTAGTGCGCCGACAATTGTGGCGACACGTCGTATATCTCTTCTCTAAAACCAAATTCCTTCAACCCGAGCACCAGGGTATAAATGGATTGCAAACCAACCCAAATCGACGTTAGTGCGCCGGCAATTGTGGCGACACGTTGTATATCTCTTCTCTAAAACCAAATTCCTTCAACCCGAGCACCAGGGTATAAATGGATTGCAAACCAAACCAAATCGAACTACGTGGACTTTGATCCCTAATTCTGGGTACGTAGGCAGTCAATTCTTGACTCGAGTCCAACCTTCCACTAAACATTTATCCATCCCAAAATAATCACTCTGTCCTTTAACACGCACCACAAATGAAAGGAAACTTATCGTAGTTTAGCTGTACCGACTTCGAGTCGGGCGGAACAGGGGTGCTAACCCTTCCCCGTACGTAACCGACCCCCGATCCTAGGATTTCAATTTCGCAGACCTCTTTGATATCCGGATCGAACCACGGCGGTTTGAACCGGATCCTCTGGGTGTTCGATCCACCCCCAAAATAGATCGATGGCGACTCCAAGAAATCATTTTCTCAACCTATAACTCTCTTTTGCGCCTTCCGCGCGAGCCGACCCGACGTCTCATGGCCAATGCCTAGCGACTGCCACGTGCACACAGAAAGGGGCGAGGAAGGAGTGCGTTCCCGGACAGAAACCTCCGCGACAGATGGCGACTCCGCTGGGGACTTACGGATAATCCCTAGGGGCAAGCTGTGCATATAAATCACGATAAGTTTGGGTGTTTCTTTCATTGACGTGTTAAATATTTCGCACTAGTAATCATGCATTGCATAGGCTCTATACCCGAGTCTTTTGCCATAGAAAAGAAATTAGTAAGTGTTAGCCAATCGAAATTGCATTGGCGCGCCGAACGTTTCAACCGAACCATATCAATCCTGACTTCGGTCCTAAGATTGATGTGTCTAGCTAGCCTGGATAAGGCCAAGGTTAGACACAGTTCGGGGGCCAACTCCCTAGGATTTCTACCCATTGCATATAGGGACGTTAGTAAACTACCCAATGACCAGCACTAAGCACAGAGCCTTGCAACCATAATCCTGTCACCGACAAGACCTAGGTGAACGTAAAAAAATCTTACGGGCTACGTGTTTCCTTGATTGTTTTTTTAGACCATGTGGTGCGTGTTCGGAAAAATCATGCATTCGCATAATATCATGCAAAATCTCATTTTTTTCATGATGCATCATAACATTGTTTTAAAATTTGCATGTAGCATACACAAGGGACCCACACACACTACAAAATGAACACCTTGGTCTATCAAAGGGTTCGACGCACCACACCACAATGCACTCGTGCGAACCTGGGACAAGCTCGCCTCGAGAGGAACACAGTGGAAGAAAATGCAACAAGTGAGCTCATGCAGCGAATACCACGAGAGTTGGTGACTAATATTGCCATTTCAGCCCTGGGACCTAGGCCTGAGTATCTGATGGAAAGGTGGAGAACGGTAGTCCTTAGAAAGGGAGGTCGCATGGCATGCCCAATCAAACATTTGGACTGGGTGCCCGGATATCAAGGGATCAACGTGTTCTACATCCCTATAGGTTTCTACGGTTGCTTACCCCGAGAGGTTTATTATGTCCTTCATTATCTGGCAAAGACGTGCGTTGTTGGGATGGTACTATTGATGACACTCGATTTGACGTGATTATCAGCCTCATTTAAGCGACATTTCTTTGCTTAAGACATGGTTTTTAGGGTAGAATGACGAATATTCAATCAATTGCCCTATCTCGTGCCATTTGTGTTACCTTGGCCCTTTTCGGGTCTATTTGATGGTTTTCTAGTGTTTTTGCGTAAGCACAGGTTTTTGCCGTCAAATAAAGTAGCCATGGACGTGTCTAAGGCATAGGAACATCGAGGAACTGAACCGGAATCGATCAAAGGAACCAATCAAAGTCCAACCAAAATCCTGCCCGATTACAAAGACACTTTCGCCGAAAATGTCCTATGGATTTCGGCGAAAATATTAGTGCATTCAGACTAGTGCCAAGACAAAGGAGATTTCGCCGAAACTAAGTATATGTTTTCGGCGAAAACATTAGTGCAAACCGGCTGATGTCAAGTGAAGAAAGTTTTCGCCGAAAACTTTGAGTTTTCGGACCGAAAAGGATGAACAGAAGGATCAGTTGGCGGACGTCCATTCACACAAGAGTTTTCGCCGAAACTACCCCTATGGTTTCGGCGAAAATACCATCTCAGCCCGGCCCAACTAGGGTTAAGTATTTATACTTAACCCGGCGGCCAATATAGAACATACAATTATAATTCGAAAAACACAACTTTTGGAGATCAGATTTCTCTGAAGTTTTGGAGCGAAAGTTGGAGTTCGAAGAGCCGGATAGAGATCGTGACGCCATCCCTTCCATCTCGGAGAACCGGAGCTAGGAGTGTAACTTACCGAAGGTCGGAGTCTGTCAGAGTCGTCGGAATTAGGTTTTTCAGATCCTTTTCTGTTCTTCCTTTGAATGATGAACTCTTTCTTTGTCTTTGTTTCTTTTGTAATGATCATGAGTAGCTAAACTCGTTAGGGCTTAGACTAGATGAACCCTAAGTGACCCAGGGCTTTAAAGCGGTCACGGATCGGCGGTGATTAGATTCGAAATTCAATCAGTTCTTTTTCATGTTTGATTCGTTCTTCATTGTTCATGTTTCTTGTTTGGATTGATCACCTAGATTAGATTCTTGTTAAGCTAAGGATAGAAGCGAACGCTCGCCTTACTTTAGAACATCGAATTGAACAATTAACCTTATAATTGGAGTGTGCCTTTCGTAGGAACCGGTTAGGGTTAATCCACTGCAAGAGTAACTCATTAATCACTAGTAATTACGCCAGTTAGCTAAGTCGTTGCAAGAGGCGACCGTACCCGGGCGGCTAGTTAATCTTGGTAGTTAGAACGGATAGAGCGAATGTTCGCCGGTCTTAAACCTAAGGGTAAGGGGTTATGGTGGTGTTTTAGTAATTGATTGAATAAGAATCGAAATCCGCTGATCTGTTGATTGCCAATGCTCTGGGGAACGAAGGGGGATTCAAAGTCTAAGTTCGTCTTCCATTCTTGTTTCCAAACCCTAATTCTCAATCTGCTTTAGCTTAATTTGTTTTAATTTTCCTGCATTCCTTAGAATTAGAAGTCGTGGAACTCACACCACGCACAACGTGTTTTCCTTGAGTAATTTGTTAGTTCTGAAGTAGCCAATCAATTGAAGGCCCGTGGAATACGATCTATCCTAGCTCTTGAGCTTGATAGTTATTTGATAGAACCAGCTCATCACAACGACGGTTCTCATCAAATTGGCGTCGTTGCCGGGGACTTCTTTTGATTGTTGAAAGAAGATCTGGCAATTTATTCTTCTATTTTCCATCTTTCATTTTTCCATCCACTTCGATTTTACACTGGTTTTGTTTGTCTTTGTTATCTGTAGGTTTACAGGTGTATGCCTCACCGTCCTTGGACTCGCTCTCAGACCGAACAGGCTAAGATTGCAGGAAATCCAGGCAGTTCTGCTACACCTCTACGATCACAGATTCTGAAGGAAGGCAGATCCAATCCATTCATCACTCCGATCAAGATCGAGGAACCGAAGGAGAGTTCCTCATCTCCGTCTTCACCACACTCTTCATCTGCTTCATTGATAAAAGGCGATTTTACCAAGGTCGTATTCCACGGGGTCCTCTCATAGACCAATACTCACACTTCTCATAGACGGTCTAGACATTTGAAATTGGTTTGGTTTGATTTAGAAATTCAGAAACAAAGGCAAAGAAATGCAATACTAACAAAGACTAAGCAAGAGAGAAAGGTGGTTCAAATCAAAGACAAAGGGGGCTCTCTTGGTGGGTAGTTTCATCATGCTCAAGATGACTAATTGAACAAACAAGCCAATTAAGATCGAGTTTGCATTCGGATGACCATGCATTTCACTTCTATAGACTCAATGCACTCTCGTAGCACCTAATCCCTATCCTAATACCACTCAACTTAGGCTCTCGCTCTCAAGCTAAGTGAAAAAGGATGCATTCTAAGTGTTTGATGAAATGCCAAGACACAAGATACTCTCTTAAGACTCTATGACCACAAGGCTAGGCACAACACTCTCATATCAATGCCCTAACACTAAGAGATTCACCAAAAAGCCTTTTCAAACTCAATTGAATGAAAATCCACATGCACACCAAGTGTTCGATAAAATGCCCAAGAGAGAAATCAAGTGAAAATGGTTGAAACAAGATGATCTAATCTCTTAGAACACACTCACTTCAATCCCTAGACCTACAATCTATGCAATCCAAGCACTCTCATGCATCAAATCACATTGAATGGACCAAATCAAGCAAACATGGCATAAAATGGCATTAAGAACAAGTCTAGGAATCATCCTCATACAACCAAGATCAATCATGGCAAGTTCTATACAATCATCCCTCTATCATAGCACAACTAATCTACCCATCCAAGATGAACCCTAGAAACTCAGCCACACATGGCCAAGGGAGTAAAGAGAAAAGAAGGAAGAATGGTCACCAAGAACACCATGGATGAATCCTTGAGATGATCTTCACTTCTCCACTTGTAAGCACTTCTCCCAAGGTTTGTTGGCTTCAATCCTAGCTCCAATGGCTTCAAATTGCTCCAAAAATGTGTTCTAGGGTTTGAAGGTTCGTGGGTATGTGTTTGGGGTTCAAGAGAGATCATAGAATTCCCCAAAATGGCCAAAAACAAGAGTATTTATAGTGCAGGGGACAGTGCACGGCGTGCACCCCTGCACGGCGTGCACATCTGCACGGCGTGCACCCCTGCACTGCAGAAAGCTCGATCTTGTAATGCTCATATCTCCCTCGTCCGGACTCCAAATGACCTCCAGTTTGCTCCTATGCGCTCCTTGTCATCCGTACTTTGATGCCATAACCTGAAAATGCACAGAGGCAACTCCAATAGACCACGAATTTGGCTCCAAAGTGGCAACCGGACAACAAAATGACATTTTGCACAAAACTTCAATAAAAGCATATAAGTCATGTCATTTCACGAATAAACACGGGCATTTCATAGGTCATTCATAAGCTTAAAATGCACTAATTAAAGTCACATCAAATTCCCCTACGACTAAGCTTTGCTTGTCCTCAAGCAAATGAATTAGAAAACATCCAAGTTCACAAATGACAAGTTCGGTCCATTGAGATTCAAGCAATCACAATTTAGCTTAAACTGTTCCACGAACAAACTAAACCTACACATGCAAGAACATCAACCAAACAAGTCTAAACCTCACTAATTTCTGCACACTTCAAGTAGTGGTTGATTGGGACACAGCAAAACCGACCACGACAACACCAACTCTAATCAAAAGGACTTGAAATCGGAACATGGATCGTAAGTGGCGAGTGATTATGATGTGGCTATCGACTCGACTTCATCCGCTTCTAGATCCGCACTTTACAAACTCTGGCTAGGATCAAGGGCTACATTTGAGAACTCTTTTTCTTTCTTTTCTTTTCTTTTTTTTTCTTACTGCATACTAGTGCTCGATTCAACACTTCACTTAGGTGTTGAACCTGCCTAGCTCACAGCCTTTGCCCTTTTGCTTAGTGCTCAACCCGACACTTCACTTAGGTGCCGAGCTTGCCTAGCTTTTCTTTTGAGCATTTTTTTTTCACAATTTAGCCACTTGATCCTTAGCCCTTTACAACTTCCACACAAGATTTCGAATTGGATTCCGTCTAATCTCAAGCCACAATCACGAATGATCAAAAAGGGTAAAGAAAGACATGGAAAAGGGGTGAAAATTCTGATTGCCTTCATCATCTTAGACCGGTGTTATCGAGCGGTACAAAAACACGTATCAAACCAGTCAACCAACATACAAGAGTGATAAAATCTCAGTTCTGGCCCAGACTCAATTGATATTAGTGCTAACATGCTGGTTATAGGTTCTAAGTAGGACAGTCTAAACGTCATTGTGAAAACTTGAAGTCAATTAAACACCAAAAGTCAAGAACCGAACGATTCTACAATAGAGGAATTCGACATTCAATTAAGATCATGCAACACATCAAAACATAGCTTTAGACTTCTACCGACAAATAATCACACCAAACCTCAAACTCCCCTACGACTAACATGAGCATTGTCCTCAATGATCAAGAGAGAGAGAGGATAAGGTGGAACGAATATACCGCGCGGTGAAGAAGAGAAGCCGGAGATGGAATCCCGGGTCAAGTAACCTGTTCAGGACGAGGACCTGAATCAGGGGTACCTGTAGAAAACAAGGGAGGGCACACCACTCAAACACAACCCATAGTCGACAAGATGAGAGTACGGATGAGATGTGTGATCCAACAACATGACAAGTTCAAAGCCAGAAATGAAAAGAGAAAATCAGAAGTCAAACACAACAAAACATGCAGTCATAAACAGAAATAAAAGAAAGGAAAAATCCAAAGTCCTGAGAAGTGGTGAGTGATCCTGTGGCTCTCAGTGGGGTGGTGGTCGTGGGTGCCCAGGCCACTGTGACCATGGATGGTAGCCGTCAAACGGGGGAGGCGGTGGAAAGACTGCCCAAGTGCTGGAGGGGCCGGACTCAGAGTGGAAGCTCTCCTAGTAGTAGTAGGACTGATGCTGCTGCCAGTACTGAGAATGCTGAATCTGAGTAATCTGGATACCCTGAAACTGCTGAACCTCATGCACCTGAGCAAGCTGCTGTCCATAGAACTGCTGGCTCTCAAAGTCCCTAGCGTTGTACGCCTCTAGGTTCTGAACTCTCCTGTTAAGATCCTGTATCGCCGCACTGTCTCTCTCTGTCCCTCACGCATATCCTCCACTACGGTCGTGAGGCGACCCATCCCCGAGATAAGCTCATGAAGTGTAGTAGGGTCGATCTCTCCATCCTCCTCATCACTGTCATCATTTTAGACCCGACAAGTCGGAACCAGAAGGTCTGTGATCTGAGCTGTAGGTAGGACAATCCTCAAGAGAACTGGTCGAGGCTCGACAAATGCTGGAGCAGGACCAAAAGCATCAAGGCACTCATACCCACGCACCAACCTGGTCACAAATCCTCCTCCAGCAGAACACCAGTAGTGTCATTAGCTTGTATCTGAAGGAGGGCTCCTAGCACTAAATCACCTAGATGCAGCTTGATGCCCCTCTCCAAGCAATAAAAGAGAAACAAATCTCTGACTGAGACTACACCTGGAGAGGAGGATGACTTCCTGTGGGTGATGGAGTGCCGGAAGAAGTGATGGAGGAGCTTCAGCATAGGCCGATTCACTTCTGTGACCTTGGATGAGCGAGCTGAATAACCTCTAGTCCTCGGTGCAATTTCCTTGAAGAATGCACTCTTGGCGTCCCCCGCAAGAGAAGATATGAGAGCC
Source organism: Linum lewisii (assembly GCA_034768395.1). Classification (NCBI taxonomy): domain Eukaryota; kingdom Viridiplantae; phylum Streptophyta; class Magnoliopsida; order Malpighiales; family Linaceae; genus Linum; species Linum lewisii. The sequence continues at coordinate 6,426,391 of CM068304.1, forward strand.
AACCCAGAGAGCTCGCCACTTTGAACCTCCACCCACTCATAGAACCCAAGGCGGTATCCAAACTCGTCAATGGAGCACACACGCGCCATCCCCGCGAGCCTGAAGCGCACACAAACCTCACTAGTGGTCTCGTGACACTCCACGGTGAGAGTGCTCAAGAAACTCCTTTGTAGGCCACTCATACGCCCTCTCGTCAACCTCCAAGAGCGGCCAAATACCGGCTCCATCAGCCAAAGTCTTCAAAGCATCCAACCAACCATCATGACTCTGCAACCCCTCAAAATCAAATCTACCCTGCCTCGCCACGGGCCATCTCGCCATAACCTGATAACGACTGTAAGCCCGATCTCTGGGGTCGAAGTCGGATTGATGTGACTTAAATTTTTTATTTAAGCTAAAGCTGACCTTTGGGAAAACCGTTGGTTTGATTCTTAAATGCCGTGCTTAATGGGGTTTTTATGGAGTTTTGTGGAAGTGCTTTTCTGTTTCCGGTTGCCACTTGAGGCCAATCCTTTTCTATTGGAGGGGGTTTTTTTTTTGTATTTTCAGGTCTGGCAATTTTTAGTACTGGTGACAAGGAGAGTAGGATCAAAAGGGGGGGGTCCATCAGAGCTAGGACGGCGGAGATATGAGCATTCAAGATCGAGCTTCTGCAAGTGCAAAAAGGGGTGGGACGCCGTGCAGTGTGCACGCCCCCGGGATGATGCACGCCCTGCACCGTGCACGGTTTGGTGCACGGGGGTGTCCAGGGGCTCGAAGAAGATTCAGCTCCAAAGGGGCACGCCGTACCTGCAGGCCCTGCACGCCGTGCATGCACCCCCGGGGAAGGGGCACGCCCTGGCCTTATTTGTGGCATTAAATTCTTGTCTTTTGGCCCATTTAAAAAAACACACCTTAACCCCAAAAATCTTTAGAATAAACCCCCCCAGCCTTTTTTGGAGCCAATTTTGGAATGTAGTTGGATTTAAGCCCCAAAGGGGGAAGGTTCTTTGCAATAATTTTCTCCAAAATTGCCAGGGGGGCCTGGGTGCAGGTTTTTTTGGATTTATTTGGCATGGTGGGTGGGTTGTTAGCGCGTTTGCCTGTAATGGGGTTCAGATTGTTCTAATGCTGGGGGGTGTTTGTAAAATTCCATTTGTATTTGGGGGGAGGGGGATGTTTGAATTGGCTTAAGCCCTTGGTTTTTTGTTTTAGTTTTGGGTTTTTTTTATTAGTTTTAAAAATCAAATTCAAGGGTTTTCTGGGTTTAACCCCCCCCCCCCCAAATGGGGGTCCTTGAATTTAATCATTTTTTTTCAAATTTTTGATTTTTTGTTGGGCTTTTATTGATTTGGGGGCTGGGGGTTTGGCAAAGAGTCTTTAAGGGGTTGTTGGGTGATTTTCCCCCCCCCCCCCCCCCCCCCCCCCCCCCCCCCCCCCCCCCCCCCCCCCCCCCCCCCCCCCCCCCCCCCCCCCCCCCCCCCCCCCCCCCCCCCCCCCCCCCCCCCCCCCCCCCCCCCCCCCCCCCCCCCCCCCCCCCCCCCCCCCCCCCCCCCCCCCCCCCCCCCCCCCCCCCCCCCCCCCCCCCCCCCCCCCCCCCCCCCCCCCCCCCCCCCCCCCCCCCCCCCCCCCCCCCCCCCCCCCCCCCCCCCCCCCCCCCCCCCCCCCCCCCCCCCCCCCCCCCCAATCACCTAATGCCACCTCTCCACGGCTCTCGACGAGACTACACCTGAAGGAGGTGACTTCCTGTGGTATGGAGTGCCGGAAAAGTGTGGCGAGTTGCATACGATCACTTTGTATCTTGGGTTGGAGCTGTCCTTAGTTTCAATTAAAAATCACTCTGGGGGCATGAGAGAAGGGCTACCCACCAATAGAGCCCCTTTGTCAATGAGACCCCCCGCCACCTCACATACCTCCCATTCTTCTCCCTTTCCTTTTGTTGCCCTTTAACGTTTTTAAAGTCTTTTTCAAAATCCAAACCATCATCTCCTATCAAATCAAATAACCCTGCACGAGGCATCTGCATAAACCTTGGGGAACCCCGTGAATACCCGACTCTGGGGTCAACACGTTTAAAAGATCCTCTGAACCACTGATTCAGGAGGGTCGACGCCACGAGGAGCTGGAGGCGGCGAAGGCGACCCTGGTGGAGGAGCAGAAGACTCCCCCAGTCTGTCCCTTCCACTTCTTGGAAGCTGGTGCCTTGGATCGCTTGGGGGCGGAGGATGAAGAAGCTGCTTTTACCCTTAGGAGGCATCCCGCAAAAGAAGTGCAAACAAAGAATCAACAAGAAGGGCACACTCCTAACCATACCCTATCAAGGCGCCTAGTCATAACACATGATCAAAACCCTTGAGCAAACATTGAGCACGATTCAAGATCATCAAGTTCAAGTGCAACAACCTATGCTAGCAAAAAATCAAATCACAGAGATCCACAGTTAAGCAAAAGGCATGCATAATGGATCAAAAAAACGAATCAAGAACATATAAGCCTAAGTCCACACAATGTAAGGAGGGAAAACATAAAAAATTAAACCAATGAGTGGTGATTAACCACACCCCCCCTCACATAAAGAATGGAATTCAGCCCCTGAATTCAGAACCTGTAGAAACAAAAGACACATCACAAAGATAGGCACGGAGTAGGATCACAAGTCAAACACTAACAACCACACCTAACTCCACCATTCAAATAAATCACGATAAAACAACATTCTGCCCCCATCAAGCCACCACTAATCCGTCGCAACCATCCACCAATCAAGAATAATCAAATCAGCCACCAATCAAGAACAATCAATCAATCTCACAAAGCCAAAATCGGCTCAACAATGGACACAAGCAACGCCATAACCCCAAACCTGCTCACATGAAACCAAGCAAATCCCACACCCTAAACTAAGCAACCAAATCACACCCCTCACATCAAAATCCTAACAATCAAAATCAATGCCCAACTCCACAAATCAAAGCAAGCCAACAATATCAACATTCAATCAAACCACACTACCAACTGCCAACTAACTCAAGCAACCAAATCAGAAAATACAAGCCAAAAGAAACCTGAGATTGGGGCAGGGCGGAATGGAAAGACGGCGGAATTGAGTGGCGGCTGGAGTGGGAGAAGGGAGCCGGCGGGCAGGAGTTGGTGGCGGGCAGGGCTGGGCAGATGGGCGGTCGGAGCTGGGGGTCGGGTAGGAGTTGGTGGCGGGCAGGAGTTGGTGGGCGGCGGCGGCTGGCAGGAGTTGGTTGGCGGAAGGAAGGCCGGCGGGAGCTCTGGTGCGGCGGAGTCGGGGCTAGAGACTTGAGAGAGAGGGGCTGGGTCGGTCGATTGGAGTCGGCGGCGGGATGGGGATCGGCGGGCAGGTTGGCGGTTGAGGAAGCTTCGGCGGCGGATCGGATGAGTAGAAAGAGATGGCGAGAGGGGTCGGGGTCGGGGGTGAGGAGGGAAGGGGATAAGGGGGGGTTGGGTTTAGCTGGGTGGGTCAGCCGGGTCGGGTGAGTGGGTCGGTTGGTTCGGCCGGGTGAGTAGGCTGGTTGGTGGGTGGGTTGGTTTGGTTTGGGGTAGGGGTGAGTGAGTGGGTCGGGTCGGGTCAGCTGGGTCAAGTGAGTTGGGTGAACCAAAACCAAACCGAACAATGACTCAAACCAGAAAATCAAGTATCAATCGAGCCAACCACAAACCAAACCGAAAAAAATGCAAAGGGAAAGATCAGGTGCACGGCGTGTAGTGTGCACGGCGTGCATGGGTGCACGGCGTGCACCCTGGAGGTGAAAATTTTTCCGAATCCTCCTGGACAGCACGTGCACCAAACCGTGCACGGTGCACGGCGTGCATCATGCACGGCGTGCAGTGGTGCACGGCGTGCACCTTGGAGCTGAAAATTTTTGAATCCTCCTGGACAGCACGTGCACCAAACCGTGCACGGTGCACGGCGTGCAGTGGTCACGGCGTGCAGTGGTGCACGGCGTGCGACCTCCTCAGCTCAAAAACAAATTTTCACCACGACGAAAAACGACCAAAACACCGTCAAATCAACCCAAAACGGACCCCGAACTTCAGAATTTCAACGCCTACGAGACCACAAAGGACACCACAACAACTCAAGGACCTTGAACACCACAAAAACACACAATCACGCAATCAAATCAAGAAGAAAAGACATGAAAAAAACCCTCGGGTTGCCTCCCGAGAAGCGCTTGGTTAACGTCTTAAGCTCGACGAAGCAAGGAGCACTCAAGGCACGACCAAAGACAAGACCTCAACAGCACCTATAGTATCACTAACAACATAATGCTTAAGTCTATGGCCATTCACCTTAAAAGGTTCGGTTTGGGATGGAGAGATTACCTCGATGGTGCCATAAGGAAAAACATGAGTTACCGTAAAGGGGCCGGACCAACGAGACCTCAATTTCCCGGGAAAGAGCTTGAGCCGAGAGTTGTATAGGAGAACTTGATCACCAACTTTGAAATCCTTGCCCGGCTTCAAACGGGAATCATGAATGAGCTTCGTCCTCTCCTTGTAAAGCTTTGCATTCTCATATGCATGATGGCGATACTCCTCGAGCTCATGTACCTGAAACTTACGCTCTTCTCCTGCGAGACTCATATCAAGGTTTAGAAATTTCAATGCCCAATAAGCTCGGTGCTCGAGCTCTACCGGCAAATGGCATGCTTTGCCATAGACCATCCTATAGGGAGTAGTGCCTATAGGGGTCTTGTAGGCCGTGCGGTAGGCCCATAGAGCGTCATCAAGCTTCTTCGACCAATCTTTCCGTGATTGGTCGACCGTCTTCTCTAAGATTCTCTTAAGTTCCCTATTGGTCACCTCGGCTTGGCCACTAGTTTGAGGGTGATACGAGGTGGACATCCGATGAGTGACGCCGAACCGGTGGCATACTCTATCGAATTGCCCTTGAAAATGAGTACCTCGATCACTAATGATAGCACGAGGGGTACCAAAACGGGTGAACAACTTAACAAGAAACTTCCCTATGACTCGGGCATCATTGGTAGGCAAAGCTTGTGCCTCCGCCCATTTAGACACGTAATCTACCGCAACTAATATGTACTTGTTACCATGCGAAGTAGGAAACGGTCCCATGAAATCAATACCCCATATATCAAATATTTCTACCACTAACGAGACATTTTGAGGCATTTCATTACGGAAGAGATGTTACCTGAACGTTGACACGCATCGCAAGACTTGACAAAGTCTTGACAATCTCGGAAGATCGAGGGCCAAAAGAATCCGGACTCAAGTACCTTGCGAGCCGTGCGATTTGCTCCATGATGTCCACCCGTAGGACCGGAGTGGCAATGTCGCATGATGTCCTTAGACTCTCCATAAGTGACACATCTTCTAATCATACCATCCGAGCCAACTCGAAATACAAAAGGATCGTCCCAATAGTAATGCTTCAAATCCGCAAAGAACTTCCTTTTGTCTTGAGTGGAGAGGCCCTCCTTCAAGTCTCCACTAGCAAGATAGTTAGCCAAATCCGCGAACCAAGGTTCCTTGAACTCTAAAGTTGCTATAGTGAATAATAGGTCATCGGGGAAGTTGTCATTGATCTCTTCATTACCATTGTGTACCATTTCTGCCTCTTCCAAGCGAGACAAGTGGTCGGCGGCTACATTCTCGGACCCCTTCTTATCTCGAATCTCAATATCAAACTCTTGCAATAGAAGGACCCATCGAATCAACCTTGGTTTAGCATCGGTCTTAGATAGAAGGTACCTCAAAGCTTGGTGGTCCGTGAAGACAATAGTGTGAGAAAGTACCAAGTAGGACCTAAACTTTTCAAAAGCAAACACTATGGCCAAGAGCTCCTTCTCCGTAGTTGTGTAGTTCCTTTGAGCATCATTGAGAGTCTTACTTGCATAGTATATTGGATGGAATCTCTTGTCGATTCGTTGGCCTAGAACCGCTCCAATGGCGTAATCGCTAGCATCACACATCAACTCAAATGACTTTGACCAATCCGGAGCAATGAGTATAGGGGCATTCGTGAGCTTACCCTTGAGGAGTTCAAAAGCTTGCAAGCACTCTTCATCAAAAGAAATTCCACATCCTTCTCAAGAAGCCGAGTCATAGGAGTAGTTATTTTCGAGAAGTCTTTGATGAAGCGCCTATAGAAACCGGCATGCCCCAAGAAGCTTCTCACGGCTTTCACGGATGAGGGTGGAGGAAGTTGAGAGATGGTCTCCAACTTTGCCTTGTCAACCTCAATGCCCTTTTTAGAGATCTTGTGACCAAGAACAATCCCCTCATTGACCATGAAATGACACTTCTCCCAACTTAATGCAAGATTGGTCTCTTCACACCGATGCAAGACCTTCTCAAGGTTCCTCAAGCATAGGTCGAATGAATCCCCAAAAACCGAGAAGTCGTCCATGAACACTTCCATGATATCTTCCACGAAATCATCGAAAATGGCAAGCATACACCGTTGGAAGGTGGCGGGAGCGTTGCACAACCCAAAGGGGATCCGTCGATAAGCAAAAGTACCGAAGGGGCATGTGAATGTGGTCTTCTCGATGTCCTCCGAGGCGATCGGGATTTGGAAGTACCCGGACATACCATCCAAGAAACAATAGTACTTGTGACCGGAGAGACGCTCGAGCATTTGATCCATGAAAGGTAGAGGAAAGTGATCCTTCCTAGTGGCATCATTGAGTCGACGATAATCTATGCAAACACGCCACCCGGTGATCGTCCTTGTCGGGATAAGCTCATCCTTGTCATTAGCTACCACCGTGATCCCTCCTTTCTTGGGAACAACTTGCACGGGGCTAACCCAAGGGCTATCCGAGATAGGAAAGATAATCCCCGCATCCATAAGCTTAATAACCTCTTTCTTCACAACCTCCTTCATGTTAGGATTTAGCCTTCTTTGTGGTTGCACAACCGGCTTGAAATCTTCCTCCATAAGGATCCGATGTGAGCAAAATGTGGGACTTATACCTCGAATATCTGAGATGCTCCACGCAATAGCTCTCATGTACTTCTTGAGGAGCTCCACTAGACGGTCCTTTTGCTCGGGTAGAAGCTCAGAATTGATGATGACCGGTAGCTTAGAATCTGGCATGAGAAAAGCATACTCCAAATGTGCGGGAAGAGGCTTGAGCTCAAGAGTAGGTGGTTCTTCATAGGAGGTCTTTACCCTTTCCACCTTCGGGAGAGCAACAAAAACCGTTTCACCCTCTAACTTGTCTCTCCCTTCATCAAGGTAAGCCACTTGAGCTTTTAACTCCGGGGTGCCTAAATGTTCCTGCACATCCGTTCTAAGGCAAACATCCAAAGAATCTCGACACACGAAGTTAGAAATACTACACACACTAGCCGAAGCAATAGTATCACAAGAGTACTCTAAATCATCTTGTGCGTGAGCAAACTTCATGCCATCGGCTATGCAAAATGTGACACTCTCTTGTCCTACTCTCAATGTCAATTTTCCGTCATGCACATCAATCAAAGCACGAGAAGTAGCTAGGAATGGTCAACCAAATATCAATGAGACATCCACATCATCGGTATCTATGACCGCAAAGTCAACTAGGAAGACAAAAGGGCCTACTTTAACTAGCACATCATCAACAATCCCCTAGGACTCTTGGTCGACTTGTCCGCAAGTTGAATGTACATACGAGTAGAACGAAGATTAGACAACCCTAGCTTCTCAAATATGCAATAAGGCATGACATTGATACTAGCACCTAGATCCGCAAGACCATTAGCAAGAGAAATATTACCAATAGCACAAGGGATAGTAAAGGTACCCTGATCCTTGAGCTTTTTGGGTGGACTTTTGAAGAGAACGGCGGAGCATTCCTCATTAAGGTGGACTAGAGATGTCTCCGGTAGCTTTCTCTTGTTGGTGTAGAGTTCCTTCATGAACTTAGCATATTGGGGCATCATAGTCATTGCTTCGGGAAACGGAAGAGAGAATTGCATTTGACTAATCCGCTCCACAAACTTCTTGAAAACCTTCTCAAGGCCATCCTTCTTCAATCGAGATGGGTATGGAGGCTTAGGCTTGTATGGAGATACAACCGGTGCGGGAGGAGAGACCGGTGGTGTACTCGATGTAGCCTTACTAGGTTCCTTGGCAACCTTAGTGCTCACATTACCCGTAGGAGGTTCGACTTCAACCTCAACTTCATCCGAAGGAGGATCATTAATATCATCATCATCAACCATTAGATTAGGATCTTGTACCTTTTTAGAGTCAATTGGGGTAGAGGTTGTATCTTGCAAGGGTCTTCCACTTCTCAAGGTCACTACCTTGCAATGCTCCGGACCTTTGGGGTTGATCTCGGTATTGGAAGGTAAAGAGCCCGAAGTTCTCTCCGAAAGTGCCTTAGCAATATGACCATTTGATTCTCCAAATTTGCAATTGAAGCTTGTTGATTCTTGATAAGTTGAATCATTGCCGCATTGGTGTCTTCTTGGGAGATTGTAGAACCACCCTCTTTGTTTTGAGAAGGCTTGGTGAAACCGGGCGGCCCATTACCCCTATGATTATACATCCCCGGTGGATTAGAACCTTGCTCACCACCTTGGTTACCTTGATTTTGATTGTCTCCTTGGTTACCTTGGTTTTGGTTTCCCCCTTGGTTCCATTGGTTGCCTTGCTTTTGATTTCCCCATTGATTACATAGGTTTCCTCCTTGGTTACCTTGATTGTACCCCTTGTAACCTTGGAATCCTCCTTGATTACCTTGGTTGTAACCCTTGTTATAACCACCACTCTGATTACCTTGGCCTTGGTACCCTTGGTTAGGCTTGTTGTACCCACCTCCTTGGTTCCAAGGACGGTTGTAGTTACCCCCTTGATAGTTCCCTTGAGGGTTGAAGTTACCATGGAATCCTTGACCTTGTGCAAAGCTTACTTCCTCAATGTTTTCATCTTGGTTAGACTCGGAAGTAGCGGAGGGGCATACGTTGACATCATGGCCTTGGCCTCCACAACCTTCACAACAAAATACCGAAGCAACCGGTGGATTACCCACTTTAGATGGCTTAGAGGGAGTCTTAGGCGTACTAAGATTGCTTACTTGTGAAGCCATGGCGTCGATCTTAGACATAAGGAGAGCGATCATTGGATCATCTTCATCTCGGTGCCCCGGTAACTTAGGCTTCTTCCCATAGCTAGACGACTCCCTTGGTGCATCAACACTTACGGACCGAGAGTCATAGTGCGTGTCACTTCCATACTTAGACTTAGGAGGTTGTTGTCGAGACCAACTCCTTGTCTTGTTGGCCATCTCCGCAAAGAGTTCTAGAGCATCTTCGGGAGTGAGCATCCTTAAGTCACCTCTGGCGGCTTGGTTGATCATCCTTGTATTCTCAAAATCAAGGGACCTAGCAAAGATGTCCGCCAAGCTCCATTCGGCGAAGTTGTGATGAGGACAAGACCAAAGAATGGCTTGGAACCTATTCCAAGTCTCATGGAAGAGCTCTCCCTTGTGTTGTGTGAAGTGGTTGATGCGGTCTCGGATTGCATCCGTCATATAGGGAGGAAAGAACTCTTCAAGGAAAGTTCGGCTAGGCCCTCCCATGTGGTGAAAGCTCTACTCGGTTGATTCTCCAACCATGACTTAGCTCTACCTTTGAGTGAGAAAGGAAAGAGCCGGAGTCTCACACAATCCGGGTGAACTTGGTCATTCTTAACCGTGTCACATATCTCCAAGAAGTCCTTGAGATGCCTAGATGGACATTCACCATCAATGCCATTGAACACCACTCCATTTTGAACCATTTGGATCATATTAGGCTTGAGCTCAAAGTTCCTAGCATTGACGGGTCTTCGAACAATGCTAGAGGCTGCCCCTTCAAGAGTAGGACGAGCATAATCCGCCAAGGTACGTCTTGCACCCCTTTACGATTGATCGTCTTCATTGGTGCGATGTGAATGTTCCGAATGGTTATCTTCATCCTCGTGATGAGACATAGTGTGGTGTGAGATGCGATCAGCTTCTTCTTCTTCAACTGTAGGAGGTGGGGAAGTGGTAGGTGACTCGAGCACTTGTTCTAGTCCTTGGATTCGTGCTTGAAGACGAGCTGAACGCCTCATGCACTAACCCAAAATCTCCTGCAAACAAGCACAACAAACACACCCGAGTAATACAACGATGCGGGATAATAAAATAAACAAAGAGCAACAAGGAAGCAAAAAGTAAAGCGGAAGGAAGTGAATAGATCGGTCCACTACTAAGTGCTTTCAAAGGAATGAGAGAGTCCCCGGCAACGGCGCCAAAAACTTGATAAAAGGCGATTTTACCAAGGTCGTATTCCACGGGGTCCTCTCATAGACCAATACTCACACTTCTCATAGACGGTCTAGACATTTGAAATTGGTTTGGTTTGATTTAGAAATTCAGAAACAAAGGCAAAGAAATGCAATACTAACAAAGACTAAGCAAGAGAGAAAGGTGGTTCAAATCAAAGACAAAGGGGGCTCTCTTGGTGGGTAGTTTCATCATGCTCAAGATGACTAATTGAACAAACAAGCCAATTAAGATCGAGTTTGCATTCGGATGACCATGCATTTCACTTCTATAGACTCAATGCACTCTCGTAGCACCTAATCCCTATCCTAATACCACTCAACTTAGGCTTTCGCTCTCAAGCTAAGTTAAAAAGGATGCATTCTAAGTGTTTGATGAAATGCCAAGACACAAGATACTCTCTTAAGACTCTATGACCACAAGGGTAGGCACAACACTCTCATATCAATGCCCTAACACTAAGAGATTCACCAAAAAGCCTTTTCAAACTCAATTGAATGAAAATCCACATGCACACCAAGTGTTCGATAAAATGCCCAAGAGAGAAATCAAGTGAAAATGGTTGAAACAAGATGATCTAATCTCTTAGAACACACTCACTTCAATCCCTAGACCTACAATCTATGCAATCCAAGCACTCTCATGCATCAAATCACATTGAATGGACCAAATCAAGCAAACATGGCATAAAATGGCATTAAGAACAAGTCTAGGAATCATCCTCATACAACCAAGATCAATCATGGCAAGTTCTATACAATCATCCCTCTATCATAGCACAACTAATCTACCCATCCAAGATGAACCCTAGAAACTCAGCCACACATGGCCAAGGGAGTAAAGAGAAAAGAAGGAAGAATGGTCACCAAGAACACCATGGATGAATCCTTGAGATGATCTTCACTTCTCCACTTGTAAGCACTTCTCCCAAGGTTTGTTGGCTTCAATCCTAGCTCCAATGGCTTCAAATTGCTCCAAAAATGTGTTCTAGGGTTTGAAGGTTCGTGGGTATGTGTTTGGGGTTCAAGAGAGATCATAGAATTCCCCAAAATGGCAAAAAACAAGAGTATTTATAGTGCAGGGGACAGTGCACGGCGTGCACCCCTGCACTCTGCAGAAAGCTCGATCTTGTAATGCTCATATCTCCCTCGTCCGGACTCCAAATGACCTCCCGTTTGCTCCTATGCGCTCCTTGTCATCCGTACTTTGATCCATAACCTGAAAATGCACAGAGGCAACTCCAATAGACCACGAATTTGGCTCCAAAGTGGCAACCGGACAACAAAATGACATTTTGCACAAAACTTCAATAAAAGCATATAAGTCATGTCATTTCACGAATAAACACGGGCATTTCATAGGTCATTCATAAGCTTAAAATGCACTAATTAAAGTCACATCATTCATACACCGAGTCACTGTCACCGCCTCCATCTCCCACCATGACCGATAGATTACCACCAAATGGCGATCAACCGCCGCCACCCCCACCTGCACAGAAGAGTCTAGCAGACTATAACAAGCCGAGCGCGACTAGCGTTCGATCTGCCATTGTCGTTCCGCGCATTGAAGGAGATCCTGACTATGAGATCAAAATTCCATTCTTGACCATGATCTCTAGGGATTTACAGTTTGAAGGCAGGCCCCTAGACAATCCGTGCATTCATCTTGCAGACTTCCTTGATCTCTGCAATACTTTTAAAAACGGAAACCTCGACAAAAACACTCTTTGTCTGAGAGCTTTCCCGTTCTCTTTGAAAGGCGCTGCTAAGAGGTGGCTTACTGGCAAACCACCTGGCTACTACACTAACTGGGATACTCTGGCTCAGGACTTTGTTGAAGAATACTTCCCTCCGGCCAGAACGACCGCCATCAAGGACAGCATCGCCAGATTCTCCCAGAAAGAAGAGAAAGTTTATATGATACTTGGAATCGATTCCAAGAACTTCTCTACACCTGCCCTCATCATGGATTCGAGCAGAGACAGTTAGCTGAAATCTTCTCTCGAGGACTTCGAGAAGAATCTGCCAAGTGGGTCAATTCTCTAGCTGAAGGGGATTGCACTACACTCACTCCTGAAGCTGCTCTTCTACACTTCGCAAACTGTGCCTCCAAGTCAAGAAACTGGGAGCGACAATATGAAGGATCGAGGAGCAAGCTAGATTTCGAAGCAGCTATCAAGGCAGAGGTAGAGAAGCATTTGAAGAAGTCTACCACACCAATCAAGCCACCGGCAGCTTCTGTCTATGTTGCCGATTGCGAGTGGTGTGGAGCTTGCGCACATAACGGAGGCCGTTGTCAGAATTTTGGTAAAGCAGAAATCTGGTCTGCCGAAGAGGTAAATTTCATTCAACAAGGCTTCGTCAATAATCAGAACGGTTATGCTGGTTATCGTAACATCAGACAGCAAGGGACCTATCAAGACAGACCTCCCTACAATGCTGGCGCCAATCATAACCAGAACCAGAACAACCGCCCGGCTGTTCCAGCTCAGGATCAGAAGCTTAATCATCCGCCGGCAGGTGTCTACCAGCCGCCGCATCGCAATCCGGGTAACTATGGAACTGCTCCTGGCAATCGCCAGAACCAATACTTCAATAATACCTATCCAGGACAGCAGCAGCAAAGAGAGAACAATGTCAGTGACCTGGATAAGAAGCTCAACCAGATTATCACCAGACTCGATGATCACGATAGTCAGTTCAAGGCTCAAGCTCTTCTCAATCAAGAACAAATAGCATCTGGACAACGGATTGAGCAAGTCGTGAACAACATCTCGAGCATGCTAGCATCTGGTCGACCATTTGGCCAGCTTCCAAGCCAGACAGAGCCAAACCCGAGAAAAGAACAGGCTAAAATGGTAACTGCTCGAAAACTTCCCTGAACTTAATTGCTGATGTTTTTTCTGTTTTACCCCAGGATCGCTGAAACGCCGGAAGAAGAAGAAGAAGAGGAGCGGGAACCAGCGCCTAAGGATGATCCTCCTCTTGCACCATACGTCGTGAAGCCTCCTTTTCCCAGAGCATTGCTGCCAAACGCAAGGATCGAGACTGGCATGAAGGGGAACAAGGAAGGATACCCTGACATTCGTGCTAAGAAACCCGTTTCTCCATATCCAGCTAAGTTATCTGATCCTGGTTCTTTTACTTTACCCTTGGTCATCAATGATGTTGAAATTGAACGTTGCTTAGTTGACCTAGGAGCATCTGTTAATGTCATGCCTGTGAGCTTGTTTAAAAAGTTAAACCTAGGAGAACTTGAACCACCTAGTATGCAACTTGTCTTTGCTGATAGATCGCTTAAAACCCCTAAGGGAGAAATCAAAGATGTTGTTACAAAATGTGGTCCGTTCACATTTCTAGCTGACTATGTGATTATGGATACCGGTACAAAAGATTCAACCATTCTTATAGGTCGACCGTTCATGGCTACTACTGGAATGAATATTAATGTTCCTAATGGTTCTTTGACTTTAAGAATTGGTAAAGAAACAAAAACGTTCCGTCTTAAAGATGACATGAAACATGACTTTAGGAATGAAGAATCTCACTGCCTTGCTGTTGAAACTGTGGAGTTGACTCCGGTCAACTCCGTTACTAATGCTTCTTCCAGTGTCTCTAGATCAGTTTTTGCTGCAGGTATTAAGCAGGTTATAAGGAAGAAGCCAGAAGCCTCGGTTCAGAAGCCACGAAAGAAGAAGGAACTGTAAGCCTCTTCGAAACCGCCACGCAAGGAATCTGGTAGATCGAGGAGGAAGAATCACAAGGAGAAGCAAGCTCAAATGGTCTGGAGACCAAAAATTCCGCCATCTTCCACCAAGCCAGCTGCACCACCAATTCGTTCCGAGAAACCGGCGCCAGAACAAATATGGAGGGAGAAGCCGAAAGCGTCTCCTAAGGAAGTACTAACGATCACCGATCCTGGTGATACCAAGCCGAAGACTGAAGTTAAGAAGAAGCCGACAGTCCTCATTCCTTCCATCGTCATACTCAAGAAGGATGATCTCTCTAGAGAGCTGTTCGGACCATTCAAGTTCGTTGATCATCTTCCCGACGGACGTACCAAGCTTTTGCATGCAAACGGGAAGAAATTCACGTTTACCGGAGAAGTCCCGAAGCTGTACTTCATGAACTCCGACGCGAGCGTGAAGGAGAATCTTAGTTGGGATGTCTCCTAATACCGTCCAGGTATCGTCCAGCTCAAGGACGTTAATAAAAGAGCGCTTCGTGGGAGGCAACCCACGGCTGGAGTCAGTTTTGTTTTGTTTCAACCTTGGTATTTTAGAGTCGGTTCGGGAGAGCCAAAAGTGTCAGTTTGTTTGAGTTATTATTTTTTCGTGTGTAGTCTGTGTGTCATAGAGTCAGTAGCAAGTTGATTGAGGTCATTCCGATTTTTCTGAATTTAACGGTGATTTTCTGAAGTTGGCCTGATTTGCGAAAATATTTTAAACCCGAACAGTTCAAAATTTTCGGCGAAACTACCAGTGTTTTCGGCGAAACCGATTTTCAAACTTCGAACCTGTTTCTCCTGTTTCTCTTTTTCGGTTCGAAAACTTTATGATTTCGGCGAAACCACTTCAACCAAGATTTTCGGCGAAACCAAGCTTAAATTTTTGGCGAAACCGCCAGTTCAAATCAGCCAATCCTTGTTAACCTGTAGTTTCGGCGAAACCACTGCCCTATTTTCGCCGAAACTGATTTGAAATTTCGCCTAATTATCCTTTAAAATTCGGACCAACTCCTCTCTCACCTTATCTCACTTTCGCTCATATCACCGAAACCCCCCCTTATCTGTTTAAAATCACCGCCGACCCTCCACTAAAACCCGCCGTCGCCACCGTTTTCACCCGCCGCCGCCATCGCCGATCGCCGCCGCTCACTCCCCCTCCTCAATCCGATCCCACCAAGCCCTAGAACAACCAAATCGGAGCTTTGCAGCCCCAGTTCACCGAAAACCTAGTTTTCAACGTTTTTCACCGATTCCTCCCAACCCGTTCAGTTTTTGTTTCCATGGCTTCAAGGTAAAGTGCATAACTTTTCAATACGAATCTTTTGACATATGGATTGCTGAATTTCGTCGGGGTTGACTTTCAGTTGACTTTTCGGTTTACCTCGTTTTGCGTGACAACTGTTTCGTGTGAACTAGGATTGACTGAACTTATAGAACCGTTCTAGGATGCTTAGGGAGTTCCGTGCTTAATTTCCATATCCTTTGGTCATGTGTTGCTATGCATACGATTGATTCGTTGTTTTGTTGACTTATGAGATATACCGGTTTGTCGTTGACTTGGTATTGATCGTTTGGTTGTCATCAGTGTTTATTCTTGTTCATATTATCGTGCCGCCATTTGAAATCGTATGATGCCGTCAATTTCCAAGTTGTGATAGTCTTGCCATGATTAGGGTTCAATATGACTTAATGTTGACTTTCTAAAAATGTCGGTTTGAATTTTTGAACTCTGATTGCGCTTCCCTGATTATAGCTGTTCTTAAGACATGTGCTCTATTGTCTATGATTACCGGTTACTCCGCTTTACTTATCCCACTTAGTTTCCCTCGTTTCCTTGTGAAATTGAGTTTTTTCTACTAAGTGTGGGGTAGGATCTTAGTTGACTAATCTGGTTTCATTCTGGTTTTAGGAACACTTTTGAGCGCAGGACTAAGGCACGCCTTGATGGCGCCTCGAGCTCAGGAGCTGCCGCTCCCGTCACACCCGCCATTCTGGGTCCCCCACCTGCACTCCCTCGCCATGCTGGATACCATCCCACCATCGCCCGTCTTCCGAACTTCTACTTTGAGAACTTCCAGAAGATCGCGCACATCCGGGGAGCTGACGTGCGTCCTTTATCCATGGAGTCGCTCCAGGAGCATGACGAGGATTCCTACCGGAACGTGCATGACGCCTTAGCACCGGCCGGTCTCCTAGAGCTGACCACTATAGCCGCCGAGTTCCCAGACATTGCTCTCCAGGAGTTCTGGGCGACATTTGACTTGGACGAGCATAAGAAGAGACGGGGCCAGAAGGTGATCACTTTCTTTCTTGGTGGGGTGCACAGGCAGCTCACCTACGATGAGTTTGCCGCTCATCTGGGCATCCCCTACGAGCACTATCACGATCACCACCTCGGTTGGGGCGAGGATGATGACGACGAGGCATTGCACGCCCTCTGGAGCCACATGACAGGCGTGCCTGGCGATCGCCTCAGGAAGAACAACTCAGTTAAGTCCCTCTCTCACCCGCTCTATAAGTTTATTCATATGGTTTGGCGGAGGTCACTTTTATATGTCAGAGACAAGGATCGCCACCATATCCTTAAAGAGGAGCTCGTGCTTCACCGAGCCATCCGAGAGAGCTACCCTCTCCACCCCGGCTGGGTGCTAGCTCACATCTTCAGTCAGAGGACCAAGAGAAAGAAGCAACCACGCAAACTCTTGGGAGGCAACTTCATAGGACAGCTCATCCTCTCCTTCGGCATCGGCCATGAATATGGTCCTCACATTCCATGACATCCAGTTCGGACCGTTGGAGGAGACTTGGCGGTCGAGTACGACTTAGAACTCGACCTCAGTCCCCATGTAGTAGCAGATCCTCCACTCCAACCTGCGGTCGAGTCGGAGGACGACGATGATGCTGAGGAGCAGCAGCCGCAGCCGCCGCCCGAGATTTCATCGAAACTAAGTATATGTTTTCGGCGAAAACATTAGTGCAAACCGGCTGATGTCAAGTGAAGAAAGTTTTCGCCGAAAACTTTGAGTTTTCGGACCGAAAAGGATGAACAGAAGGATCAGTCGGCGGACGTCCATTCACACAAGAGTTTTCGCCGAAACTACCCCTATGGTTTCGGCGAAAATACCATCTCAGCCCGGCCCAACTAGGGTTAAGTATTTATACTTAACCCGGCGGCCAATATAGAACATACAATTCATAATTCGAAAAACACACAACTTTTGGAGATCAGATTTCTCTGAAGTTCTGGAGCGAAGAGTTGGAGTTCGAAGATCCGGATAGAGATCGTGACGCCATCCCTTCCATCTCGGAGAACAGGAGCTAGGAGTGTAACTTACCGAAGGTCGGAGTCTGTCAGAGTCGTCGGAATTAGGTTTTTCAGATCCTTTTCTGTTCTTCCTTTGAATGATGAACTCTTTCTTTGTCTTTGTTTCTTTTGTAATGATCATGAGTAGCTAAACTCGTTAGGGCTTAGACTAGATGAACCCTAAGTGACCCAGGGCTTTAAAGCGGTCACGGATCGGCGGTGATTAGATTCGAAATTCAATCAGTTCTTTTTCATGTTTGATTCGTTCTTCATTGTTCATGTTTCTTGTCTGGATTGATCACCTAGATTAGATTCTTGTTAAGCTAAGGATAGAAGCGAACGCTCGCCTTACTTTAGAACATCGAATTGAACAATTAACCTTATAATTGGAGTGTGCCTTTCGTAGGAACCGGTTAGGGTTAATCCACTGCAAGAGTAACTCATTAATCACTAGTAATTACGCCAGTTAGCTAAGTCGTTGCAAGAGGCGACCGTACCCGGGCGGCTAGTTAATCTTGGTAGTTAGAACGGATAGAGCGAACGTTCGCCGGTCTTAAACCTAAGGGTAAGGGGTTATGGTGGTGTTTTAGTAATTGATTGAATAAGAATCGAAATCCGCTGATCTGTTGATTGCCAATGCTCTGGGGAACGAAGGGGGATTCAAAGTCTAAGTTCGTCTGCCATTCTTGTTTCCAAACCCTAATTCTCAATCTGCTTTAGCTTAATTTGTTTTAATTTTCCTGCATTCCTTAGAATTAGAAGTCGTGGAACTCACACCACGCACAACGTGTTTTCCTTGAGTAATTTGTTAGTTCTGAAGTAGCCAATCAATTGAAGGCCCGTGGAATACGATCTATCCTAGCTCTTGAGCTTGATAGTTATTTGATAGAACCAGATCATCACAACGACGGTTCTCATCAACTATTGATAAGGATTTTATCAAGGTCGTATTCCTCGAGGTCCTCTCATAGGCTAATACTCACAAAATTCGTGAACGGTCTAAACATTTGAATTGAGATTTGGTTTTGAAAAAGAACAACTTAAAAACATAAACAAACAAAGTAAAATTGACAAGAGAAATTGAGGATCAAACAAGAGAGAAAAGAGTTTAGTCTAGCAAGGGATTTCTTCAAGCTCAAGGTTCATGAAAGCTGGATTGAATCTCAAGCAATGATGTGTAATTAATGACCGTGCATCTCACTCGAGTAGAATCAACGAACTCTCGCACAATTGACTCTCTATTCCTAGACCAAATGCACCATGCTCTCGCTATGTGAACAAAGGGAATGGAATGCTTTAAACTAGCTCAATGAAATGCTTGGAACTTGAATTCTATGCTAACAATCATCTAGCACAAGGTAATGATGCAAGACACTCTCATGTCAATCATATAACACTAGTCTAGCAATCACAAGGGTCTTTCAACCTTCAAATGAAAGAAAACTCAATGCACACCAAGTGTTTGATAAAATGTCAACAAGGAAGAACAAGCTCAAAATGGTTGTAACTTGATAATCCAATCTCTCAAATTATCCAATTACAATCCTACAACCTTAGATCAACATCAATCAATCATTCTCATGTATTGAAAGACATAACAATACCAAAAGAACAAGTCAAGCTCTAATGGCTATAAAGCACAAGGTCTAGGATCATCATCTTACACAAATGGCTATAAGAAACTCAATCCATACAATCAATCACCTATCCTAGCTTGATCCATCCCTCACTAAACTAAACCTAAGCTTAGCCTAGCTTAACCATGGAAGAAACCTGAAATTGAGGAGAGGAGACCATCCTTGCTTCCATGGAGGATCTTCCCACTTGGCTCTTCAAGCTCCAATCCAAGGTGTAGAAGGCTTCACTTAGATCTTCAAGTTGATCAACAATTGAGGGAGGATGGTGTGTGGTTGAGGGAGAGGAGATGATGGAGTTGATGATGAACAATTGAGAGAGAGTGAGGGCAATCGGCGATGGTGTTGTAGAATAATGAATTGATGCCTTAAACTCTCACCTCTTTCACCTTTATATAGCACGCCGGATTTGCCTGATATTTTCGGCGAAAATTTTGTAGGATTTTCGCCGAAAACGCCTTTGAAAACACGCTGCTGCATTCCTTCTAAAGTTTTCGGCGAAAACTTTGAATGTTTTCGCCGAAAATGTTGTCAAAGAGCAAAGGCCTTCTGTCTGCTTCGAGTTTTCGGACCGAGGACTTGAAAATCTCGCCGAAAAATTCTTCTTCGGCGAAAACTTTAAGATATTTTCGCCGAAAATGTCTTCAGCTGAAAGTCGTATTTCCTTCGATTTTGCAACGTCCATATCTCTTCCGTCCTAGCTCCGATTGACCTCCCGTTTGATCCTACGTGCTCCTTGTCACTAGTAATACACTGCCAAGGCCTGAAAATACAAAGAAAACACCTCCAATAGACATGGAGTTGGCCTCAAAGTTGCAACCGGGCAACAGAATAGCACTTAGCACAAAACTTCGATAAAAGCATATTAAGCATGGCATTTAAGGATCAAACACGGGCGTTTCATAGGTCAATCATAAGCTAAAAATGCACTAAATAAAGTCACATCAAATTCCCCTACGACTAAGCTTTGTTTGTCCTCAAGCAAATGAATTAGAACACATCCAAGTTCACAAATGACAAGATCGGCTCATTGAGATTCAAGCAATAACAATTTGGTTTAAACTGTTCCACGAACAAACTTAACCTACACATGCAAGAACGTCAACCAAACAAGTCTAGACCTCACTATTTTCTGCACACTTCAAGTAGCGGTTGATTGGGATACAGAAAGATCGACCACGACAACACCAACTCTAATTAAAAGGACTTGAACTCAGGAAATGGATTGAAAGTGGAGGTAAGGAAATTTTGGAAAATGATGAGTGATTATGATGTGGCTATCGACTCGACTTCATCCGCTTCTAAATCCACACTTTCAAACTCGGGCTAGGATCAAGGGCTACATTTGAGAACTTTTTCCTTTCTTTTCTTTCTCTTTTCTTTCTCTTTTCTTTTCCATTTTTTTTCTTTTTCTTCTATCTTTTTTCTTACTGCATACTAGTGCTCGATCCAACACTTCACTTAGGTGTTGAACCTGCCTAGCTCACAGCTTTTGCCTTTGCTAGTGCTCAACCCGACACTTCACTTAGGTGCCGAGCTTGCCTAGCTTTAGCTTTTCTTTTCTTTTCTTTCGACTTTAGCCACTTGATCCTTAGCCCTTAACAACTTCCACCCAAGATTTCGAATTGGATTCCGTCTAATCTCAAGCCACAATCACGAATGATCGAAAAGGGTGAAGAAGAACATGGAAAAAGGGTGAAAATTCTGATTGCCTTCATCATCTTAGACCGGTGTTATCGAGTGGTACAAAAACATGCATCAAACCAATCAACCAACATACAAGAGTGATAAAATCTCTGTTCTGGCCTAGACTCATTTGATATTAGTGCTAACATGCTGGTTATAGGTTCTAAGTGGAACAGTCTAAACATCATTATGAAAGCTTGAAGTCAATTAAACACCAAAAGTCAAGAACCGAATGATTCTAAAGTAGAGGGAATCGACATTCAAATAAGATCATGCAACTCAACCAACCAAAACAAATGATCACACCAAACCTCAAACTCCCCTACGACTAACATGAGCATTGTCCTCAATGATCTAGAGAGAGAGGGTAGGGTGGAACGAAGTTACCGCATTAGTAGAGAAAAGCTTAGGAACAAAGGAGTGGAAGAGTCCCATAGCGCACATTGTGAAGAGTGATCCGCCTAAGTGCTTGCCAACAGCCAACTCAAGAACTAAAATAACACAAAAACACAAAAGCGAAAAAGTGAGGATAACATGGGTTGCCTCCCATGAAGCGCTTCTTTAACGTCTCTAGCTAGACGAAAGCACAAGGATTAAGCTAAGTAAAACCATCCCAACTCATTACCTCCTTGAAATCGATGTCATTACCTTCGCATGGCACACGAAAATTGAATTGTACCTTACCGACTTCGGGTGGAATGAGCATGGATTTCCCGGATGGTGAGGCGGGAGCAATGGAGAAGGGACCAAACCACTTAGAGTTGAGCCGGCTTCTTAGTCTTGCTTGTCTCACCCATTGGTGCAGCTTCTTTGCCCTTCTCGGGTGACTTCATTACACCTTTCTCGGGTGGTGTCTTCGGGAGCACGAACGGTGGAGACTCCTTTACTTCATCCGAATTTTCCTGCACATCACTAATAGCAAACAACTCCGCAAGACTATGTCGGACAAGGTTAGTGTTATTAGTAGCCGAAGTAAGCTCATGTGGATTCTTAGGGTCATGGTGACTAGCATAAGACAAAGTAAACTCCATACCATTTGAGCGGTCAAAGATCATGCATTCATTGTCGACCCTAAGGGTAAGTTTACCACCATAAACATCAATCAAAGCACGAGAGGTTGCTAAGAAAGGTCGTCCTAAAATCAAAGGCACATCGGCACCACCCATAGCATCTAGGATAACAAAATCCACAAGAAATTCGAAAGCACCAACCTTAACCAACACGTCCTCAACAATACCACGAGGGGATTTCATGGACTTATCCGATAATTGAACATTCATGAGGGTTGGTTTTAATTTCCCTAGGCCTAGCTTCTGAAACATGCAATATGGCATAACATTGATACTAGCACCGAAATCGGCTAAACCTCTACTAATTGCATGCTCACCAATAGTGCAAGGAATAGTAAAGCTACCTGGATCCTTAAGCTTCTCCGATGGTTGCTTAGAGAGAATGGCGGAGCATTGTTCGTTAAGCTTTGTCGAGGTGACATCCGTTAGCTTGCGTTTGTTGGTGAAGATCTCCTTCATGAACTTTGCATATTGAGGCATCTTGGTGATTGCTTCTCCAAAAGGCATTGTGAATTGCACCTTGTCAAGAATCTCAACAAACCTTTTGAAGTTCTTCTCCATGGAACCGGCTTCAAGCGAGAAGGATAAGGTGGCTTAGGCTTGTACGGAGGCACAACCGGTGCGGGAGGAGAGACCGGAGTAGCACTCGTCGTAGCCTCTTGAGAACCAACCTTATTGGTCAATTTAGAAGCTCCTTTACCCTTGACTCCTCTATCTTTAACTTCAATCCTATCCGTGTCATCATCGGAGTCAACATCTTCAACTATAACCAAATCATCGTCTTTAGCACTTACCACCTTAGGTATGGCATCTTGTACTTGCTTACCACTCCTCAAAGTTACCATCATAAGCTCCTCGGGGGCCTTGGGGTTGACCTCGGTGTTAGAGGGTAAAGTGCCCGAGGGTCACTCCGAGAGTGCCTTAGAAATATGTCCCAATTGGTTATCCAAATTGGCAATTGAGGCTTGTTGGTTTTTGATGAGTTGAATCATCGCCGCGTTGGTATCCTCTTGAGAGATCGAAGAACCACCGTCTTTGTTTTGAGGAGGCTTGTTGAACCCGGATGGTCCTTCACCTCTATGGTTGTACATTCCCGGTGGGGTATGACCTTGGGAACCTTGACTTGGATGTCCACTTTGATTCCATTGATTTCCCCCTTGGTTCCCTTGACCTTGGGGTCCTCCTTGAGTCCATTGACTACCTTGGTTTAGGTTACTTCCTTGAGACCATTGGTTACCTTGATACCCTCTATAACCTTGATATCCTCCTTGATTACCTTGGTTGTAACCCTTGTTATAACCACTACCTTGACTCCCTTGGCCTTGGTACCCTTGGGTGGACTTGTTGTTCCAAGGTTGGTTATAGTTACCTTGGGGGCTGAAATTACCATGGAAACCTTGACCTTGTGCGAAGCTCACCTCCTCGTTGTGGTCGCCTTGGCCAAGCTCAGGAGTGGCGGAAGGGCAAGCACTAACATCGTGGCCTTGACCCCCACAACATTCACAACAATATATTGAAGCCACTGGGGAATTACCCACATGAGATGATGGAACCTTGGAGGGATGCTTAGGTTACTTACTTGGGATGCCATATCATCGATCTTAGACATGAGGAGTGCAAACATAGGGTCATCTTCATCTCGATGCCCCGGTAACTTAGGCTTTTTTCCATAGCTAGATGAATCCTTTGGTGCATCGACACTTATAGCTCTAGAGTCGTAGTGAGTGTCGCTCCCATACTTGGATCTTGGAGGTTGTTGTCGAGACCAACTCCTTGTCTTGTTGGCCATCTCCGCAAAGAGTTCTAGAGCATCCTCGGGAGTGAGCGTCCTTAGATCACCTCCGGCGGCTTGGTTGATCATCCTTGTATTCTCAAAGTCAAGGGACCTAGCAAAGATATCCGCCAAGCTCATTCGGCGAAGTTGTGATGAGGACAAGACCGAAGAAGGGCTTGGAACCTATTCCAAGTCTCATGGAAAAGCTCTCCCTTGTGTTGTGTGAAGTGGTTGATTCGATCCCGGATTGCATCCGTCATGTAAGGAGGAAAGAACTCCTCAAGAAAATTCGGCTAGTCCCTCCCATGTAGTGAATGTTCTACTAGGTTGGTTCTCCAACCAAGACTTGGCTCGACCTTTGAGTGAGAAGGGGAAGAGCCGGAGTCGCACACAATCCGGGTGAACTTGATCGTTCTTCACCGTATCGCATATCTCTAGGAAGTCCTTCAAGTGTCTAGATGGGCACTCTCCATCTATACCGTTGAACACCACTCCGTTCTGTACCATCTGAATCATGTTAGGCTTCAACTCGAAGTTTCTTGCATTTACCGGTCTTCGCACGACACTCGAGGCTGCCCCTTCAAGGGTTGGGCGAGCATAATCGGCTAGTGTGCGCCTCGCACCTCTTTGCGATTGATCATCTTCATTAGTGTGATGTGAATGTACCGATTGGTCATCGTCATCTCCGTGTTGAGACATAGTGTGGTGTGAGGTAAGATCAACCTCTTCTTCTTCAACTGTAGAAGGTGGGGGAGTAGTTGGTAGATCGATCACTTGTTCTAGTCCTTGGATTCGTGCTTGAAGACGAGCTGAACGCCTCATGCACTAACACCAATCTCCTACAAACAAGCACAACGAACACACCCGAGTAATACAACGATGCGGGATAACAAAGTAAACAAAGAGCAACAAGGAAGCAAAAAGGAAAATGGAAGGAAGTGCAAAGATCGGTTCACTAATATTTGCTTTCTTAGGAATGAGAGGTCCCCGGCAACGGCGCCAAAAACTTGATAAGGATTTTATCAAGGTCGTATTCCTCGAGGTCCTCTCATAGGCTAATACTCACAAAATTCGTGAACGGTCTAAACATTTGAATTGAGATTTGGTTTTGAAAAAGAACAACTTAAAAACATAAACAAACAAAGTAAAATTGACAAGAGAAATTGAGGATCAAACAAGAGAGAAAAGAGTTTAGTCTAGCAAGGGGTTTCTTCAAGCTCAAGGTTCATGAAAGCTGGATTGAATCTCAAGCAATGATGTGTAATTAATGACCATGCATCTCACTCGAGTAGAATCAACGAACTCTCGCACAATTGACTCTCTATTCCTAGACCAAATGCACCATGCTCTCGCTATGTGAACAAAGGGAATGGAATGCTTTAAACTAGCTCAATGAAATGCTTGGAACTTGAATTCTATGCTAACAATCATCTAGCACAAGGTAATGATGCAAGACACTCTCATGTCAATCATATAACACTAGTCTAGCAATCACAAGGGTCTTTCAACCTTCAAATGAAGAAAACTCAATGCACACCAAGTGTTTGATAAAATGTCAACAAGGAAGAACAAGCTCAAAATGGTTGTAACTTGATAATCCAATCTCTCAAATCATCCAATTACAATCCTACAACCTTAGATCAACATCAATCAATCATTCTCATGTATTGAAAGACATAACAATACCAAAAGAACAAGTCAAGCTCTAATGGCTATAAAGCACAAGGTCTAGGATCATCATCTTACACAAATGGCTATAAGAAACTCAATCCATACAATCAATCACCTATCCTAGCTTGATCCATCCCTCACTAAACTAAACCTAAGCTTAGCCTAGCTTCACCATGGAAGAAACCTGAAATTGAGGAGAGGAGACCATCCTTGTTTCCATGGAGGATCTTCCCACTTGGCTCTTCAAGCTCCAATCCAAGGTGTAGAAGGCTTCACTTAGATCTTCAAGTTGATCAACAATTGAGGGAGGATGGTGTGTGGTTGAGGGAGAGGAGATGATGGAGTTGATGATGAACAATTGAGAGAGAGAGAGGGCAATCGGCGATGGTGTTGTAGAATAATGAATTGATTCCTTAAACTCTCGCCTCTTTCACCTTTATATAGCACCCGGATTTGCCTGATATTTTCGGCGAAAATTCTGTAGGATTTTCGCCGAAAACGCCTTTGAAAACACGCTGCTGCATTCCTTCTAAAGTTTTCGGCGAAAACTTTGAATGTTTTCCCCGAAAATGTTGTCAAAGAGCAAAGGCCTTCTGTCTGCTTCGAGTTTTCGGACCGAGGACTTAAAATCTCGCCGAAAACTTCTTCTTCGGCGAAAACTTTATGATATTTTCGCCGAAAATGTCTTCAGCTGAAAGTCTATTTCCTTCGATTTTGGAACGTCCATATCTCCTCCGTCCTAGCTCTGATTGACCTCCCGTTTGATCCTACGTGCTCCTTGTCACCAGTACTACACTGCCAAGGCCTGAAAATACAAAGAAAACACCTCCAATAGACATGGAATTGGCCTCAAAGTGGCAACCGGGCAACAGAATAGCACTTAGCACAAAACTTCGATAAAAGCATATTAAGCATGGCATTTAAGGATCAAACACGGGCGTTTCATAGGTCAATCATAAGCTAAAATGCACTAAATAAAGTCACATCAACTATGCAGAGCATCATTATTGGCAGGCATCGACCAATGGGAGGCGGAGCCTACCTCGATCTCTAGCTTCGGAAAATGGCTCAGGCAATTCCTTTCATTATCTGAATGGGGCCAACACCTGAGGCAAAGGCACCACAAGGAGTACATATTTTGCACGTTCAAATCAACGGAGAAACTCGTCGTTCTAGATGATGGGTACATTTTAGAACAGAATCACGAAATGCTAATCCATAAAAGCACTCGTGAAAACCCCACCATCGAACCGTACCGATATCTAGAGGTGTGGAGGAACTTCAAGCTCACATTAGCCTACCTCAACCGTATGGAACCTTGCACCGTGCTTACAACCCTAACTGATGCATCAAATTACCACTTCGATGGGAGAATTAGGGAGAGAACCGATCTTTTCACGTCCCAAAAAATGGAGGATTATTGTCATGAGATCATTGCCTACTATGATAGGATGGCATACTACATAAGGATGACAAGAATGCAACATAACCCTCAAGAAAACACTTCATGAAATAGCGGTCCACCATGGGAACAAGAATATTCTAGTAGTATATGGAGGTTTTAAATAAGGCATATACACCTTTGAGGTTTTGTACTCTTTGCTTTCCATATATAGTAGAGGTGCATAAAAGGGAGGATATATCAAAGTTTAATTTTGAATAAAAAGGTAGCATTCATGATTCGCTTCTTTTACGATCAAAGCATGAATTGAGACTTCATGATATTGGTACTAAGAATTAAGTTTAAGAAAGCATATCATGATTTGTGACACTACCTAAATGGAATTAGGTAAAATAAGGCTGGAAATGTCATCCCAGACACGTCAGAGGAAGAACAGAAAGAACATCGAAAAAATCTCAGTGCAGTCTTTTCGGTGTGTTATGCGAGGAGTTCATGCAAACATATCCAACCAAAAATTCATCCTGTTGTAAGTTGTAACCACGTCAGAAAATTCGTATAACAGGGTTCAAATACGCAACAGCAACAACAAAGGAATTGTAATAGGGGCATGCATATGCGTTGAAGCAATTAGGGATCTCCCTCAACAAAATTCATCAGAGTTGTGTACAGTAAATGATGTACCTCTCAGTACGAGCAAGGTTTAGTAAGGAAAAAATTATCTATTTCCAAAGTCTACATGGTCGCATCATCAAGTTCCCATTTGTTCTGATCCCGACTGTTATAGTTGCAGGGATAGTAATCACCGAAATCCCTTTTTACCATGACTTCACCTTCAAAGTTCCGGCCATCTCACCATCCTTTCTCCAAAATTCCAGCTACTGAAAGTGATCGTGAGTGCCATTTTAACAGGACGAGGAGCAAAGAAATGAGCATGAGACAATCATATATGTAGCATCGGATCAAGAACCCAAAATGTCTACGCATTGTGTCCAAGAAATAGTTTGGGGCAGACAGTTCCAGATAATTAAATGGTTGGTGAATTTACCACCATTGCAAAAAGGGGAGAAAACTTGTAGCAACATGATATTAAAGGAATATGTTTTTTTCTACATCACTACAATCATTCTTCCATTTCCCCTCATTTCCTTTTTCTCCATATATTATTTGTGTCGGTCTACGACTTCATAATTTGACTATGAATCCTTCTTTTATGAATGAAAATTGGTGATTTTGACAAATCTGCATGTTTAGCTAAAAAAATCGATTCATGCGATCTTGATGACCAACTAGCAAGCCCATGTGAGTTTTGAATGATTCATAAAAAAAAGAATTTTTTTTTCTTTCGAGAGGTTTTCCTTGTTGCGACACTCCTAGAACTTGCGTGATACCGGCTTAAAACCACATGATTTTTCAATGACAAAGAATGATAGAGGCATTAGGATTACCTCCACTAAATAAGCCTTAACCCTCCTTACCAACATCATGACCCCTAGATAAACCTTGTTGAGCATAAGCCTTTTCTTTGAAATCACACATTATAAGCCAACTTCCTCTTCTTCATTACCTCTTTGAACCCACGAGTTTGTAACAACTAACATGCAAAGTGCGAGTCGAAAGTTAATTCACTTGAGATAACGATACAGCAAGAAATTTAAAAAGTACTTAGAGGTCCTTATTAATGGGGCAAATGAGTGTTTAGAGATGTTAATGGCTAAATGACGGTCGAAAACATCTAGTAAGCCTGGAATTTAACTAGGAAGTACTAAAGAACGGGGGTGAGAAAGGGAGAGTCAAAGCAAGTTAGGCCATACAGATAAGAAAAAGGTTGAGCCGTTAAAATGGCTGACTAGAAACCATCTAGAACCTTGCCAATGAATCAAGATCAAAGGGGTCAAACAAGCCTAGTTCCCTCAACAATCTCGTTGTCACTCTTCATATAGAGTTCGATATCCTATTTACTAAATTGATATTATCAATCAAAGAGTGTCAGCAGAAAATCCAGGGGATCATGGTCAAACAAAGGAGAGAAATGAGGCAAGAAGCTTCGACACTGTCAAATAGTCGAGTGAGACCTCTAATCATACAGGCGTTATCCAAGTGGTAACTAAGACAAGCATGGAATGATAGTTGATTATATAACTCACTAAAACTCCTCACATACCTAAAAAGTATATATTTCATACCTTTTACCTAAGCCTCCCAGTATAACCCGAATAAAAGTCCTCTTGATATGTTGTTGCAATATTCAAAGTGGTGACGAGCTGGTTGCATATCAAGCATATGGTGACTGCTCTTGACAAGGAAAACGAGTGAGTGAAACACTGTCCCCAAATCTTGCACTTCGTACAGATCACATCCTCCATTAAAAGTCTAGCAAGTCGGATGGGTTGTATGAAAAAGTTTCTCGTTCAAACATGCAGATTTTTCAGAGTCCTCGCCAGTTTTCATTATAAAAAAAAGAGTTCAACTGAGTTTGAAGTTAGCAAGTACCTTTGGTTTTCTCACTAAAATCGCAACATTCTCGACCCCAATGAGAAAAAATATGAGTTTTTTTGACATGTCACGATAAGTGACACATCTGTTCTTTGCGTCATCTTGCTACAAGTTTTCAAAAGAGAAAGACCCAAAAACGTGACGAAGGCCAAACGATGAGACAAAAATAAAAGGAGTCATCCACTAGCCATTTATTAACGATTACCCCTCTTCAATTACTTGGACTTTGATGCGCCATTTGTTTTAGAGGTGGACTAAGGATTGATTTGAACGACAACTGGATCATAAACAAAGGTTAAGGAGTGGTCCAGATTACTACTATCCCATCAGTGCAATAATAGACGGAACTCGAAAGTGGGTTCGACTATCAGTGATTATCTTAACAAAAGAATTGGGGCGAGCTTGTCTTGGTTTCGTGTCACTGATAATACGAAGGTCATGCCAACAGGGGCAATCACGCATCTTAATGCCAAAAAGGGGTGCGAAAAATAACATACTCATACTACACCTCATGCAAGATACCACATTATTACACTCAAACATTTTTCATATAGGATAGAACACATTCTGTCATTACACAATTTAAAAAATATATGTGGCACGTGATTTATTCATGACATTTTCATGTATACATGATGCATGTCCGAACACAGCACGACATGGTCCTAGGTGAATTCCTATGTACGCTGATTTGTGTTGAGTTTTTTTTTCTCTAGAGCAAGAAAGATAAATGTGTGAAGGAAGGGTGATGACGAACACACGTAGGAAATGGTAGGGATCACTCTTCGAAGAACCGTTGTTTCAGCACATGTCAACACGTGGCAAAAATGAAGAAATAGAGAGATGCACCGCTAGTGTTAAACACTTAAACTTTGTGGCGCAAATAATGGAGACTCGGTCGAGCGCTAAGAACAAATGGCTTTAGATGATATCGTCAACTCATGAAACAAAGCAAGGTGTTCTATGGCGCACCTGTCTTTTGTCGTAATGCCGAAAATGGGGGCATGTCGTTTAAACCTCCATTGTTTACGCTCACCCAAAAATCCGTGCATATTCAAAGACAACACAACGTAGTTTTTCATTCATTTCTATGTACGGTAATTTGCATCGGGTTTGTTTTCCCGGTCAAATAAAACAAAGCGTATGAAAGAAGAATGATGGCGGACATCCATAAAGGGTAGGGGTCACTCTGTGAAGAGCCACGGTTCAACACGTGTCAAAGCATGGTGAAAGTGGAAGAGATAAAAAGGTGATGTGACTACTCATGGAAAGGAAACCATGACTAGTCAGGGGTCAGTCTGGTCGGTTGTCATTGTATCTTAGCACAGATGAGCAGTTTTGCGACCCAAAGCATCATTAATGTTGTACAATTAAACTCAGTGGCACGAGTAACGAAGACTTGGTCGAATGCTAAGAATGTCACATGATTTAAACAGGACCGTCGACTATGAAGCAGAACGGGGGTTCCGAGACGCACCCATCTTCTGTCAAGTGGCCGACAATGGGGGCAAAGCCTTTAACCTCCATTGTTTAGTCCACTCATACCCTCTCAAGAAACTTTCATTGGTAGTGCAATTACAGGAGGATCACCCACCAATTCATAATGCTCGTCACCATTGGTCCACGACCGAATGTTTCAAGGACCCTATTATGATATTGCACTCAAGCCGCGTTTCATAAGTAACCAAAATGAAAGCGGAACATCTCTTCATTAATCACAACGCAACATTGATAGCATACAAGATGGTATTATAACATGGGGATAAAAAAATGAAAAGACGTGTGATAAACGGTGAAACTTGAAGACAGACACAGACGATGACGACCCATCACGCTCAAACTCAGGATGAAATCAGGAATGGTTCACCCTCGGTGGTGTTTCAGTTGTTCCTGGAAATTGTAAGCCAACCCCGCAATCAAGAAGTAAAGAAAAGCAAACGCGAAAAGGAGCATGATTACGATAAGCAGTAGCACGAACTCCAACGGGGATAACTCCCTGCTTATGGCCATGTCCTGTGAGATGAGTGAACCTTGAAAAAGATTGAGAAAGCTCAAAAGGGGTGAGGTTACACTCAAGCTATATCAGCCGAAAGAGAAGAAGAGGAGGATTGTGAGAATTTCTTAGAGAAAATTTCGAAGAGGAGAATGAGATGAATGATTAAGGGTGATAAGGCTTTTATAGGGGAAAGTTGGGGCATGCACGGGTAGAGCGAATGGTCATTTGTCTTTTCGGACATATCAACGCGAACAAAACCTGACCACTAATCACTCAATCATCTTCACAAAGAAAGCAAGATGTCACAACTGACACATTATTCAAGGCCATGATCTCGTAAAACGAGTAGACTCCCCGATAAGCGTGCGAATAAGGAGGAAACATTAAGTTCTTTTATTATTCGATGACGAAATAGCCACGACAACGTACATGAAAGGAAACATGAGGATACAAGAGTCATAAGGAGTAAACATGAAAGGAGAAAAGGGGTATGTGCCTAAAACCGAAAGAAGGAGCGAACATCTAAAACAAAACTCATAAACTGTGCTGTCTTCGCACCTCTTCATGACGACGCTCGATCCTCCGAGTGTCAAGGTGGCCGCAATAGATCGCAGCGACAGACAAGAGTACCAACGTGAAAAACCAAACACAAAGCATTTCGAGGGACAATGAGTCGGAATATAAACTAAAATCCATCGGGCCTCTTCACGAAGTGCAAGATCGTGGCTGCCAAAGAGGGGGAAACAAGTAGTAGGTAAAGGTGGAAGAGAAAGTGATAAGGAGTGCTTCTTATATAGCCGAAAACTACCTACAAATATAGGAGGGAAAAAACCTTTTTAAAAAAAAATATAGGGTTTAGGAGGGGAAAAGTTGTGGTAAAAAAGGGGTGGCATCCTCCCTTTTGTCTAACCGGATGGCGTGGCCTCCTCCCGTCCATTCATTGCCTGCCGACAGAACAGGAGACGTGAGATAACTACCGTAAATGCATAAAGAAGGAAAGAAACTTCAGCTTCAATTAGCATAATTCGGAGTTTCACCGCTACCCCCTTCCGATAATGATATAATTTCCTTCGTGAAAAAAGGGGGGCCTTATGACGAGCCCTTCCAATCCTCAAAAGGGGTCATGCTAAGGATGGCTTTTATAAAGACCTCTTCCGGGGCAACTACAAGAGTTCTGCATTTTTGTGGGGAACATTTTTACCCGATTACATCCCCCGCGAAATACAAGGAAATTAAAGCATGTAAGGAAAATAATTGCTACACATAGAACAACTGAAAAGGATCACAAGCGATAAGAGGGTTTAGTTCGCAACAACGCAGGGACCTCATCACAATTCGGGAAGAGGTACTCATTTACCGGTCTTCATGGCATCGAGCCCCATTGGTCCAAAACTCCCGCTCGGTTGGCTAGATACTCGACTCCCCTGTGAACGAAACGTACGACTAGATGCTGATCTTGCAGCATCGTAGATTTCTTCGAGCTTCCTATTGAGGTCAATGATGGCAGCTTGAAGCCTCGCATTTTGGGCTAAAACATCCATCATCTGCCTCTCGTAAGAGGACCCGGACTTTAGAAGATCACCATCCACTTTCTTACCGTCAACGAGTTCGACCCATTCACAATAATCACAACCAGTCCCATACTGAAATATTAGACATACAAACATACGCCGGTCAAAATAGCTCCCTAGCCGGAGGAAGCAAGTATGTTACCAAATAAAGAAATTACCTCCCATCTTTGGCATTCCAGCAAGACCCTCATAACCCTAGGGCCCAAGTGTAGCACACATTGACGGAGGAGAACTTCACAATCACAAGTGGTCCGTTCCTTATCAGTGTTTTGGTTCGTCATATTTCGGCAGTGACAAAACACTTAGGGCGAAGTCCCCGGAAGAATGGTTCACTACTCACTCAAATGCCAAACGAATTTAGAAGAAAATTGATGAAGGTCTCCAGATATATCTTCGAGTGTGCCGGTTCCAAGGCCTCCCACTCTCCCTATTTAAACTGATAAGGATTACCTTACAACCATCACATGTTGCGGTATGGCTCTGACACGCATATCTTGTGGTAGCATGACTGTTCTCTAAATCCCGTAAACATAGGAGTTTTGTCCTGCATATAGTCGAGAGCACACCACATGAATAGCCTACTCAGACGATGGGATGCCTTCTCAAATTTGTGAAAAAAATTCTTGGAGAAGCTAGTGAATTTCTCACACAAAGATTTCAGAGGAAGCTTTCAAATTTTATTGGGACTTCGTCTTACCCCGTCAATGGACCTCCTTCATTAGGGGAATGAAGTAACGGTAAAGAGGGAAGGATCCCCTTCATAAAGTTGGATGACGTGACCGTTTCCCATCCACCCATTGTCCGCTAACAAAATGGGAGACAGGAGAAAATTACAGTAAAAATGTAAAAGGAAAAAGAGACTCCAGAGTCAGATTATCTGGTACATGACTTCATCGTTACCATCTTTCGAGAACGATATGAATAACTTGGCAAAAAATGTCACGACAAAGATAATTTTATTAATACGCCCTCCAGGCCAACCCACAAGAGTCGTACACACAAACAGGAGAACGTCGTCATCCGATCGCCTCCCTCACGCAAAAGTACAAGGAAATTTAGTGGTGCAACAAGAAAGGAGATACAAATTACAACTGGAACAACTAAAAGGGATCACGAGCAAGAAAGGACTTTAGTTTGTAGTCAACCTAGAGATCTCATCACATCTAAAAAAGGACGCTCATTTATCGGTCCTCATGGCATCAGGCCCGTTGGATTGGAATTCTCGCCCGATTGAACGGACATTCGGCTACCTTGAGAAGAAAACATGCGATTGGACGCTGATCTTGCAGCATTGTATATATCCTCGAGTTTTTTGTTGAGTTCAGCAACTGCTGCTTGAAGCCTCGCGTTCTGAGCTAACGCGTCCATCATTTGCCTTTCGTAAGAAGACTTGGACTTGAGAAGACCACCATCTATCTTCTTACCATCGATGAGTTCAACCCATTCACAAAAATGGCAGCTCATTCCATACTGGAACATTATACAAAGAATAAACAAATATTCATCAAAATAATCTCGTGGCAGGAGAATCAAGCATGTCACAAAAATGAAGAAATTACCTCCCATTCTTGACATTCCAGGAAGACCCTCATACCCCTGGAACCCATGTGTAGCACCGTTGACGGACGGGGAGCTCACAGTTGCATTTGCGCATCTTCCATTCCTTGTTGGCATTTTGGTCTGTCATACTCCAATGATGACCAACCACTTAGGGAGAGAAATCTTCGGAGAGGTGGTTCGCTGCTCACTCAAATGAAGAGCGAATTGACGAGTTTCGAACAAAGATCTCCAAACTTATTTTCGAATAGGTTGGATCCATGGCCACCCGCCATCCCTATTTAAACCAGTAAGGATTACCTTACAAGCATCACATGCTGCAATGTTGCTCTGACACGCATGTCCCGAAGCACTATGACTATTCTCCAAATCCCGTAATAATTGGAGCTATGTCCCTCGAAAATCAAGACCCCAACGTGCCATATGCATAACCAGCTCAGGCTGACTTCTCAAGTAAGTTTCCATTTTTCCTCACAAAAATAAAAATTTTATGACGGTAACAAAATTTTCAAAAAAATTGACTCTAAGAGAATCTGTTACTCCTCATTTTGAAACTTGTTATCCAAAGTGACTTTCTTTTATTAATCCTGATAAAAGCTTTCTTCAAACCAAAATTTCAATAAATTTTCAAGTCAAAGTTTAGTATTTTGATTATCTAAATGGACTTCAAAAATTGATTTTTATTTTCTCATAATTCTAAAACTCGATAAAGTCTGTGAAGATTTCAGAAGAAACTTCCCAAAATTTTCACTGGAACTTCATCTTATCCTGTCATACCCTCAACAAAGTTTACCCTAAAATAACTTTTGGATTCCTCGAAATACCGCTATTCCTTGAGAGAGTTGATTGCGGAGAATTTTCAAGATATTTTTAATGAATTTGTCCTACGTTTTGGAACAATTTCTAAATATTTGACTTATCAAAATTCAAACGAACATGTCACAAATGATGTTTTCTCGAAAAACTCGCAGCCTTGCTTCCGGGCTATAAACGGATTGTCTGCCTTGTATCCAGGCTATAAACGGATCACATTGCTCTCAGTCTTGCTTCCGGGCTATAAACGGATTGTCTGCCTTGCATCCAGGCTATAAACGGATTACATTTACTCTCAGCCTTGCTTCCGGGCTATAAACGGATTGTCTGCCTTGTATCCAGACTATAAACGGAATACATTACTCTCAGCCTTGCTTCCGGGCTATAAACGGATTGTCTGCCTTGCATCCAGGCTATAAACGGATTACATTACTCTCAGCCTTGCTTCCGGGCTATAAACGGATTGTCTGTCTTGCATCCAGGCTATAAACGGATTACATTACTCTCAGTCTTGCTTTCGGACTATAAATGGAAAGCACCAACATCAAAATTCTAACCCTTACATCTTCGGCACCAACGGACTACCTTTATCGAGGACCCTACCAAAATTAGGTTACTCGACTTTCATATTTGTATCACTCTTGGCAAGAGTAATACAAATGGGGGCAGCTGTGATAACCGAATTTGTTCGGGTCCCGTTTCTTACCACATATAAGTTTCATCGGAACCTCACTTGTTGACTATCGTCGTCTCATCTCGAAATTCACATCCATGAAAGAAGAAGGTCGAGACCCAATCATTGTCAACAAATGTTCCACTGGCAGCTATCACCGGCAACGAAGTTGGTCGCTCAAAGTTAGAGTTTCTATCTCTTATGTACGTGTGGAGATGATCGAAATTCAAACTTATAAAATCCTAAATAAAATCAAGCCCGATCCATTGATAAAAAGACCATGTGTTCAATAACCAAAGTAAAATGGGCTCAGGCCCATGTATTGAGCAAAATCAAATCGATTCAGGCCACACCAACTCAATCCAAACCAGTCGAATCAGTTTATCTTGGATCAATTAAATATCCAGTTCGGCCCAATTCGATTTGGTATAAGGAAGGTCAATTCAGCCCAATTCAATTTGGTTAAAAGAGTCAACTCGACCCAACTTGGTAATTCGGCCAAATAAGTGGATAGAACAACTCAAATCAGTCGGTTAAATCAGTCAGACCAGCTAATCGAACCAGATGACTACAGAGTGACCCAAGCTCCTATCAAGAACAGTAAACCTACTATTCTAGCCCAACTATTCACCCATTGAAATGTGTGATTGTAGGCTAGTCATCATTCACTCTTACATCATATTTATGGGCTGATCCCAAATCTTAGGGCTATAAAAGGGGAGGGGTTCATTTACAAACGGGGACAAAAAAAAAGAAGAAGAAAGACTACTGAATCCTAAAGTCCTCCAAAGCCTACTTTTGGCACAAACACCTCACTTTCCCTCCAAGATTACTGCAACTGCACAAACACAATCAAAGCCAAACTTAGTTCAAAACCAAGTAAAAGGGTAGATAACAAATCCAAAGAAAGTAACTAAGAACCAAGTTCGAGGCAAGAGAACGGAAGCCAAAAGCGGGGAGAGCATAGCCAAGCAGTAATATACGAACAAGGTAAGCATTCTCAACCATGTTAACTTTATAATCGATACATTCATTCCTCATTCCACGTCTCCATATTTCACTTGATCATATATTTATCATCCCTAATCATGTTTCAAGAATTTAATAAAAGTCTTATCAACAACAAATAGAAAAAGGGTTTCCTTGATGTATGGTTTGGTGGTTGGGAGTGGATTACTCAAATTCTCTACTTATGTGAAACATGATATAAACACCTAGTTTATTGGGTATGGCAAGTCACAACCTTTTGGACGTTATTTTAGAAGACTTCACTTGTTGTAGATTGATAAGTTCTACACGTTGCCAAGTTAAGAACAAACAAATTCTAATAAACATCCACAACTCAACCACTTAACTCAAAACTCAGCTATATTAAGTCATGAAAACAGCCAAACAAACCCAAACCCAGCCATATTTTAAGCACCCAAACAGCCCTTTAAACCACCCCAAACAGCCCTTTAAACCACCCAAACAGCCATATTAATCATCAAAACAACCCAGAAATTCAGCCATATAATCATCCCTAGACAACCTAGAAACTCAGCACTTCAAGCAACTCAAACAAACCCAAACCCAGCCATATTTTAAGTACCCAAACAGCCCTTTAAACCACTCCAAACAGCCATATTAATCATCAAAATAACCCAGAAATTCAGCCACATAATCATCCCCAAACACCTCTGCAATTAACCACTTAAGCCCCAATAGTTTAGCCAAATGAACCCTAGAACCAACCCACAAAACAGCCAAATAAAGCATGCACCGGCTGATTTCCTATACAAATTTCGCTACCCAGATATGACAATAATGCATACATGTTGCAGTCATTACTTTGGAACAAAGAT
This sequence comes from Linum lewisii, assembly GCA_034768395.1. NCBI lineage: Eukaryota > Viridiplantae > Streptophyta > Magnoliopsida > Malpighiales > Linaceae > Linum > Linum lewisii. The sequence continues at coordinate 6,463,888 of CM068304.1, forward strand.
TAGTTGTTTCCTACATAAACAGTTACTAACTGGTGAGTGTTAGTCCATTTTCCAACACTTTCTTTAGACTATGAATAGCATACTGAGCCATAATGCACAAATCACAAACTTAGTCATGGGAAGAGATTAGTAACTACAAGCAGTAGATCACAGGGAAACATGTATATACAAGTAAGATTCAGTGCATCATATACAAAATAGATCAGTCAAGTAATGAGGAACAATTCAAGTATAAGTACAACAATGATACCTATATCATATCACTGTTAAGTAGGGTTTGTTAATTACTTTGGCCCCAAATGTTATCAAACAGTCGGTTTCTCCAATATAATGATACCGACAGTAACACAAACACTAGTGAACAAGGTCAATCCAAAATCAACAGAGAAAACATAAATCAAATAAGGTTAAAGAGCTAATGCGAGTACACCTTAAAATCACCAAGTCAGCCGTTTATTTTGCTCTTTTCTCGTTTGGCCGAGTAGGCACGCCTCAATCTCGATGTAATCAGACTCTTCCCATCGTTTCACCTATTTGCTACTCCCCAAGTTGGAATCAGAGTTAGTAAAACGTCACCCATAGTACTGAGTTTTGAGTAGAGAAGTTTGAGAAGAGCACTTATCTATGATTACCGGTAGAACTTCGATGATCGTCGATGAGAGCCGCCAACGCAAGCAAGAAAAAGGGTTTTGCCTTCGATCCTATCTGCCTTCAGTACGAAAACGTGGTCGGCAGCAACCATGACCCAAGGTCAGTCACCGATTAGGGTTAGGGAGAAGATAAGGTTTCTAGGATTCTGAGAGAGAGAGTGACGGCTGTGACAAAATATCTCTAGGATTTCGTCTTGGATTAGGTTTATCCGAACTTAACCAAACTCTTGGGTCGTCGAAATGGGCCGGGATTGGGCCGAACCCGTTCAGGGCCTTTAGGTCCGAAACGCACAAATAGTGTTTTGGGCTAAACTAAACCAAATAAATTCATTTAATCCAATGGTTAACGTCCTAGTCTAATAATATCAAAGTCTTGGGTTCAAAACACATAGATGCCAATTGTTAAGCTATCTAAATTAAGTAATTTAACAAAAATCAAATTTAATTAATACACTTTAAAAAAGTTTATCCTATAATTAATAGTCGGTCTAGTCTACTCTCCACACAAGATCGTTATGTAAAGTTGTGTATCAAACGTACTCATTGCGCACGAACTTTTAATTCGAAAATTCATAAAGGTTATAGACGTTAATACGCAGCAATTGCAGCGAGCGTCAAATGCCTCCTTATATATTACTTTATATTCACCTTATAAAAGGTTAATAGACGTTAATAATTAATACACTTTAAAAAAGTTTATCCATATAATTAATAGTCGGTCTAGTCTACTCTCCACACAAGATCGTTATGGGTTCAAACGTACTATGGGTAGAAATTCAAAAGAAAAACAATTCCCTAATTTGATATCTAATTCACTTAAAAAATAACTTTTAATACATTTAAAAAGTTTCCATAATTAATAGGTTAGTTACTCCAAAGATCGTTATGTTAAAAGTTGTAGTATCAACGTACATCATGCCACGACTTTATTTGAAATTTCTAAAGTTATGACGACGCGGGTCAAATGCCTCCTTATATATATACTTTATATTCACCTTATAAAAGGTTAATAGACGTTAATACGCCAGCAATTGCAACGACGCGTCAAATGCCTCCTTATATATATACTTTATATCCACCTTATAAAGGGTTAATAGACGTTAATACGCCAGCAATTGCAGCGACGCGTCAAATGCCTCCTTATATATATACTTTATATCCACCTTATAAAAGGTTAATAGACGTTAATACGCCAGCAATTGCAGCGACGCGTCAAATGCCTCATTATATAATATATACCTTATATCCACCCTATAAAAGATTACTAGACGTTAATACGCCAGCAATTGTGGTGACGCGTCAAATGACTCTTTACCCAATACGTACCTCATACTCACTTTAAAGATCAATCGACGTTAGTGCACCGACAATTGTGGCGACACGTCGTATATCTCTTCTCTAAAACCAAATTCCTTCAACCCGAGCACCAGGGTATAAATGGATTGCAAACCAACCCAAATCGACGTTAGTGCGCCGGCAATTGTGGTGACACGTCGTATATCTCTTCTCTAAAACCAAATTCCTTCAACCCGAGCACCAGGGTATAAATGGATTGCAAACCAAACCAAATCGAACTACGTGGACTTTGATCCCTAATTCTGGGTACGTAGGCAGTCAATTCTTGACTCGAGTCCAACCTTCCACTAAACATTTATCCATCCCAAAATAATCACCCTGTCCTTTAACACGCACCCACAAATGAAAGGAAACTTATCGTAGTTTAGCAGTACCGACTTCGAGTCGGGCGTAACGGGGGTGCTAACCCTTCCCCGTACGTAACCGACCCCGATCCTAGAATTTCAGTTTCGCAGACCTCTTTGATATCCGGATCGAACCACGGCGGTTTGAACCGGATCCTCTGGGTGTTCGATCCACCCCCAAAATAGATCGATGGCGACTCCAAGAAATCATTTTCTCAACCTATAACTCTCTTTTGCGCCTTCCGCGCGAGCCGACCCGACGTCTCATGGCCAATGCCTAGCGACTGCCACGTGCACACAGAAAGGGGCGAGGAAGGAGTGCGTTCCCGGACGGAAACCTCCGAGACACTTAGCTTTGCTCCTTGCAGCTTTTGGGAAGGGAATCCGAGGAACATATGGCGCCAAAACAGGCTCAGGAGCTGTCCTAGGCGGAGGAGGAGGAGCAGGTGCTTCTTCTTCCTCTTCTGTGATATCTTCTATTTCTGGCATATCCATGGTAGCAATAGTATCTGGTAACATATCAGGTTCCAGAACCTTTGGATCAGTTGTTTGCTTGCCGCTCCTGGTGGTAATGGCTTGAGCGTGTTCGCTCTTTGTACCGGAGTCTGCTTGAAATGCTTCTGGATTAAGGAGAGGATTGCTAGTAAAGAGTTTAGTCATATTACTTATATCATCCTCTATCCTCTGGCTCTAAGCTCTATGTCCTTGATTGAGTGCAGCTTGAGCTTTTAACTGAATGTCATGGTCGTCAAGTCTGCTCATAATCTGATCGAACTTCTTCTCATAATCCATGTCTCTATTGTAGTACGGCTTTGCTTGAGACTGGTGTTGTCCTCCAATGAATCCCGGAGGTCTATAATAGGGATCCACTAACCGGTTGCTCTGGTTTCGTGGTACGTAGTTTCTGTAACCGGCATAGCCTTTCTAATTGTTAGCAAAGCCCTAATCGATGAAGTTTATCTCTTCTGTAGACCAGACTTCTGTTGTGCCGAAGTTGAGGCAGCTTCCACCGTTATGAGCACAGGACCCACACCATCCATAGTCAACTGAAAAAATGGTGGCTGACGGGGGATCAAGGGGAATACCAGCTGCTTGTAGATGTTTCTGAACCTCTGCCTTGATCTGCTCTGCAACACTCATCTGACTCTGACTCTTGTTTCCTTCTATTTGCCTCTCCCAGTTTCTAGACTTTGAAGCACAGTTAGCAAAATGCAGAAGAGCATCCTGAGGAGTAAGGGCGGTACAATCTCCACCAGCTAGAGAGTTGACCCAGTTTGCAGATTCTTTGCGCATACCACGAGTAAAGAATTCAGCCAGCTGTCTTTGTTCAAACCCATGGTGAGGGCAGTCGAAGAGAAGAGACTAGAATTCATTCCAAGTGTCATACAGGCTTGCATCCTCTCTCTGAGTGAATCTGGAGATGCGGTTTTTATAAGCAGTCGTCCTCACGGGAGGAAAGTATTCCTCAACAAAATCTTGAGCTAATGCTTCCCAGTTAGTGTAATGACCTGGCGGCTTGCTTCCAAGCCACTGCTTAGCTGCACCTCTGAGAGAGAAAGGAAAGACTCGGAGATACAAAGCGTTCTTGTTGAGGTTCCCAGACTTGAAGGTGTTACAGACAGCCAAAAAGTCATCTAGATGGGTGTAGGGGTTATCATCTGGCCTCCCTTCGAATTGCACATCCTTAGAGATAAGTTCTAGGAGAGGAATCTTAATCTCATAGTCAGGATCATCGTCATTAGAAAGCACGGTGATGGGGGATCAAAAGTTGGATGCACGCGGCTTACTGTAATTCGCAACACTTTTAAGAGTAGCCATTGCGGTAAAGGAGGATGGAACGGAAGTGATCCGTTTCTGTACCTGCTATGATCTGCAAGAGACAAAAACAAACACAACTGGTGTAAAATCGAAGTGTGATGGAAAATGAAAGATGGAAAGGTAGAAGAATAAAAATGCCGACTCTTCTTTCAACGAAATAGAAGAGGTCCCCGGCAACGGCGCCAATTTGATGAACGTGTCGTTGTGATGCGTTCAAACACATAACTAACAAAGCTAACAAAAGCTAGGGTAGATCATATTCCAGGGGTTTCCTCTACTTCCTTACTCAAAGATGTTGGCAATTTAATTCAAGTTTAAACACAAGTTGTGCGTGGTGCGAGTTCCACGACTTCTAAACTAAAATGCAAAGATAATTTGAAATGAGAATTAAAGCGAAGAAAGATTGAAGATTGATTGATTGACTAGAAAGATGACAGACAAGCTTAGACTTCGAATCCCCCTTAGATCACCAGAGCAACAGCAGTCAACAGACCAGTAACTTTCGATTCTAGTTCATTCAGTTCATAGACACCATCATAACTCCTGACCCTTAGGTGTAAGACTGGCGAACGTTCGCTCTATCCGATCTAGCTACCACGATTAATTAACTGGTGCAAATTCTAATGATTAATGAGTTACTCTAGCAATGGATCAACCCTAATCGGTTCCTACGAAAGGCACACTCCAATTATAAGGTTGATTGTTCGATTTGGTGTTTTAAAGTAAGGTGAGCGTTCGCTTCTATCCTTAGCTTAACAAGAATCTAATCTAGGTGGCCAAACTAGACAAGAAACACAGATAACGAAGAACAAATCAAACATGAAAGATGAAACTGAATGAACTTCGAATCTAATCACCGCCGATCCGTGACCGCTTTAAGCCCTGAATCACTTAGGGTTCATCTAATCTAAGCTACACGAGTTTAGCTACTCATATTCAATACAGAAGAATCAAAGACAAACAAAGAATACATCTCAGGTAGGAAGGCAGAGAAGAACTGTAAAACCTAATTTCGATGTTTCCTGGCAGCTTCAATCTGCTGGATCTTCAACTCCTAGCAATGGCTCTCCGAGATGGATGGATGGCGTCACGATTCGTTCCTGGCTCCTCGAACCCTATCTACTCGTTTTTCTCTCCCCCCTCTATCTAGTTGTGTGTTGTCAGTCGTAAAATTGTGTGTCTCCTCATTTAGCCGCCGATTTCTGTATTTAAACCTACCCGAGATTTTCTGATTTCCCCTGATATTTTCGCCGAAAATAATAGAGGAATTTCGGCAAAAATTTCTTCTTAATCGGGACAGTGGATTCCTTCTTTCGTTTTCGGCGAAAACTCAAGGGTATTTTCGTCGAAAATATATGTGTAAATGGAGCAGAAGTTTCTTTGACTTGAGTGATCTCTCCGGTTGATTTATGTGTGATTCTTCGGGGTTCCAACGTCTAAGACACGTCTTTGGCTACTTATTCGATGGCAAAAACCTGTGCTAACGTAAAAACACTAGAAAACCATCAAATAGACCCGAAACGGGCCAAGGTAACACAAATGGCACGAGATAGGGCAATCGATTGAATATTCGTTATTCTACCCTAAAAATCATGTCTTAAGCAAGGAAATGTCGCTTAAATGAGGCTGATAATCACGTCAAAACGAGTGTCATCAATTTGGTTTTGTACCAAAGCTCAACTATGGTGATTATGGTAAAAAAGAATAGAAGGAGGTCTTTGCGCTCCGATTTGAGGCCTTATGGCGGTAACAACATCGTCAAGTTGCAACTCCAAGGAACGAGCAACTTGTTTAAAATTGTGTTTTTTAGGGAACAAAATTGTAATTCGACAAGGAAAAATGGGTAAATCTTTTGAGGATCAAACTCTCAACCCTTACTTGTGGTGAATTCAACTTCTTTCTCGACAATTAATTTGCTATAAATGAGTTTAAATGGAGAAAATAGATCTGAGATATGTTAGGGAAATTAATAGCTCATCGGTAGTGGTATTGATGAAGGCAATTTGGTTGAGAGATATGCTGACATAGAGATCGAGGACGCAATTGGAGGCGAGGAGGTAACCGAAGGAGGGTAGAGATAATGTGGAGGGATACAATATTTGACCCATTGATAATTAATTGATTTTTGTCAACTAGAGACGGCGAAGTAATCAGAGTAGGGTGAATGTAATGTGGAGTGATGAAATCTGGGAGTTGCCCCCAATAACGTACCATTGCGACTAGTTATCTAGGTTTTGGGAAATGAGGTTGCAATGAGAGTTTGGTTTGGGTTTGGTTCAACTTGAATCAAACTATATATCTTATTTTATTATATTTAGATTATCTGTCACTATTAACGTGGGAAAATGTTGCCCTCGATGACGTTTCAAAGTTTCAGGATTAATTCGTAACTCAGCCTAAAGTTATGGAATCACTCTCATGACCAATTCATAATTCAGATACAAGTTTTAAGACGTATTAAGTATTTGACTATGTAGCAAAAAAAAATTTTTGATCGATAAAAAAAAATTGCAGATTCTAAGCAATTAAAAACGACACTGGTAAACCTTACGGCTTGGACAGGCACTTAATGTTTTCTTGTGCTTGGTTACCATCTCTTCCCCTACGAAAGTTATATCGGGAAAAAAAAACGACACTATATCCATCCGTGCTAAATAGAGCACAAAACCTACTAAGAAACAATAAGAAACAAATACCCCAAATCAATTGTTAAATAGATAGAAAAGTAACCCAACAAGGAACTGGGTGGTCTTCGAAAAGTTCCAAAGCGCGATCCCAGCTCTCCTTAGACAGTTTACCTTCGACCGGGACAAGCTTGCTCTACTCCCGCTCCCCGACCCTCCAGCTACAGCTCCCCTTCCTCGTCCCGGCATCTGGCTTCCTCCTCAATTTCCACGTCTGAAGATTAATGTTGATGGTGCAATCGCTCCAGGTTCAGGAGGTGCGGTTGGCTTGGTCGTTCGGGATTCCTCTGGAGGTCTTCTCTTCGCTACAGGTATCTCTTACCCTGGTTTAACTAATTCTTTCATTTTGGAGCTTCTGGCTGTCAGGGATGCATGTGCTCTATGCCGTTCTATGGGATGGTCTGCGGTGGACATCGAGGGTGATGCAACACAGGTTCAACTTTTAGTCTCGAAGAGGCCAGTATGTGGTCGTGATGGAGGGGCCATTGTGAGAGACATCTGGAACATTCTCGACATTCTGCCTCAAATCAGCTTGAAGACTGTTCCTCGTCAGTCTAACTCGGCAGCTCACTGTGTGGCTCGCCATGGTCTTAGATGTCTCCCAAGCCAAGGAGTGGTAAACCTTTCGGCTTGGGTAGACACTTAATTTTTTCTCGTGTATGGTTACCTCCTTTACTCCTGCGGGAGTTACCTCTGGTAAAAAAAAAAAAAAATAACCAACAAAATTTTGAAAATAAATGTACAAGCCCAACTTTGCAAAACCCTAGAAGCCCAAGTCTAATAGGATATTCGTTGAATATATACGCATCTCAGCATAATCGAAAACCTTCTCATTTCGTTGGACACTAAACACTCAGCTGGAGATAGGGTTTTTTGTGTCCTCCATCGCCGTCTCCTTCTTCTCCATTCTCCTTCAGGTCTGTGATTAACTTCTTCTTTACTGTATGCTTATTCGACTTCTTCTCATTAGTTGATCTCGCCTTCATATAGATCTGCTTCTCTTAGGTCTGTATGCGATTCTTCCATCTTTTTTACTTGCGTATTACTATCGAGTGGATCTATATGCTTATATTTTCAAAGAGGATGATTGTTTTCATGTACAGTTTAATTATCTCATCCTCATGTTTACATCCGTCAATTCTGGTTTTCTACTTTTTGTTTCTGTATATGGATTTGGTCGTCCTTTGATTGGATCTTATTTTGGAGCTCCTTTTTATTGTTGATTTGATTTGTCTACTTAAGTTTTATTGTATAAAAGCTTCTTTTGCGAATTTCTAACTACTGATCGCCTTCGCTGATTATTGCATCATCTTTACTGATTGTTACTCATATGATATGTTTTGTACTCTAATTGATGATATCAGTTCTGATCTAGTGATTTACTCGTGATGCAGAAACCTGTTGTTTTATTTATGTAGCGTTTGATTGTTGCTCTTGATGAGTCTAAAAACTGGACAATCGGTTGATCTTCTCTTTTGTTGGTGCAGGTTTCCAAACTAAGCTGTGCTAGCGTTACACTAAAACCTAGACAAGATGGTGAGTTTTGTTTCAGTGAAATGGACAATTGTATGTTTTAGGTTTTGGTGTTGTATCATTTATTAACTACTCAATTTCTTGATCTGTGCAGGTGAAGTTCACAGCTGAAGAGCTCCGTCGCATTATGGACTACAAGCATAACATCCGTAATATGTCCGTCATTGCTCATGTTGATCATGGTAAATATCTTTCCTCTAACCCCTTTTTATGTCTTTCCTTTTTATTTTTATTGTAAAGTAGATTGGATGATTTTCTACCATTGTCATGTACTTTAAGTTCTAACTTGCTGCTGGTTTTTATCTAATTGCAGGGAAGTCAACACTTACCGACTCTCTAGTGGCTGCTGCTGGTATTATTGCCCAAGAGGTTGCTGGGGATGTCCGGATGACAGATACCCGTGCAGATGAAGCTGAGCGTGGTATTACAATCAAATCCACTGGAATATCGCTCTACTATGAGATGACTGATGCCAGTATCAAGAGTTTCACGGGAAAGAGGGACGGTAATGAGTACCTCATCAATCTAATTGATTCACCTGGACACGTTGACTTCTCATCTGAAGTCACTGCTGCTCTTCGTATTACTGATGGTGCTCTTGTGGTCGTGGATTGTGTTGAGGGTGTCTGTGTTCAAACTGAGACTGTACTTCGTCAAGCTTTGGGTGAAAGGATCAGGCCTGTGCTCACAGTGAACAAGATGGACAGGTGTTTCCTTGAGCTCCAAGTGGATGGAGAGGAAGCTTACCAAACGTTCCAGAGGGTCATTGAGAATGCCAATGTCATTATGGCCACATATGAAGATCCTCTCCTTGGTGATGTTCAGGTGTATCCAGAGAAAGGAACTGTTGCTTTCTCTGCTGGTCTGCATGGATGGGCTTTTACATTGACCAACTTTGCAAAGATGTATGCTTCCAAATTTGGAGTGGACGAGAGTAAGATGATGGAAAGGCTATGGGGTGAGAACTTCTTTGACCCTGCCACCAAGAAGTGGACCACCAAGAGCACTGGCTCTGCTACCTGCAAGCGTGGGTTTGTGCAGTTCTGTTATGAGCCTATCAAGCAGATCATCAACACCTGCATGAACGACCAGAAGGATAAATTGTGGCCCATGTTGCAGAAGCTTGGTGTTACAATGAAGAGTGACGAGAAGGACTTAATGGGCAAGGCTTTGATGAAGCGTGTCATGCAAACCTGGCTTCCAGCTGCAGATGCTCTCCTAGAAATGATGATCTTTCACCTTCCATCTCCTGCAACTGCCCAGAAGTATCGTGTGGAGAACTTGTATGAGGGTCCACTTGATGATCAATATGCTAATGCCATCAGGAACTGTGACCCTGATGGCCCACTCATGCTCTATGTATCCAAGATGATTCCCGCTTCTGACAAGGGTAGGTTCTTTGCCTTTGGTCGTGTCTTTGCTGGTAAGGTGTCAACTGGTGTGAAGGTGAGAATTATGGGTCCCAACTTTGTCCCTGGTGAGAAGAAGGATCTGTATGTGAAGAATGTACAGAGAACTGTTATTTGGATGGGTAAGAGGCAGGAGACTGTTGAGGATGTTCCCTGTGGTAATACTGTTGCATTGGTCGGTTTGGACCAATATATTACAAAGAATGCCACTTTGACCAATGAGAAGGAAGTTGATGCCCACCCAATTCGTGCAATGAAGTTCTCTGTGTCCCCTGTTGTTCGTGTTGCTGTTCAGTGCAAGGTTGCTTCTGATCTTCCCAAGCTGGTTGAAGGTTTGAAGCGTCTGGCCAAGTCTGATCCTATGGTGGTTTGCAGCATTGAGGAGTCTGGTGAGCACATCATTGCCGGTGCTGGAGAACTTCACCTTGAGATCTGTTTGAAGGATCTTCAGGATGATTTCATGGGTGGTGCTGAGATCATCAAATCTGACCCAGTTGTGTCCTTCCGTGAAACTGTGCTTGATAAGTCCAGCCGTGTGGTCATGAGCAAGTCCCCAAACAAGCATAACCGTCTGTACATGGAGGCTAGACCATTGGAGGATGGTTTGGCTGAGGCAATTGATGATGGTCGCATTGGTCCAAGGGATGACCCCAAGGTCCGTTCAAAGATCCTCTCTGAGGAGTTTGGCTGGGACAAGGATCTTGCCAAGAAGATCTGGTGCTTTGGTCCTGAGACAACTGGCCCTAACATGGTGGTGGACATGTGTAAGGGAGTTCAGTACTTGAATGAAATCAAGGATTCTGTTGTTGCTGGGTTCCAGTGGGCATCTAAGGAAGGAGCACTTGCTGAAGAGAACATGAGAGGTATTTGCTTTGAAGTCTGTGATGTGGTTCTCCATGCTGATGCTATTCACAGAGGTGGCGGGCAAGTCATTCCAACAGCCAGGAGAGTCATCTATGCTTCCCAGCTTACTGCAAAGCCAAGGCTGCTGGAGCCAGTGTATCTTGTGGAGATCCAAGCCCCAGAGCAGGCACTTGGTGGTATCTACAGTGTCCTGAATCAGAAGCGTGGACACGTGTTTGAGGAGATGCAGAGGCCTGGTACCCCACTGTACAACATCAAGGCTTACCTTCCTGTGGTGGAGTCGTTCGGGTTCTCTAGCCAATTGAGGCAAGCTACTTCTGGACAGGCTTTCCCACAGTGTGTGTTCGATCATTGGGAAATGATGCAGTCCGATCCATTGGAAGCAGGTACTCAAGCCTCGACACTTGTAGCAGACATCCGTAAGAGGAAGGGTTTGAAGGAGCAGATGACACCTCTCTCTGATTTCGAGGACAAGCTGTAAGGAGGAGTTGCAGAAGTTGTTTGGTCTTGCTGCAGGTGAAGAATCGTCTAGTTATGTTCTACTGATTTTGTCTCTTTGGGATTGAGTCTATGTGAAACTTGAGTAGTTGTTGCTGGGATCAAGTCTTTTTAAACTTGAGAAATTATTTTATTTTGTTTTTGTTTTAAAAATATTACAGCGGTTCTAACTCAGAGTTAGTTATGTTTTATTATGTTTGTTGTCTGCCTTTCATGCTTGATTGTCTTGTCTTGTTTTATGATGCTTGTTGTTAGTCTTATTGTTAGTTATGTGTAGTTTCTTTGCCATCTTCAGTATATAAGCTCTCTCTGCAATCTAATTAGCTGTTGCTACGGGAACAATACGACTAAGCTAAGCTTTACTAGTTCGATGTCTGTTTGTTTTGTATGTCAAAAGTACAATTGTTGTTTTCTCTTTTCATAACGTTTTCGAATATAACGCTAATACTAACTAATAGGTTTTGGAACACACATTAGTATGTTTTCTGTGAACTAATATATAATTGATTAGGCCGCAGCCTTCAAAACCTAGCATTTTTCCGTTAAAAAATATCAGCCGTTAGTCTTGGAATTGTACAAGTAGCTATAGATAGGTAGGTGACTACGTTAAGTTGCAAAGAAATCCTAATTCTGAACTAGATAGAATCGTCTAGAAGGTAAAAAAAAGAGTTAAATACTTGATACATCTTCATACTTTAGATTGGGTTACAAAGTTGTCTTGAAATTTCAAAATGTTACGGACTGATCCCAAAACTTTAAATCATGTTACAATCAAGCCTTGTAGTTGCCGAGTACATCATATTTCTACCATTTTGCCATGTCATCACTGACACGTCATAAAAAAATATAATATAACATAATATTTTGATGAAATGTTAGTGGTGACGTGGAAAAATGTCCTATGCAAGATTACAGCTTAACACCATTCACAATTTCAGGACCAATCTACACCATTTTGAAGTTTTAGGACCAATCTACACCATTTTGAAGTTTTAGGATCCCGATCCAAAGTTGCGGGAATGTATTAAGTATTTGAGTCTAATTTTTATTTTTATTCTGTAGAAAGGAGGGTGTTACGAATCAAATGGGAAAATAAAACTCCAACAATGTCGCTAGCAATCGCTTGCTCAATTTCCGGAGAGATAGGGAAATTAAAATGAGAACCAAAACTGAGGTTGTGCCCAAGGCGGGCAAGGAGATCTGCCACGCAGTTCCTTTCTTGAAAGATGTGTATGATTCCGACCGTCCAATCCTGACTGAGAAGTTGTCTATCTGATGTGCTGAAGTGTGTAGCTGTGACGAGAGTCCTCTTCTTGGTCTCCTGTGATAACCATAACCATGGCTTGAGAGGGATTTTTTTCAATACAAGGGCTATTATAAAAATCAATTCCCATTATAGGGCTATGTTATAGTCAATTCCCAAAGAGAGGTTGATTTTGCCACCTCAGCCATAAATCGCCATTGCAATTGGCGATTTTGCTTTTTTTTTTCGCTTTTCCTTTTTACTGACACTTTGTATTCAAATAGGGGAAAATAGCACTTTGGCTTCTCTACTTTGTCAACTTAACAAATAGCCCCTTTTTGTATAACCCACTCTTTTTATCTCTCATACTGACCAATTTGTATTTTGGATCCTTCCATTTCAACTAACGTCTTCATGGCGTTAAATATGTGCACATAGATTCTATTTTCAGATTTGTATGTTCATATTTCGAAAGGGTCGAAATCACTGGCGGTCATCTCAGTATGGGTCATGTAACAACGTGGTCACCTAACTATGTTTTGTAACAGCGTGATCTTCTAAGTTTGTAAATCATAACCGACATGCATCTTCGACAATTTTTAACCAAATATCCTGTGAATTTACTAGCTCAGAGGGCAACAACAGTCAACAAAATAATATTGTTAACATGGAGAAGACGGAATAAAAATATTTTGTTGCCGATGTGACCCTATGAGCTGGCAAATTCACATTTCGAAATATGAACATACAAATCTCAAATAGAATCTATGTGCACATATTTAACTTCATGAAGACGTTAGTTGAAATGGAATGATCCAAAATACAAATTGGTCAAAGAGATAAAAAGAGCGGTTTATACAATAGGGGCTATTTGTTAAGTTGACAAAGTAGAGAGGCCAAAATGCTATTTTCCCATATTTGAAAGCAAATGTCCGTAAAAAGGAAAAGAAAAAAGGACAAAAAAAAAAAGGCAAAATCGCCAATTGAAATGGCAATTTATTGATGAGGTGGCAAAATCAACCCCTCTTTAGGAATTGAATGTAACATAGCCCTATTATGAGAATTGATTTCTTGAATGGCGCCCTACTCTTGGAAAAAATCCGCTTGAGAGTCACTTTGTAGCAGGACTTTCCTCGCCCCCATAACCGCCGCTCTGAGCTCGGCCCTCATAATTGAGTCTAAAATAAAATTGAAGCCCAAATCAAAACCAGAAAGCATAATTTGACAATAAATTTATCATTCTCATGCATAATTTAAGAAAGCAAATACCTCCATAACTTGGCTTACACTGGAAATTGGACCAAAGCTAATACATTCTGCTTATTTTTCTTCCAATTCAGAAACTATCTACTATGGTAGAGTGTTCCTAAACCATTGAAGATTTTCTGGCCCGGTGACAAAATGAAGTTGGGATCAAACTTTGCTTTCCTCTGTTGAAAAATGGGCCACTTAGCTCCAAAATGCCTTATCCAATCTGCCTGATTTGAATAAGTTGGAAGATATTGCTTCACCTCAATACGAGCATTTGCACAGTATTCCAAAATGTCAGCGTTTTGATCAAAGTACTTCTGCCAATCACCCACTTCGGTAATAATCAGCAACCCAAATGAATAGATATGTCTTCATCTGGTATCACCGCAGACATTCTTTCATCCCACCTGCCACAAAGAAAATTATTAAAATGGGTCAGCAAATTTTTCTAATTTTGTGGACAAGATTACGTATCGGTGACACATTGTTTACATATGTTCATAAATGGATAAATGGTGATACACAAGGGGGCATGACGTCCCATCCGTGTCACCATTGTCTATTTTTGGACAATGTTGAACAATGTGTCACTAACAATACTTTGATAAGTAATATTATCTACAAAATTACAGAACCCATATATATATAAAATGTGATTATAATATAACATTACTTATTCCGGTTCATTGGGGTGAAAATAGTAGGTCCGATGCTGATGTTACGTTGCTGGATGATGCCCCTAAGTATACCGGACTCAAACTTCGAGATTCCAGATTTCGGCACGAATAGATTCAACCATGGATGTGCTTTTGTATTAGGGTATTGAATACGACCTCTGGCTATAAAATCATGGTAGCTCACATCTTTAACGAACACAAATCCACGGTCGTGGTTTAGCCCTTTCACAAGTTGCTTCAGTTGCTAAAGATACAAAGTCGGCCAACACATGGATTTAGATGATATGAACAAGTTTATTTGTTATTATTAGACGAGGTTACCTTGATACTTACCTTATCCTTGAAATGTTTGTTGTTGTCATCATAGTATAATACAAACTCAAGGACGTAAACGATGCCGTTTTGTTTAACGAGAGATGTGATTTTGGGTTGAGCTTCTGTGGGAAGAATTCCATCTCCCAAGTGTTTGGGGAACCGTTGTCAAGTAGAAATTGACCTGCTAAATAGTCAACTGCATTTGGTTGATCTCTTCCATTGATGGCGATAATGCTCTCTTCATCTTTGGTAAAATTGTCAAAATCACTGTAGAGAAGTCGTGCCCATTTCACCTGTAAATCAATACAAATTAGTGGGCTCAAATATGTTTTCTATTTAGGTTACATTTTCAAAAGAAGTGAGTGTAATTAATGAATAATGTACAATTGATAAGAAGTAGTGACGGGCACGTTTGATGAACTAGCATTTTAGTCACTACAATACAAGAATTCACTAAAAGGGGTGACTTTCCGCATTTTTTTCAGTGACCAAATACATATTTGGTCTACTAAACCAAATTAATTTCAGCCACTGGTTTCATATTAAAAAAATAAGGTTGTCCTAATCTTATATGATCAACTAATTGCCTAATTAATTAGTTAATAATGATTAGGAAAGTCTTTTAATGTTACCATAACTAATATATTTTTATATTTTTTTCCCTATTCCCTCCAACTATTTCTCAATTCCCTGCAACTCTTTTCTTTCTTCCCTCTCCTCTTGCCGTAATTTCTTTTCTTTTTTCTCCGGTCAAGATTCGGTTTAAGTGTTTAGACTAAGTGTACATGAATTTTCTCTCCAGCAGGGTTTATATGTTCTTAGTGCACTAAACGTCACTTATGAGAAAATATAACTGTACAATAATTTTTGGTTTGCTAATGCTGCAATGTTAATGATTCTTGCACTAGGAAAGTCTATTTATGAACCATCTAGACTCCAAACGTGTTATATTTATGTTGTTTGGTCTTTGTTTAAGTATTAGTTTGTTGATTTGATGCATGTACTAGGACACCTTAGATGTTTCACTGTTAATGATGTCTGTACTAGGACACCTTATAGTACTTCTCCTGCATTAGGACATCCTTGATTCTATTGAAGTTGACTTCTTTATAGGACACCTTAGTACTATAAAGTTTTGTCTAACTATTCTCTCCTTTATGTGATCATGATCGTTTCTCAAGCATCGATTAGATGAAGCTTCTGCCAATCAAGGGTGTGTATTAGTATATCCTAGTAATATTTGCAGTTTGCAGCTTCTGCCTAAATTTTGTTGGTGCTACAATTTTTGTTGGTACTGGAATTTTTTGTTAGTTGGCGTTAATGATTATTGTATTAGGACAACTTAGATGTGAATTTCATTTCAATGTTTATAATACATGTATGGACAACAGAATCAAGGGTGTCTTAGTATTTTTTCTGCATTAGGACACCCTTGATTCTATTGAAATTAACCTTTGTATGGTGAGTTGTACAAGATTTTTTGGTTTGCTGATGCTGCAATGTTAATGATTATTGCACTAGGAAAATCTATTTACGAACCATCTGGACTCCAAACGTGCTATATTTATATTGTTTGATCTCTGTTTAATTATTCGTTTGCTGATTTGATGCATGTACTAGGACACTTTAGATGTGAATTTCGTTTCAATGTAATTGATGCATGTACGAGGACACCTTAGTACTTTTCCTGCACTATGACACCCTTGAATCTGTTGAAGTTAACCTTAGTATGGTGAAATGTACAGGGATTTTTGGTTTGTTAGATGCTGCAATGTTAATGATTCTTGCACTAGGACAATTTATTTATGAACCATCTAGACTCCAAACGTGCTATATTTATGTTGTTTGATCTTTGTTTAAGTATTGGTTTGCTGATTTGATGCATGTACTAGGACACCTTAGATGTGAGTTTCATTTCAATGTTAATGATGCATGTACTAGGACACCTTAGTACTTTTCATGCACTAGGACACCCTTGTCCATGGCTGATGACTATATTGGCAACGAGATTGAAATAGTCGGAACAAGCAATTGCAAGAAAATCGACCGAAGAAGAAAGAAAGAAACAATGTCGCCGGAGAAGAAAGAAACAACTACAGTTGGGGATTTATTTTGAAAGGAAAATCTTGGACTTTTCTTTCTTTTGATTCTCTTTCCATAATTATCCATTGAATTTATTATGTGTCATAATGATCCGTTGAATTAATTATCTGCCATAATGATCCGAATTAAATAATTAAATAATGAGTAAGTCAATCTAATCTGAACCATTCATTTTTATCTAATGATTCCTGTTAATTTGGTATAATTGACCAAATTTGAGACTTGGTTCCCCAATAGGCTCCGGTGACTTCCCTTAATTTTGATTTGTTCCATTATTGATAAATGGGATATTAATGGCTACTTAATTATTGTAATTATAGAGTCGTATTTGCTTAACCACATTGCAAACACAAACCCCAAAATGAAAAGATTGTTGGGTTCTGTAGGAGAGATAGAAATAGGGTAGCCCATGTTTGGCTAGGCGCTCTACTTCTTTGTTCGAACCTATTTGTGGTTCGGACTCTCCGGATTGGCTTGATACTGCTCTGGTCGAGCTCTGTTTGATTGACCACAGGTCTTAATGAGATGATACCACTTAAAAAAAAAGATTGTTGGGTTGTAAAGACCCGTTTACGATTGAAACTTTAGCGATTCGAGAAGTCTTATTGTGGTGGCTACAAATGAATTTCAAAAAAATAATTTTGATTGGAGATGTTGAATTGGTGGAAAACGAAATTACTCATAATAAATTATTACTTCAATCTGCGGGAAATATTATCCAGAAAATCAGACAGTTGATTAGGTGTTTCAACTCTCTAGAATACAAAACAGTACCTAGAAATCAAAACACAAGACTAGATAATATTGTTCGGTTTGCACTCTGTCCTTGCTATCTGCTTCTTCCTATTTAGTTAATCTATCCCATCTTATTGAGTGTTATAAATGGTTTTTGGATTAGTTTCGGCTAAATTTTTCATACTTTCTTAGGATGGTTCATGATCTATGAACTCTCCGCCAAAGAGTTTAAAGAAAACACAAATCCCCGAATGAAAAGATCATTAAATAGTAAAGACTAGCGATAAAACGTACCCTTTGGGGAGCGGGAGCCAATACAAGTCTTGCTCTAGTGATGACTCCAAATTGGCCAAAACCGCCCAAAACACCATGGAAGAGCTCAGGGTTGCTGTTTTCAGAGCAAGTTATAATATCCCCTTTACCTTTATCAAACAATCACATTTTGTAACGCTTAATAAGCTATTATTCAACAGTTGACAATGTAGAATCAAAGTACTTGAAAGAAACCATACCTGTGACCACATCCAACTCATTCACATTAACGATTTGAGGGCCAAACCGGAACGTCTGACCGCCGATTCCAGCATTGGAAAGCGTGCCACCCACGGTTAGAGTCACGACATCCGTCCACGTCACCGGCGTAACTCCTTCTTTTAAAGTCGCGTTCAACACGTCAATCCACAATGATCCACCCGCCACGTCTGCAAACAGAGCTTCCTTCGAGACACTGATACCGGCGTTCAAGCTCGTCATGTTCAAAACGACGCCGTCGCTGACCATGTCCTGCCCACGTGCGGAGTGGCCGTTCCCTCTAGCCGCGATACCGTACGAGACATGACAGCCGTACGACGACGTTATTAGCTGTGAGATGTCCTCAGCTGATGATGGAAACAGGACCGCTGACGGCTCGACGTGGACTATGTTACCGAAGTCAACGGAGGCTGATGCTAATGTTGTTGGATCGGTTCGTAGTTTCGACCCGAGTTGGGTTGGAAGTGGACAAGTGAGAGGCTGGGAAGCTGCGGCGGCGGCGGCTATGAGCAATGTTATGGTGAGGAATCTAGTGGAGCTTGGTGTCATTTTCATGGAGGATTCATGAATCAAGAACATGGGAAAATGAATGTAGAGATTGGATGGGTTGGATTAATTTAATATGTAGGGAAGGATATGGGTTAGGTGTGGGATGAATAGAGAGAATGTTTCATCTGTTGATTTTGGGTTGGTGGAATTTATTAGTAGGAAAAAACGTATAAAGTTTGGGTATAAGTTGAATACAAGAAGAAATTCTCTAAAGGGTCGGTTGGAAAAATGATATGTAGGGATATTGCGATTAGGGAGATATTGAGATGTTATTAGTATTGATATGTTCAACCAATTATCATGATATCATTGTTTGGTGTAGTGGTATTGTATTAGGTGGAGATAAGTGACTTAATTGTGGAAATGACAGAAATACCCTCACGTGTTGGTGAGAGAGAAATAGTTGGTGTTGAGAGTAATGATTAATGGCAGTGTAATTTGAAATTAAAGTGTGGGGCAAAATTGTCTGGAAAAAGTAATATCAATATCACCCCTCACATATTCTAGGGGGGAGTAGAATATGTGTGGAGTGATATTGATATTACTTTTTCCCCCAAATATCCTGATATGTGGTACGAAAAAAACAGTGATAACTCGAATATCATGATATCTGCTGATATCAATATCAATATCAATATCCTGTTACCAAACGACCCCTATAACTATAGATGGTAACTCAATAAACATGGAAGGAAATAAAAAAGAAATAAATTAAGGGGTCGTTTGTCACGGGAGAATGAGGATTAGGGGAATGGGGGTTGGGGGATTGATGGAAATAAGGATATCTTCTATTTTGAGAGAGTTACAATTCATTGTTTGGTGGAGAATGGTGGGAGAGAAGAAATCAGGAAATCTGTTAAAAAATGAAGAAGGAGAAGAAGGTTGCAGAGAAACAAAGAGAGCTATGGAGTTTTGAAAGAAGAAGAAAGAAATGAAAGTTAGCAGTACAAATGGAAACAAATGAAGAAGGAGAAGAAGGTTCTCTGTTCTTGGGGCTCATTAAGGAAATAGAGTAATTAATTGGGAGGGTATTAATGGAAAGTAGGAAAGAAAGTAGAAGTGGGCCCAATAATAAATGGTGTTTCTTCAAATTTTTTGGGGCAGCCAAAAATTGTGACAATGCATGTTAGGGAGGAAATTTGGGTTACCGAGGAGATTGAAATACAAACTCAACTAATTTTTCAAGCCTAACAAACAAGTCTTTTTTCAAATGCAGAGTTTTCAGAAAACTCACCCAATTTCCCCCTAAACAAATGACCCCTAAATATTTGTCGTATCATTATCACCCCCGCAAGTCAAAGGGGAAATAAATTTAATATTTGTCGTATCCTTATAGAGTTTGAGTACAAGTTGAATACTATATCAAGAAGATATTCTCTATAACTATACATGGTAACTCAATATACATGGAAGAAAATAAAGGAGAAATAAATTAAATATTTTTCGTATCCTTGTAGAGTTTGAGTACAAGTTGAATACAATATCAAGAAAATACTATCTATAATTATACATTTTTTTGTCAAAAATCTATAATTATACATGGTAACTAAGATATATCATATCAATAAACATGGAAGAGAATAAAGGGGAAATAAATTAAATATTTGTCGTATCCTTATCACCCTCCCGAAATTTGTCGGAGATATACCTGAGAAGTGTGTCCATCTCGCTAGTTGCTGACCCATGAGAATAATGTCGTCGACATAGACAAGAACGAACATAGTGGTTTCGGCGCTGTGATAATAGAAAAGTGAGTGGTATGTCTTCGATCCTTGAAAACCATAAGCAATGAGAGCATCCCGGAGGCACGAAAACCACGCTTGAGGGGTCTGCTTGAGGCCATATAAAGTGCGCTGGAGAATACATACGAAAACAGGGTGTTGAGGGTCCTTAAAACCTGGTGGTTGCTCCATGTAAATAGTCTTATCCAATTTACCATGCAAGAAAGCGCTAAATACATCCAGTTGTTTAATCGGCCAGGAATGTGTCATAGTCAAGGAGAGAATCGGACGCACACAACCCGGTTTAATAACAGGACTAAAGGTCTCAAGATAACCCACACATTCTGTTTGATGGTAGCCCTTAGCTACAAGACGAGCTTTGTGACATGCAATTGTGTCATCCGGATGTTTCTTGAGGCAGAAGACCCATTTGTTGCCTAACACCCAATTATGACGCGGTCATGGAACCAACGACCAAGTATTATTGTCAATTAGGGTGGTGAACTCATCCAACACTGTTGTACGCTAGTGAGGAGAATTGTTTGCCTTCAAGAAACACGTGGGCTCGTCTGTTGTGTCCATAGTATGTGGCATGTACCAAGCCTGAGTTTTGAGCGACCCCGTGCGAAGACGAGTCACCATTGGATGCGTTGAGGTGGTGGCTATGGGCTCTGAGGCCCGTGGAGATAGAGGCCGAAATGGGTCGGAAGCAGCCGGGCCAAAGATAGTTGGTACCGATGATTCAGTTTGGGCCATGGCTGGGCACGTTGGCCCATAAGCAGGGATAGTGGGTGGCGACACGGTTGGCAGTGGAAGACTGTTGGGTCGGGCCTGTTGTGATAATAATTATTGTAGGCTTGAGGAGCTAAGAAGGGGGGCACCTGGACCTGGGTGGACCGAACGAAAATGGGTTGGTCGGCTACTGTACTCCTCTGTTGATCGAATGAATTTGGGACCTGAAAAGGAAGCACTGACTCGTCAAATAGAACATGACGTGAAATATAGATCCACCTTGTGTGAAGGCTTAAACAATAGTAGCCTTTGTGGCGAGAACTGTACTCGAGGAAAACACATGGGGCAGATTTCACATCCAATTAATGAGCTAGCTGCATAAGGCTTCCACCACGAAAAATATAAGCATCCAAAATTCGAAGAGTGGTGTAATTTGCATAAGAATTAAATAGATGTTGGTAAAGGAGTATCATAACCCAAGACCGAGGAGGAAAGACGGTTTATGACATAAACCACTGTTTCAAAAGTGTAGGGCCAGTATTAAAGTGGCAGCTTGGATTGATGAATGAGTGTGCGTCTCGTTTCAACTATATGACGATGCTTCCGTTCAGCACACCCATTCTGTTCGGGGGTGTGCAGACATGAAGTCTGCTCCAAAATGCCATGTTCTTTGAGATATGTCGAGAGTTTTTTTGTACTCTCTAGAATGCCATTATTGTCGAGCTTTTGGTACTTGCATATTGTCTTCGACCCATATGAGTGGAGGAAGCAAAGTGGCTCCTGTTTGGTTTCCTGGAACGGCCAAGTCCTCCAAGCTGCGGGCGAGAATTGTAATGGGCTTGAAGAAGCCCAATGTTGTCCTCAGTTGTGATGTTAGCCTCCTCCACCAACAAAAGGCCATGAAGCTCGAAGAAGGTAATCGGAACTGAGTACCCTAATCAATGTCATTGACGGAGGACTTATCTTCCTCGTCCTTCTCGGGTGACTCATCTTCCTCGCCCCCTCCTCGGTGGCAGCAACAGTGGCTTTCCCCTTGTCGGTATCAGCGGTGTTGATGCACTCAAATATTGGTGTATTCAATCCCTCATTAGACGACATTTTGTGTACTCTATTTGACCATTTTGCATGATTTTATATGAGTTTCGTCCCCTCTCGGCCTTAGGACCGCATTACGTCGTTTTGCATGTTTTTGATGCATTTCAGGATATAAACGATGTTAGGAGATCGAACTAAATAAATCCAAATTCAGAGCAACTGGACGAGAAGGGTGCCTAGAGCCAAATTTCAGCTCATACTATGCTTAAAGATGTGCGCCTATTAATCATTCTTTAGACTAATGACAATATTGGGCCATTAGCCCATCATTTTAATTAAAGTGGGTCATCAGTTAAAGAAAAGAGGGGATTGGCAGAGACAGGAAAAAGAATAGAAAAAGAGAGAAAAAGAAGTAGACGGGGGAGTCGGCCTTTGGCCATTGGACAGCAGCAGCAGCATGGAGATTCGGAGCAGGGATTGGCAGCCGGAGAAAGACAGTCGAGTAGCTCAAATAGCAGAGGAATCAAGGCCAACCTTGATAAATCGACGGTTTGCAGCGTTCTTTCTGATTAATCTCATAAGTAGCTAGGTTTTCTTTTCTTGCTTGGGTTTTGTTGATTTCTTTGAGATTATGAGTTGATACGTTGAATTGGATTGTGGATTAATGATGATTGATGATTTATTTTGTTATCTTGTCGCCCCGTTCTTAGACTCCCATGTAATTCGAGGTTTTCTGCAGTTTTCCTGTTTTAGGATTTCTGTTCAGTTTGCTATTGAATTGTTGGTTGAATGCGAGTTAGGGTGTGTAGCAGGTGGTTCTTGGTTGTAGAGTCGACCGACCCAACCGTTAGAACCTGAAACTGATCGTCATCCATGTTCTGCCAGTTCTATAGCTGCATTTTCTCATAATTTCTTAGAAGGATACAAACCCAAGCAAGACCTCTCCCCCCGTTGATCTTACTTTTTATTTGTGTTTTAGTTATTAGTTAGTTTTTACATTTTTCTAAATTAATCAAATCTTCGAACAAAACGATTTCACTGACTAGCAGAACTAAACTGAGTAAGGTAGCTCGAGTAGACCCGTGGGAATACGACTCTGAGATCTCTCAGGTTTATTTGGTGCTGAGGCCTAAAATCTCGTCATCAAATTGGCGCCGTTGCCGGGGACATTATTTGACTTCAGGAAAGGTTTAGGAATACTAGCTTAGTTTTTGCTTTCTTGTTTGTACATATTTGATCTTTTAGTTTGCTTCGTATCCCCATCTTGTTCATATTCATTTTCTACTTCACCCCTTGTGTTGGTTGTTTGCTTGGATTTTTCTACTTTGTTTGCAGGACAGGGTATGGATATTGAAGCAAAACTTGCAGCTATTCTTGGGGAGTTAGAAAATCATCGTTCTCCATCGGTTCAAGCCTCTCTACCAGCCTTTGTTGGTTCTTATGAAGAGTATAATGGTGATTATGGTAACTCTGGCAGCTGGATGCAGGATCCATGTTATTCAGACCAACATGATCAGTCCTGCTATTATGAAGAACCTGAATCTTATGGCTCAACACACCAAGTTAGTCCTTACACAATTGAGTTGATCAAGAAGATTAGTACTAGTGTAGCTGAAAATGCTTCTCTTAACGCTTCTCATAATGCTTCTCTCAAGAGAATAAGTGAGAACATGGATCTCATCATATCGAAGCTAAAGGAAGAAAATGATGATGCTTTTGGTTCTCAACAAGAAATTAGCGATCATCTTAATCAAGCCTCTCAGCCTGACAAACAAACATCAAGTGTTGAGGAGTTATTTAGTAGTTTGACGAAGGTGATTCAGACTAGATTTGACGCATTAGAGACCACTACCAATGCAAGATTTGATATGTTGGAGGCGTATGTGCGAAAGAAGAAAGAAGTATTGGAAGATTGGTTGCACAAGCAGAAAAGAGCAATTGAGTACTTGTCTAGCAAGGTGAAAGAGCTTAGTGATGGGTTGTGGGACTTGGAATTCAAATTGACAGTGAAGACAGTTGAACATCAGTGCAAGGAACTTCAAGAGGCTGAAGAGGCATATCAGCATATTAAGAAGGAACTTCCTTTTTATCCAAGCTCAGACGACGATGAGTTTTTCACTCCTTTGGTGGGTACGGTCATCACCACTCCTACCCCTCTGATTGAATCTGTGCCCCTTCCTACCGAAGAGATTAAAGTTGTTAGTGCTTCAACTAGTCAAAATGTAAACTCCATACTTTCTTCTGATGCGACTACTACGGATGGCTCGGAACCTATTAAGACAACCAAGCGGAAGCGCCTTAGTAGGAGAAAAAGGAAGCGGCGTCGCCAAGAGCTGATGATGGTTGAGCAAGCAAAGAAGAAGGAAGAGTTACCTAGGCTTGACAACCAGATCAAGATTCATGCCTCTCATATGGGTGTTATTCCATTCACTCATCCACAATGGGGAAGTATTCAAGTTCAGTTCCCAGATCACCTCTACTTGAAGTCTGGAGATGACATGAACTACAAGGAGCTGCTTGGATGGGATGGAGACTGCTAATTCTCCAGGTATCGTCTAGCTCAAAGACGTTAAAGAAAGAGCGCTTCATGGGAGGCAGCCCATGTCTGGAGTCTGTTTTGATTTTTGAGTCAGTTTTCTATTTGCTGTTTGTTCCTTTTGTGTTTGTTCATTGTGTAGGTCGTCATCATTGGTGCTAACCTTGTCTCCTCACCCTTCCACTAGCCAGTTCCAGGTACACTGTATCATCCTTATTCTGATTTGGTCCATTGCGGACAATGTCCAGTGTTTAAGTGTGGGGTGGTTTCGTAACAATGCATGCATGTTGGTTAACTGAGTTCTTGTCATTTAATGGGTGGTGATTGTGCTTTATTTTTTTTTTTCACTCTTTCACTGCTTCCCATTCTCGTTTGCAAGTATCTCTTCGCATTGCTTAATATCTTCTTGAGTGGCTTACCGTTTTCCATATGGTGAGATTGATGTGGTGCTTTTGCTTGACCAAATGTGTGTGTGAGAACCTGTATTATGACCATCTCCCACTCTTCTTGCTTGAAGTATTCTAGGAACTTGCCTTTATCGTGTTAGAGAACAGTTGACTTGTTAATGTGGAAGACTTGGTCTATCTGATGCTCAAATTCCCTAGTTCAATGCCTTGATCGAGTCTAGATAAGGGATCTTTTAATTTCGTGCTTTTAATTGTTGTTAATGTTCCCAATCAGAGGAAATTTGATAAATGAGTGGTTTGGTATTGAAGTTGTGGGGTCAATTCACGAGCTGGTCATACGTGCCTGCCCATTGCTGTAGTCCCAAAGGAAGTCTCAATGTGGCATTCTTCTTCTAACCTACTCCCGATCGTGGCTGGGGTATAGGATAACGCGGAATTCCAAAGGTTTCCGGCTGCTCCATACCCGATAGTATCCACACTGTACTGACCATTTGAAAATAAATGTAAAAAAAAAGCTCTTTAATTTTGTTCAAGTCGTGTCCCCTTATCTAGCAAGTGTCGGGTTGCGTCCTAGAGTAAGTGTAGCGGAAGTAAGTATTGTCTTGCCTTTATTAAGTCAGGTTGTTCACTAGCTCGTTAAAGTCTTGATCCTCTTTTACTCTTGTAGAGTTTGGTTTTAACTGTGTGGTCAGTCGGGTAATCCTCTTGTTTGATAGAAGCATCGTTTACATCATTCTAGGAACCAAGAGGTTTTCATTTTGCTCTTTCAGGTTGGTGCATTGTTGTGTAGAGTTCTTGCTTGAGGACAAACAAAAGTCTAAGTGTGGGGTGATTTGATGCACTCAAATATTGGTGTATTCAATCCCTCATTAGACGACATTTTGTGTACTCTATTTGACCATTTTGCATGATTTTATATGAGTTTTGTCCCCTCTCGGCCTTAGGACCGCATTACATAGTTTTGCATGTTTTTGATGCATTTCAGGATATAAACGATGTTAGGAGATCGAACTAAATAAATCCAAATTCAGAGCAACTGGACGAGAAGGGTGCCTAGAGCCAAATTTCAGCTCATACTATGCTTAAAGATGTGCACCTATTAATCATTCTTTAGACTAATGACAATATTGGGCCATTAGCCCATCATTTTAATTAAAGTGGGTCATCAGTTAAAGAAAAGAGGGGACTGGCAGAGACGGGAAAAAGAATAGAAAAAGAGAGAAAAAGAAGTAGACGGGGGAGTCGGCCTTTGGCCATTGGACAGCAGCAGCAGCATGGAGATTCAGAGCAGGGATTGGCAGCCGGAGAAAGACAGTCGAGTAGCTCAAATAGCAGAGGAATCAAGGCCAACCTTGATAAATCGGCGATTTGCAGCGTTCTTTCTGATTAATCTCATGAGTAGCTAGGTTTTCTTTTCTTGCTTGGGTTTTGTTGATTTCTTTGAGATTATGAGTTGATGCGTTGAATTGGATTGTGGATTAATGATGATTGATGATTTATTTTGTTATCTTGTCGCCCTGTTCTTAGACTCCCATGTAATTCGAGGTTTTCTACAGTTCTCCTGTTTTAGGGTTTCTGTTCAGTTTGCTATTGAATTGTTGGTTGAATGCGAGTTAGGGTGTGTAGCAGGTGGTTCTTGGTTGTAGAGTCGACCGACCCAACCTTTAGAACCTGAAACTGATTGTCATCCATGTCCTGCCAGTTCTGTAGCTGCATTTTCTCATAATTTCTTAGAAGGATACAAACCCAAGCAAGACCTCTCCCCCACCGTTGATCCTACTTTTTATTTGTGTTTTAGTTATTAGTTAGTTTTTACATTTTTCTAAATTAATCAAATCTTCGAACAAAATGATTTCACTGACTAGCAGAACTAAACTGAGTAAGGTAGCTCGAGTAGACCCGTGGGAATAGGACTTTGAAATCTCTCAGGTTTATTTGGTGCTGAGGCCTAAAAATCTCGTCATCAGTTGTCATTGCCCTCGGCAACGAATGACTCATATTACTCATCTTCGGGCTCGGGCTCTTCACTATCTGCTCTAGTGTCGGCATGATAAGAGTCTTTGACAGCAAATGATTTGGGAGTGGGAGTGGCAGCAGCAGTGTCTTTCCCCTTGTCGGCAATAGCGGTGTCGTCTCCCTCGACAGTAGATGATTTGGGAGTGGGACGGTAAGATACTTCATCTTCTAAGTCGTCATTATAAGATTTTTTGAATTTAATGTAGTCGCCCTTGTATCTAGGAGGAGAGTTCCTTGGAGATCGTGGCACGGTGAAGAACTCTTGACCAAGCTTGTCATAAATAGGGATCTCTTCATATGAGAAGGACTTACCTGCTGATGCTCGAAATTGGATGATTGAAAAACCATGGCCACTATTATTGCAGTATGCTTTCCTCGTTTACGGGGAGCCATACGGAAAAAGGTGGAGAAGGGCAGCAGATAGGGAGGGAGAACGAACAAGAACGAGTTTGAGTATAAGTTGAATACAATATCAAGAAGATATTCTCTATAACTATACATGGTAACTAAGATATATACTATCAATAAACATGGAAGAAAATAAAGGGGAAATAAATTAAATATTTGTCGTATCCTTATCATCCTCTCGAAATTTGTTGGAGAGATACTTGAGAAGTGTGTCCATCTCACTAGTTGCTGACCCTTGAGAATAATGTTGTCGACATAGACGAGAACGAACATAGTGGTTTCAGCGTTGTGATAATAGAAAAGTGAGTGGTCCCTCTTTGATCCTTGAAAACCATAAGCAATGAGTCAGAGGCACGAAAACCACGCTCGAGGGGTCTTCTTGAGGCCATATAAAGAGCGCTAGAGAAGACATACAAAATCAAGGTGTTGAGGGTCCTTGAAACCTGGTGGTTGCTCCATGTAAATAGTCTTATCCAATTTACCATGCAAGAAAGCGTTAGATACATCGCTTGTCTAATCGGCTAGGAATGTGTCACAGTCAAGGAGAGAATCGGACGCACACAAGCCGGTTTAATAACAGGACTAAAGGTGTCAAGATAACTGAAACCTTCTGTTTGATGGTAGCCCTTCACTACAAGACAAGCTTTGTGAAGTGCAATCATGCCATCCAAATGTTTCTTGAGGAAGAAGACCCATTTGTTGCCTAACACCCGATTATGACGCGATCATGGAACCAACGACCAAGTATTATTGTCAATTAGGCTGGTGAACTCATCCAACATTGTTGTACGCTAGTGAGGAGAATTGTTTGCCTTCAAGAAGCATGTGGGCTCGTCTGTTGTATCCATAGTATGTGGCATGTACCAATCCCAAGGTTTGAGCGACCCCATGCGGAGACGGGTCACCATTGGATGCGTTGAGGCGGTGGCTATGGGCTCTGAGGCCTATGGAGACAAAGGTTGGAATGGGTCAGAGGCAGTCGGGCCGAAGACAGTGGGAACCGATGATTCAGTTTGGGCCATGGCTGGGCAGGTTGGCCCACAAGTAGGGACAGTGGGTAGAGACGCGATTGAAAGTGGAAGACTGTTGGGTCGGGTCTACTGTGATAATAATTATTGTAGGCTTGAGGAGCTAAAAAGGGGTGGCAGCTGGAGCTGTGTGGACCGAACAAAAATGGTCTGCTCGACTACTGTACTCTTCTGTTGATCGAAGGAATTCGGGACCTAAAAAGGAAGCACTGACTCGTCAAATAGAACATGACGTGAGATATAGATCCGCCTTGTGTGAAGGCTTAAACAATAGTAGCCTTTGTCGCGAGAACTGTACTCGAGGAAAACACATGGGGCAGATTTCACATCCAATTTATAAGCTAGATGTATAAGGCTTCAACCACAGAAAACATAAACATCCAAAAAGTCAAAGAGTGGTGTAATTTGCATCAAAATTAAATAGACGTTGGTAAAGGAGTATCATAACCCAAGACCGAGGAGGAAAGATGGTTTATGACATAAACCACTGTTTGAAAAGAGTAGGGCCAATATTGAAGGGGCAGCTTGGATTGATGAATGAGTGTTCATCCCGTTTCAACTATATGACGATGATTCCGCTCAGTACACCCATTTTGTTCGGGGGTGTGCGGACATGAAGTCTGCTCCAAAATGCCATGATTTTTTAGATATGTCGAGAGTTTTTTTGTACTCTCCAGAATGCCTTTATTGTCGAGTTTTTGGTACTTGCATATTGTCTACGACCCACATGAGAGGAGGAAGCAAAGCGGCTCCTGAATGGTTCCCGAGCAAGAACTGTAATGGGCTTGAGGAAGCCCAATGTTGTCCTTAGTTGCGATATCAGCCTCATCCGCCATCAAAAGGCCAAGAAGCTCCAATAAGGTAATCAGAACTGAGTACCCTAATAATGTCATTGACGGAGGACTCATCTTCCTCATTCCTCTCCTTAGATGATTTATCTTCCTCGCCCCCTCCTCAGAGGACTCATCTTCCTCGTCCCCTCCTCAGTGGCAGCAACAGTGTATTTCCCCTTGTCGGCAGCAGCGGTGTCATCGCCCTCGGCAGCGGAAGACTCATATTGCTCGTCTTCGAGCTTGGGCTCTTCACTATCTGCTTTAGTGTCAACATGATAAGAGTTTTCGACAACAAATGATTAGGGAGTGGGAGTGGAAGCAGAAGTGTCTTTCCCCTTGTCGGCAACAGCGGTGTTGTCGCCCTCGGCAACAGATGATTTGGGAGTGGGAGTGGAAGATACTTCATCTTCTAAGTCGTCATAATAAGATTTTTAATTTAATGTTGTCACCCTTGTATCCAGGAGGATAATTCTTTGGAGATTGTGGCACGGTGAAGCACTCTAGGCCAAGGTTGTCATAAATAGGGACCTCTTCATATGAGAATGACTTATCTTGATGATGCTAGAAATTGGATGATTGATCAACCACTATCATCGCGGTATTCTTTCCTCGTTTACAGGGAGCCATACGGAAAAGGTGGAGAAGGGTAAAAGATAGGGAGGGAGAAGGAACAGGAACGAGTTTTAGTATAAGTTGAATACAATATCAAGAAGATGTTCTCTATAACTATACATGGTAACTAAGATATATCCTATCAATAAACATGGAAGAAAATAAAGGGGAAATAATTAAATATTTGTTGTATCCTTATCACCCTCTCGCAAGCCAAAGGGCATCTGGACTTTGAGCTTGGTATACAGGACTGAGAATCCTGTCGTGGATAGAGGTTTGGTCAAAGCATCAACAATTTGGTCTTTCGTCGAGATGTAATTAAGTTACCTGTAGGGATCTGTCTGCCACCCTTTAACGGATGAATTGAAAATCAATCTCGAGATGCTTTGATCATGAGTGGAAGACTGGGTTCGCGGCCAAATATGTCGCACTGATATTGTCGCACCACAAAGTTGGTGGTGCCGACAGAGGAATACCAATTTCTTTGTGGATCGAGGCCAACCATGTAATTTCTGATGCGACTGTTGCTAAAGCCTGATATTCCACCTCCATTCATGATCAAGACATGGTATGTTGCTTGGGACTAGACCAAGAATTGATCTTTGGTCCATAGTAGGTTACATAGACACTTGTTGAACGACGATCTGAACTATTCCATCCCCAATTTTCCTCCAAGAAGCCCAACAAGTTTGGTGAGGAAGTCGGACGTATAACAATACCAAGTTCAGCAGTCCCACATAAGTAACGTAAAGCACGCTTCAAGTGGGCCCAATCCATGTCGATCAGAGCATGCATGTATTGTGATAAGCGAGTTTTTGTATAAGCGAGGTTCGAGCGAGTCATAGACATGTACTGAAGGCCTCCCACGAGTTGACGATACAACGTCGGGTTATGAAACAAGGTTGGTGCGGCTGCATGGGGCGTGGTGGCTGACGGCGTCCCGACCGGCTTTGAAGTTTGCATACCCGCCCAATGTAGTAACTCATTAATATACTTGGTCTGCAGGAGATGAACCTTGAGGTGTTATCAAAACCTGTATGCCAAAAAATAGTGGATTTTCCAAGATCCTTTATACGAAATTTATCGAAGAGATAGCTGAGAACTGTGTCCATCTCGCTAGTGCTTGACCTCGTGAGAATAATGTCGTTGACATAGACGAGAACGAATTAACACAGTGGTTCCGACGTTGTGATAATAGAAAAGTGAGTGGTCCCTCTTTGATCCTTGAAAACCATAAGCAATGAGAGCATCCCTGAGGCACAAAAACCATGCTCGAGGGGTCTACTTGAGGCCATATAAAGAGTGTTGGAGAAGACAGACGAAATCAGGGTGTTGTGGATCCTTGAAACCTGGTGGTTCCTCCATGTAAACAGTCTCATCCAATTTACCATATAAGAAAGCATTAGATACATCAAGTTGTTTAATCGGCTAGGAATGTGTCACAACCAAGGAGATAATTAGACACACACAATCTGGTATAATAACAGGACTAAAGGTCTCAAGATAACCCACACCTTCTATTTGATGGCATCCCTTAGCTACAAGACGAGCTTTGTGATGTGCAATCGTACCATCCAGATGTTTACTGAGGCGGAAGACCCATTTGTTGCCTAACACCCGATTATGAAGTGGTCGTGGAACCAAAGACCAAGTATTATTGTCAATTAGGGTGGTGAACTCCTCCAACATTGTTGTACGCCAGTGAGGAAATTTTTTTACCTTCGAGAAGCATGTGGGCTCGTCTGTTGCATCTGTAGTATGTGGCGTGTACCAAGATCGAGGTTTGAGTGACCCATGCGGACACGGGTCACCATTGGATGCATTGAGGCAGTGGCTATGGGCTCTAAGGCTTGTGGAGACAGAAGCCAGAATGGGTCGGAGGTATCCGGGTTGGGGGAAGCTGAGCCGAAGACAGTGGGAATCGTTGATTCGATTTGGGCCATGAATGGACACGTTGGCCCACTAGCAGGGACAGTGGGTGGAGAAGCAGTTGGCAGTGGAAGACTGTTGGGTCGGGCCTGTTGTGATAATAATTGTTGTTGGCCTGAGGAGCTAAGAAGAGGTGGCTACTTGATAGTTCTCGCCGAGAACTTCAGTAGGAATGCTGTGCAGAAATTCCAAAGTTGCAACGGCCTTAACTCCTCCGTCCTAGCTCCGATTGACCTCCCGTTTGCTCCTATGCATTCCTTGTCATCCGTACTACATCGCCAAGGCCTGAAAATTCAAAAAGATACATCCAATAAACCACGAATTCAGCCCCAATGTGGCTACCGGACAACAAAAGCACACTTAGCACAAAACATCTATAAAAGCATATAAGTCATGACATTTCGAGCTCAAACACGGGAGATTTTTAGGTTAATTACAGGCTCAAAATATGAGTAATAACGTCACATAAAACTCCCCTACGACTAACCCGAAGCTTGTCATCAAGCGAGCAAACACTTACACTAACGCACTAACCATTTGAACAAGCCAAGAGATCTCTAAGTTCATTGAACCACGTTTTGATAGCCCGAGTTTAAACAGGTAAAGGATCCCAATGTCTCACCAAACAACCCTTAAAACATTTTCACAACAAAAACCAAACTAGTTCTTACTAGACATAAGGTCGAACAACTTGACAAAAGCATCAGTTACGGGACGGTTCACTTATTCCTGGAGCCTACACATGAACGGAGGAAAAGTAAGGGGCCCGGTCGACAATGGTCAACATGTGCCGAGGGGGTAGTACACTAATCCTCACACTTTTAGATTTTGTGGCTTTTGCGAAAGGACTCTAGGCTATTATAAATTCTACCCCCCTCTTTTTCTTCCCACAACTCACTTTTTCTTCGCTTTTGGTCTTTCTATTGATAGCGACTTCAGAAAGCAAGTTTTTTTTCCTAGACTCTTTTGTCTTACCAGTAGAAGCATTGGGAGACCCGTGCAGGCACGGAGCAGCCAGGCCCATTGGGGACCACGTTATCCTAAACCCTGCCCTCGCCGGGAGTGGTTGAGAAGGAGAATGCCACACTGAGACTTCCCCTTTGGGGACTAAGCAATGGGCGGGCAACGTATTGCCAGCTCATGGTGGATCTCAACCAAGCGGCTCCTATGCACGTCTATCGCTCATTTGGACACAAAGGTCATCTTACTCACACATTGAAAACCTCACTTTCCTACCCTATGTCCTAGACTCCAGGAAAATTCGACCGACTCTGAACACTACACAAAACCGGTACTTATCAAAGACAAGAACACTTTGTCAAGTTACTAGACCTCATATTAAACAAAAACTAGTTTCAGACTTGTTGTGAAAGGGTTTAAAAGGCATTTGGAATAAAACTAGTTCACACTTTACATTGAAAAGCCCCGGCTATCACACATGTTCTCACCATACAATCAAATGGCTTGTCAAACGAATAGAGTTTAAGCAAGTTAAGGATTTAACAAGAAAAAGAGGTGATAGCGGATCAAACAACATGAACACAACATGCTAAGGTAGAGTAACAAAGACACAAATCGGCATGCTACCTAGCACAAGACATCCACTATCATAGAGCACAATTAAATTTCTACCACAAACAATCACACCAAACATAAAATTCCCCCTACGACTAGCATGAGCATTATCCTCAATGGTCAAGAGAAAGAGACAGTAAGGTAGAACGAGATTACCGCGGTGGTAGAGAAAAGCATAGGAGAGGGGAGTGGTAGTAGAGAGTCCCATAATGGTCCTTGGTGAAGAGTGATCCTCAAATGCTTGGAAACCTTATTCAAAGAGCTAAACCACACAAAAACTAAAAAGAGCAATTAAAAGCGAAAGAGTAAAGATAACATGGGGTGCCTCCCAAGAAGCGCTTGGTTAACGTCTTAAGCTCGACGATACCTGTGTTATGGTATCCAACTTAGCACCTCAATGAAATCAAGTAGTTTCTTCCATGTCGAAGATTGAGTGCCAAGTAACGACATAAGAATAGGGTAGAATGACCAATGAGCTAAGCATGAGTGCCAATTGTTACCTTGATATGGCTTCCTACCCTTGGATTGAGAAACTTGATGAAGGAAGAGGGAGTACGGTTTGGCATCGCAATTGATCTCCATTCTCTCCAAGTTGAAAACGTCATCCAAGGAGTCCTTAGAGTCAAGTAGATTCGGCTCCACTCTCATGACTACCTTAGGAGGGGTCGAGATGCATTTTTCCTTGGTCTCTTGGCACAAATACTTCATGACCAAGCAAGAAGATTGAAGAGTACTCTCAATCTTGGTTGGTGGCACCGCAATCATAGGGAGTTGTATGCTCAAGGGCTCCACTCTAGGTGCCACCTCTTCTTGAAGAGTCTTCACATCATGTCTCACCTCCTCTAATGTGTCATCATCCTCAAGCCTCCTTGTTTCTTCTTTCCACGCACCATCGTCGTTTGGTGTGTCCTCTTCAATCTCCTCTACTACCAAACATTCTTCTTTGTCAAGCTCTTCAGATTCACAAGTATCATCCTCATCATCATAAACATGCTCCACACTATCGGGACGGCTTTCATTCTCTAAGACTTCCTTCATGAGCTCCATAGTTTGAGCCATGCGATTAAGCTGAACCGCATTGTCGTCCGCAATCTTTAAGATCTCATCTAGCATGGAAGGAGGTGAAGAGTGTTGCTCATGGTTCACGAAATCCTCTTGAGGACACTCACTTTCTTCCACCATCTTCAAGAGATTCTCTAGCGTGGAAAGCGGTGGAGGGTGTTGTTTATGGCTCGTGAATTCCTCTTGACAATACTCCGGCAAGATTTGATGGTGGAGAGGAGGTGGAGAGGGATATGGTTCATTCCACATTGGTGTTGAAGCTTGCTGATCTTGATCCCACCATTGGTGATCTCCCTCACAAGTTTCTTGGTAGTAGTTGGATGAAGTAGGATGATCATAGTATGGGTTAGGAGATGGATTCCAACCTTGATAGGTCCCATAACCATGACTTCCATTCCACGAGTTCATCCTACTTGCAATCTTGCTCCCATGCACTAATTGAGGTGGAGAAAAGGTCAGTGCATCAATCACTTGCGCAAGGCCTTGAGGTTGTACTTGGAAGCGAGTGAGTCGACTCATACACTAGCACAAGGTATCTACACACAAGCTCAACAAGACACCAAAGTAACACAACAATGTGGGATAACAAAACCAAACAAACAAATAACAAAGAAACAAAACTAAAACAGAAGGAAGTGAATAGAACGGTCCACTACTAAATGCTTTCTTAGGATTGAGAAAGTCCCCGGCAACGGCGCCAAAAACTTGACGTGCAAGTTTTACACTCACAATTGTCAAGGTCATATTTTCACGAGGGCTCTCTCAATGGCTACTACTCACACGGTTCATGGACGGTCTAGACAATTGAAATAGGTTTGATAAAGAACGAATCAAAAGCAAAAAATAAACTAAACAAGCAAAACAAAGCGGTGCAAATCAAAGATAAACGAGGTTCACTTAGAAAGATAGCTTCATCATGCTCAAGAGGAGTAAATGAACAAACAAGCCAAACATGATCGAGGATGCAATCGAATGACCATGCAAATCCCTTCTATGGACTCAATGCACTCTCGTAGCACTAATCCCTATCCTATAACCACTTGACTTAGGCTCTCGCTCTCAAGCCAAGTGACTAAGGATGCATTAAAGGTGTTTGATGAAATGCCAAGTCACAAAACCCTCTCCTATAACTCTATGACCACAAGGATAGACATCACACTCTCATGTTAATGCCCTAACACTAAGAGAATAATCAAAAGACTAATCAAAGTTCAAATGAATGAAAAACCTAGTGCACACCAAGTGTTCGATAAAATGTACAAGAGAGAAATCATGCAACAATGGTTGAATTGATATGATCTAATCCCCTAGAACACACTCACTTCAATCCCTAGACCTACAAACCATGTAATCTACGCACTCTCATGCATTACATCACATTGAAAAGACCAAATTCAGCAATCATAGCATAAATTGGAATTGAGAACAAGTCTAGAGATTATCTTCTTACAACCAAGATCAATCATAGCATGCTTATACAATCAACCTCTATCATAGCACAACTAATCTATCAATCCAAGATGAACCTAGGAAATCAGCCACACATGGCCAAGGGAACAAAGGAAAGAGGAAGGGAATTAATCACCAAGAACACCATGGCAATCCACCACTTGCAAGCTCCTCCCCCAAGGTTGTGGACTTCAATCCAAGCTCCTCTACTTTGAGTTGCACCAAAAATAGCTCTTAGGATTGAAGGATGATGAGTGACGAAGAGGGGAAGATGTGTGATCGGCGATTGTGCTATGTAGAATAGAATAATGAATGAATCCCCCTCTTCTCGCCGAGTCTGCTCCTTATATACGTGTGCTGGAAAAGGCTAGAGTTCTCGGCAAAAACTATAAAGTTCTCGCCGAGAACTTCTTCGATAATCTCCCTGAAGACAGCCTTCAATCCTTCATATGTTCTCGGAGAGAACATTGAAAGTTCTCGCCGAGAACTTCTTCAGAAATCCAATACACACCTCCTGTAAGTGTAAGTATTCAAACTCCTCGGCGAGAACTCGATAGTTCTCGCCGAGAACTTCAGTAGGAATGTTGTGCAGAAATTCCAAAGTTGCAACGGCCTTAACTCCTCCGTCCTAGCTCTGATTGACCTCCCATTTGCTCCTATGCATTCCTTGTCATCCGTACTACATCGCCAATGCCTAAAAATGCAAAAAAAAATACATCCAATAGACCATGAATTCGGCCCCAAAGTGGCTACCGGACAACAAAAGCACAGTTAGCACAAAACATCTATAAAAGCATATAAGTCATGGCATTTCGAGCTCAAACACGGGAGATTCTTAGGTTAATTGCAGGCTCAAAACATGAGTAATAACATCACATCAGACGCTGGTAAGGAGTATCATAACCCAAGGCCGAGGAGGGAAGACGGTATATGACATAAACCATTGTTTGAAAAGCGTAGGGCCATTATTGAAGTGGAAGCTTGGATTGATGAATGAGTGTTCGCCCCCGTTTCAACTATATGATGATGCTTCCGCTCAGCACACCCATTTTTTTCGGGGGTGTGCGGACATAAAGTGTGCTCCATAATGCCATGTTCTTTGAGAAATGTCGAGAGTTTTCGGTACTTTCCAGAATGCCACTATTGGCGAGTTTTTGGTACTTGCATATTGTCTACAGCCCATATGAGAGGAGGAAGCAAAACGACTTCTGAATGGGTTCCTGGAACGACCATGTCCTCCAAGTTGTGGGCGAGAATTGTAATGGGCTTGAGGAAGCCCAATGTTGTCCTTAGTTGCAATGTCAGCCTCCGCTGCCATTAGAATGCCATGAAGCTCCAAGAAGGTAATCAGAACCGGGCGATTATGTAGACTCCAAAATAACGGGCGGTAAGCAGCGTTGAGGCCACGGAGCAGGAGTTGGACGAAGTCGTCTTCATACATGGGTGCTCCGAGAGCTTGGAGCCGATCAGAGATGGACTTCACACGCTTCAAATAATCGGCCACTATGTCGTTTGCCTGTCAAAGATCATAAAGTTGCAACTTCAAGGCTCGTATATGAGAGGGGTTGTTTGCACCATATGCGACGACGATAGTACTCCACACTCCTGTTGCGATGTTGATTCCAACGAGAGTGTGGAATGAAGCCTCTGAAACTGACCTGATAATCCATCAGAGTACGAACTTATCAATCATATTTTTTCATTAACTTAGTTTAATTTGTAATTCTAAATAATTTCCAATTTTAAAAATTTCCACTTTTTGTTTTTTATACTTTATTTTTTCCTAGGGTAAATAAATCAATCTTTCTTTTCAACTCTATCATCTTTCAGTCATATTTTCACCTGTCATTATTAATTCTTAAGTTTTCTTCTGCCATTATCTATCATAAAGTTGCATATATAATTTTGTGAATTCAAGTATTTTGGTTGTGTAACATATCGGTGTTAACATTGGTCACCTTCACAATAACGAACGTCTTTCATCTTCGATCTTAATTTGCCTTCTTTTACATGTATTTGTATATGTCAATATTGAGTTTTGTAATTTTCTAGTAAAAATTACGATACAATTTACCGTCCGTGGAACAACATCACAAAATGTCCAAAATAGATTATCTTAAGAATATATATGGGAGATCATCAAAGTCTTTGTGCCACATAGGACAAAGCCATTCTCTCAAATTTCCACATCATATCTTAATTTTAAATAAAATTTATTTATATAAACTTTTAATAAATGGTCTCACATTAAAAGCTAATTAATAATCGGTTAATAACATTTTTTATCATTCAAGTTAAGGTTAGATCTTTTTTAAAAAAAAGTTAAGGTTAGATAACATATTGGTCATTCGACTTTCATTTTTAACACATCAATATCTCAAGTTTCACTTTGGAAACTAAACGATATTTTGTCCACTTTTTTTAACAAGAAAGTTGTGATATATTCATCCTCTTAGGGGCAAAGACCTTACAAATCAAACATTGAATTTACATTAAACATCCAATCGTAAGGGAGGATATTCCTACGAGCCGACCCTGCTATCTAGTCCGCCACTTTGTTTAATCTTCTAGGAATGAAGATAAGGGATATCCTGTCATGAGCAAGGAGGAATTTTTCCATCTGAAGCAACCAGGCAAAGCACTGCAACGGCCAATCCTCCTTGCGCCCATGTAGAGAGTGGACAAGAACTTGGCAATCTGAGTGAACTATAGCAATCGTTAGAAATTCAGCAATCCTCAAGGCCTCCAAAAGCGCCTTTGCCTCTACCACTAAAGCCGATGAACATTGGAGCCTTCGGATTTACCATCGATCGCATGTCCATGGGGATTAAGACAAACAACCCCATAACCCGCACAGAAGATGGGTCAAATAATCCATCACAAAAGATCTTCTGTTGTGAACTAGCATCTGGCGGAAGATTCGACATCGAGGTAAGATGGGAGGGGGGTCTTGTTGGAAAGTGTTGATTGTTGAGGGCGGTCCATTCTTCATACGTTCTTAGAGCTCGTTGAGAAGTGGCATCGACAATTGGAATTGAGTCATTAAACACCTTCTCGTTTGGCATCTTCCAAATGTTCCATAATATTGCAATTCTCTTTGGCGTGTTTCAGCTTTGGGGTCCGGAGTTCCCTGCTTCTAGCCATTCGACGACTGTGACCCCTAATCCCGGTTCTTGGGACCCCGTACACAATTTCTCCCAAACTTCAGCTGCTGCATTGCACTTGAAAAGGCAATGGTTTGTGTTCTCCTCCTCTATCTCACATAAGGGGCACATTGGATTTGGGGCACACTTACAAATCCAAAGGTTTAGCTTTGTGGCTAGTGCATTTCGGGAAGCTCTCCAAATAAAGAACAGGAATTTGGGTGGGATATGGATATTCCACATCCAATTCCACGAATTTGGGTCAATATGTCTCAGCCTATCAATGTCGAGGGCCATTGACATTCTTCGTAGTTCTTGATACTCCGACTTCACCGTGTAGGTTCCCCGTCTGTCATGGTGCCAAACTCAATAGTCTTGTTCATCCTTAGGGCCAATCAGAATCTTTATTATCCCCTACGTCTCTTGTATCGTGCAAAAGTTCTCAATGGTTTCTCTCTTCCATTCCCTTGTCTCATCATCAATCCACTCGCTCACCCTAGCCTCCCTCCCTTCATTAGTAAGTTTGAAGTTTTGTAAAGTTGGTATCCACGGGTCTTGGAAAGCCCGGTTAGCCCTTTCATCAATAATATTCTTCCTCACTCCCGAAGAGAGGACAGTACTGGCCTCATGTAGACTTGACCAGATCCATGATGCATTTTTCCCTTTGTCGACATTGAGGAAGTCGGAGTCCTTAAAGTAAAGCCCTTTTAGGATTCGAACCCACAGCTGATCCGGATTGTTGATAATTCTCCAACCTTGTTTTGCTAGGAGGGCCAGATTGAAGTATCGAAAGGTTTTGAACCTTAACCCTCCTTCCCTCTTCGGCTTAGTGAGTATCAAGGCTTTTGTCCAATGTATTTTTCTCCGTGTCATTGAGCCCCCCTAGAAAAACGCACTCAGTCTCGCGTCCATCTTATTAGTCAGGTCCTTTGGAAGCAGGAATCACGACATGATATAGGTTGGTATGCTTTGATACACCGCCTTCAACAATGTTTCTTTCCCCTCGTGCGAGAGCGATAGGCTTTTCCATGACTGACCTAAGTTCTCCATTCTATCAATGAGGTAGTGGAAAACCTCCTTTTATTCAATTCTTTGTCCAAAATCTTAAGCCAATCACGTCAACTAAAATAATAATTCTAAAATTTCATGTTATCAAACACGCAATCATTAGATACAACCCATGTCGATCCAACCAAACCCCTTTCTACATGAGTGAGATTTCAATTCCTCTAACTTCTTCATTTGTAATCTTCATCTTTATTAGGCTTCATATCATTTTCGAGCTTAATACGTGAAACAATTAACTTATCAAATTCTCATCTCCAACCCATCAGAATCATGTCTCTACAACTAGAGAGATGGAGTCAATGTGTCCCATTTCTCGATACTAATACTTGAGGTTATTTCATCCATCCCATCAAAGGGAGCAAAAATGACTCCAATGAGTTTGCAATAATTTTTGGATAGATTCATTGATCCATCTCCATGAACAACCGTTTAAATCGAGAGTACCAATAATTCAATGAGAAACTGCCAACATGATCAACAATTTTATCTTCTTCGTCATCGATATGACGATTGAAAGTGTATTATGATAGCCTTCCGATATAAGTCATAACTTTGTAAGGAAGAGCTTTTGTGATGATAAAGATACTAGTGAGTTGTGTAGATTTGAGATGGCTAGAGGGCGAAGATGACATTGTTTTTATAGATGCATTAATGGTATCATGCATATAAGTTATTTGTGAACTCTATTAGATTCATTGATCCAATATGATTGTAAATATTGCTAACTGTAATATCTCATTTAATTAATTAATAATATATATTGCCTCATTGAGGTAAGTATTTAGGGAGGGTGGACCAGACCACCTCAACATGACCAACGGTTGGGCAATTCACCAGGCTTTTATAAATCACTCATTTTTTTCCCTCCAAAATCTCATGCACTAAACTTTAAACAATACACTATTTTTATTCATAAATTCGTCAATATGTAATAAGGAGTATCAACTAGATATTTTGTGGCAATATTATTCTGTTCATGCACTATATTAATATGTGGCGAAAGTGAGATCATAGTTATTTGTTGCTATAACATTTTATGGGCTACACATGAGCTTTCTACAATGAAACTTTTCATCCTCAAAGATTACATTTCTTATAGTTGAATGTCATGTTTTTAAATAAGTTATTGCTATTATGAAATTAAGGTGTTAGAAATTTTTATCACCAATTTACCTCTAAGCAACCTTTAGGGTATGGATGAAGTTTATTTAAGTAAAAAAAAAAAATGAAGTTTATGAATATCAAGTTTGATAATTTGATATCAAACTAGTTGGATAAATGATGTTTAAATTAGGTTAAATTTATTTTAATTATTTTATTAAATATAATATTGAGTTAATAAAAATTTATAAATTTTAACCATGAAAATATATATTTCAAATTCTATGGAAAAATACATATTTCATAAATGTAAAAAAAATATAATAAAGTAATCACTCAAACTAATCTTTAAATCAATACATGAATTAACTAAAATGTTTCTTTTAAACTAAGGGTCCAAAAAATATTTATTGAAGTTTTGTGTTGTATGTAAGGTATAGTATATTGAATGACTACGAATTTAAGCATAAAAAATAATAATTAATTATATTAAATTTTTTATGTTAATATTATGATTCAATAAACAAGTAAAACAACATTGTCCATAAGGCGGTAGGTAAGAGCTAGTTTTAGTATGCAATTAATTTCTATGTCATTCGTATATAATACTCTTATAAAGCTTTTCCATTCATTCACTTCTTGTTCCTATTCATCATAAGCCATCAACCACCCCCTTAAACATCCTAGATATCTTTTTCATGTTTACTTCTCCTTTTAAATTGGGTGACAAACCTCACATCCACACCCACGCCTCCGTTAAATCAATAGTCACTTCCTCCAGAGTTTGAAAATTAGCCCAGCTACGCATAATAATATGTTTGAAGCACCATCCAAGGATTTTCCTCCTCCACCTTATCCTTATTAGTGAGTCAAAAAAGTTGAACAAAAACATATTCTTGGACATTTTACAAACTCTTAGATCCCCTCTCATATTCCAAACTCGTATAGTGTTGTCCTTTATGGTAGCCATTGAACATTCCCAATCACTCACAAACATCCCCACCAGTGACTTTTTTGCCATCCTCGACCTTGTTGCCATATATACTAAGATGAATAGTTGGCTCATTACATACTACAAGAAACTAACATTCTAACATTGGATGTTTAACAATGGACTAAAATTCACTGTTAGAAATCCTTATCTAACAACGGATGTTTATATATCCGCTATTAGCTTACACCGAATACTAATCCATTGTCAGACAGCTGCTGTTAGCTTTTGGATTCATAGGCGTGCCAAAGCCATCCCGCCATAACAGATATTTGAAAATTCAAGGGAACCTAACAACGGTTTTTTAAGAACCGTTATTAGTATTTGTTGATGCGGAAATCTATGTGATCACCCCTCAACCAATGATGTTATTTCCTTCTGTCTCTTCCTCATTCCTCCTTATTTCCTTATTCTTTTTTCTTCTCTTTTCCTCAGTTCTCGTTATTCTAGTCTGAAAAAGGAAAAAGAAGAAAAAAAAAGAAGGACAAAAAAGAAAGAATATTAAGAAAAAAGGAAGAAGAATGAAGAAGAATGTAAAAGAAGGAAGAAAAGAATTATGAAGAGCAAGAATGGAACAGAAGAAGTATAATGAAGAAGAAGAAAGATGAAGGAAGAAGAAGAAATTGTAGAAACCTACTCTTCTACAAAAAAAACTCTAATTGAAATTCTAATAACATATATTAATTGTTGGTCTAACAAGTAAACCGTTGTTAAGTTTAACGGTGGATGACGAAATCCGTTGTTAGGTCTTCTTGCAATACTCACTTTAACAGTACTTTATTGTGCGCTATTAGAAATTCTAACATTAACTTATCTGCTGTTAAGATTAATAAAAAATCGATATTAGAGTTTTGTTTTCTTGTAGTGACAACTTGAGAGAGCATTACTTGCAATAATCTCATCCAAAACTGAGTTTAATTTGGATTCATTCTTATCAGATCTAAAAACCAAACAACAAAAGAAG
Organism: Linum lewisii; assembly: GCA_034768395.1. Taxonomy (NCBI): domain Eukaryota; kingdom Viridiplantae; phylum Streptophyta; class Magnoliopsida; order Malpighiales; family Linaceae; genus Linum; species Linum lewisii. Next base: position 6,507,058 of record CM068304.1, read on the forward strand.
AAAAGAAGTTGTATAACCAGAGAAAAATAAAGAGTGAAAAAAAGAATATCAACTCCTATTTCATCGAATATCCTAATTGCCCTAACTGTACCCACTTGAATGGATTAAAGAGAGAGATAAAAGCTTTGTTAAGGAAAACAAGACACTATATCCACGCATAATAAACAGGGCACAAAGCCTATTAAGAAGTAGCAGAGAACAATTACCCAAATCATTGTTAACGAGTTAGAAAGAGTGGCCCAATAAAATTTTAAAAATAAAATGCACAAGCCCAACCTGCGAAACCCTAGAAGCCCAAGTCTAATAGGATATTCGGTGAATATATACGCATCTCAGCATAAACGAATACCTCCTCTTTTTGTTGGACACTAAACATTAAGCTGGAGATATGGTTTATTCTCTCTTCCATCGCTGACTCTTTCACCTCCTTTACATACAGAAGAAGGAAGAAGAAGAAGAATAAGGAAGTAAAATGAAGAAGAAGAAAAAGAATAAGGAATAAGAGTGAAGAATGAAGAATGAAGAAGAAGAAGAAGAAGAAAGAAGAAAGAAAATGTAGAAAGAAGAAAAGAAATATGAAGAGTAAGAATGGAGCAGAAGAAGGATGATGAAGACGAAGAAGAAATTGCAGAAACCTGCTCTAATGGAGTAGGTTTCTGCAAAAAAATATTAATCTAATCAAAATTCTTAAAGCGAATATTAACCATTGTTATTTAGGTTTAACGGTGGATGACAATCCGTTGTTAGGTTTTCTTGCAATACTCACTTTAAGAGATGATTGTTGTCCGCTGCTAGGAGTCCTTACATCGTCTTATCCGCTGTTATGATCAATAAAAATTCGTTGTTAGAGTTTTATTTTCTTGTAGCGACAACTCAAGAGAGTAGTGCTTGTAAGAGTGTCATCCAAAACTGAGTTTGAATTCATTCTTGTCAGATCTGAAAACCAAACAGCAGAAGTAGAAAGAAGTTGTATAACCAGAGGAAAAGAAAGATAATTATTCCTATTTTATCTGATATCCTCAACCTAATTCTACCCAATTGAATTGAGTTAGTGAGGTTGTTGTTGTTTTACATTTGCTTCATTTTCATAAATGAGGCTCTATTAAAGAGATCTCACTGTTTCAATAAGGAGAGAAAGAGGAGCTCTATTAAGGAGAGCGAGACACCATATCCACCCATACTAAAACAGGGCACAAAGACCACTGAGAAGTACCAGGGAACAATAACCTAAATTAGCTGTTAAAGAGTTAAAAAGAGTGGGCTAATGAAATTTTAAAAATAAAATGCAAAAACCCAACTTACGAAACTCTAGAAGCCCAAAGTGTAATTGGATATGCAGTTATATATAAGCAGCCTTTGCATAAAGAAGAAGAGAAAAAAGAATGAGAAAAAAGAACAAGAAAGAAGAAATAAGAATAAGGAAGTCGAATGAAGAATAAAGAAGAAAAAGAATGAAAAAAGAACAATGAAGAAGAAGAAAAATAAGGGGAAAAATGAAAAAAGAAGAAAAGAAATATGAAGAGTAAGAATGGGCTAGAAGAAGAAAGATGAAGGAAGGAAGAAGAAAAAATTGCAGAAACCTTTTGTAAAAAATTAATAATAATCTAATTGGAATTCTAACAAGGGATATTAACTATTGTTAGGTGTAGTATATCGTTGTTAGCACTATAAGAAAAATGGTCAACAATTCCCATCCTTACAACTCAATTTCTCATGACTAATTTCAATTTCTCGTGACTAATTCCAATAGCCATGTGTTTTTTCCCCATGACTAATTGTCAACTACATATTTGCTTTTAGTCATGATTTGACCCGTGACTAATAATAATCACCGAATTACTCATGACTAAAAAGAGACAATAGTCATGGAATTTAATATCATTACTCATTGGATTTCAATTTTTAGTCATGTAATTCACCTGTGACAATTCAGTAGTAACCAATTTAGTTCGCGACAATATGTTACTAATAGTGGATTCTCCTGAGATCATGTTTTGTAGGCACAGGAATTTCCATGCCAAATAGCAAATAAAATATATGAATTTTACTCTTATTAGTTGTGGATTTTATTCTTTATAGTTAGGTATTTTAAATGATTATTAATATCAATTATTTATTATAATAATCTTATTTCATATATACAACTGAGTTTTACTTTATATATGCACATCAAGAGTCAAAACTACGAACACTACAACATGATAAATAACTTCTCAGTTGGGCAGAGATCCAACTTATTTTAGCTTATAAGTTGTCGTATCTCGAGCTTCTTTTAGCATCAACACTTGCCGAACTAAGCCTTTAGATACACGACATTATTGTTAAAATCATGATTCATGATCATATAATAAAACTATATCGAAACAACGGGGAAGCCTCTCCAAGTTGAAGAATTTGACCGGCGGTTCTAAAATTCAATCATCAAGGGAAGTTTGGGATTGTTACCTCACTAAAAGAACTCGGTCAACGATGGCGTTTGTGGCTCAACTCCACTCTGCGGAATTATACTGGAACACTTCCATTGCGAGCTAAACTATATGTCAGCGACTTCAGGCCATGTAGAATATAGGAAATAAATGGTTAAAGCTATCACTTATTGAGAGCACATGTTGTGATTTCATGAATGTTTTGATGAAACGCGTGAAGTAATAAAAAAACATGAGCAAATTGTAGTCATCTAAAACAGCATGAAACTTCCCAATCCGACATTAGTCTAAAGCTCACTAGCCTGAAGCTTATTGGTGTTGACTGAGAAGTTGTTTCTATATTAGTGAACTATGTTTAAACTGCGTCCGTGAAGAGTTATTGTACTAAAGGAAGTGGATAAAGTGATTTGCTAAGCTCTAGGACTTTAGCAATTTTCACTTTCTTTCCAATAACGAAGTTGCACCGGTAAGCAAACCCATATTAGTTAGATCCTGAAACAACAACAAAAAAGATAATCAGGATTTGCAAGAAAAGACAGAGGAATGCAAATTGCATTTTCTTATAATGTTAATGGAATTCAATCCTCTATCTTATGAGAATGGAAGGGCGACGCTGAACTATTTTAATGAAAACTTAGGAAGTTTAAAATTTGAATGAAAAATAATGATAGTTGGACTTGTAAAATACTATACCTGCTTGTTACCCAAAAATATATATATTCCCATCCTGCAACATAAAAGTAAGTGATGAAACATAAGACGACCATCTAGGAAAGAGAAAGTGATATGAACACTTGCAGCTGTGGGCAAGTGACCCTAATACCGTAAGACAAGTAAGAAGAACAACGAGCCAACCTAAGAAACCAAGGTGGAAAGTACTTGGACCCGCTAGTTGTATATAGCTAGGAACTCTAAGTGTCCAGGATGAATGGTGTCACGCAGTTGAGGGTGTATACCTCAAGCAATGATAAACCTAACCCAAATCCTAGCAACAACGAGCAAAGACTTGAAAGGGAACACGAACTTGTGTTCTGAAATTTATGATTGATCAAAAGTGTGTCTTACAACGAGGCCAAAGGCCTTTATTTATAGGTGAGGAATTCAAAAACAGACTCTCTGAATCCTCCTACGATTCTAACTCCTAAAATAGTCTAGAATAATCCTAAATAGATTATAAGGGAAGAGAATCCTAAATAGAACACTAAACTGGCTAAAAATAGTAAAATCGGCAAAATTGGAGAAACCCTAATTCAGCGTCAGGTGTGAATCTGTATCCTATCCAGATTGGTGAGCAAGTCCTAGGCAGGCAAGGACTATGTGTCCTTCGTGAGTTCTTCTCCGAATCGGTCTAGGATAAGTGGAGGTTTATTCTGGATGCATGAGGAATCCAGGTGCATGAAGGATTCCTGGAAGGCACGGGTAATTTGTTGATCACTCGGCCCAAATCGCCCATGGGTGGTGTCCGGGTGTCGGCCTGGTGCCGGTGTCTGGCTCGGCTCTGGACCCTCGAATAATCTGGTCAAGCCTTTGGTCTTCTGGTCTTGGTTGGGCATCAGGGATGTTCCTGTGGTGTCCTTGGGTTGCAGCTTAGCCTTGGGGCACACGGATGCTGGCATCGGTCCGCGGCTCGGCGCTGGTCTCGGCCTTGCATCAGCATCATGATTCGGCTCGACATCAATTTTGGATTTTGATCCGACATCTTTTCCTGGTTTGGTGCCTTTATTTCCAGCAATGTATAGCCTCCCTTGGTGAACCTCTGATCGTCCTCTTCGTGGCTACCTTGGCTCCAAGACTTCATGTATGAATTGATCCGGTCCTTGAAAGCTCTCACTTGGCTCCTGGTCAGGGGAAGCTCTGGCCGGGTCCAGGGTACGGTTGGCTCATCAGAAAGCAAAAGAAAATTATGGATGCAAAAGCAATTGTGACAGACACGACAAAGAAGCAAAACCTACCAAATCACACACAATGCACTTTAAATCCCCGCAAGTTAGAGCCAAACAACTTAATATTCTCATGAATAGTAGTGACCTGCATCATTTATAAACCAATGCTAGGATAAAGATGGCTTCATGAACACGTTAAAGTGTTATATAATACGTATGATAGGACCGTTGATAGCAACCAATCAGAAACAAGTCTTGACTCCTCCAATAGCAATATTGACATGTCACAAAGAAAGTACCATGACATGGAAGTAACCCTTGTGCAAGCATCACGAGGATCATGAGCACCAATGTGCACCCCATGTAGGAAACAAGTTATGGAAATGGTGGTTTGACAGGACCTATCCCTGGCAATCATAAGTCCATTCCTAAGCAGGAGGCTGAGCAATGGACTTTGGGGTAATTGATAGGACTCAGTCCTGACTATCATAAGTCCATTTATAAGTAGGAGGTTGAGCAATGGACTTGGGGGTAATTGATACGACCCAGCCTTGGCGATCATAGGTCCATTCCTAAGTAAGAGGCTGAGCAATGGGCTTGGGGGCAATTGATAGGGCCCAGCCCTGGCAATCGAGGGCCCCAAAAAGGCCCACTAAGAAGCCCATAGAAAATCCAAAGGAACGTGGGTTGACGAGCTATGGGCCCACGGGTGTGCTTACAAAACCGCCACAGTATAAACCCCATATGATGAGCTAACCATACCCTAGACCCGGCCCGAGCTCCCCCTGACCAGGAGTTAGGTGAAAGCCTTCAAAGACCAGATCAACTCCTACATGAACTCATGGAGCAAAGGTGGCCATGAAGAGGATGCTGAGAGGTTCACCAGAAGAGGTTACACCTTCACTACAACAAAACAACACTTTAGTCACGGTTTTTAGGGGCATTAGTCACGATTTTTACCGTGACAAAAAAATTTAGTCACTGTTACATAAACCGTGACTATATTGAACAAAAATAGTTACGATTTTCACATAAACCGTGACAAAGATATTAGTCACCGTTTTGGTTTAAACCGTGACTATTTTTGTTCAATATAGTCACGGTTTATGTTAAAACCGTGACTATATTAGTCACGGTTTTTCATAAAACGTGACAAATATTAGTGATCAAAGTGCAATATCCAGACTTTCCAGTGACCAAATTTGCCAGTTTCTTAAATTATACACCAGACCCTCAACTTCTTTTGTTATACAAATCAGTCACTCCAATCTTAATTGTCAAATTATCATATTAATGACTAAATCAGTAATAATCCCAAATCCATCCACAAATTACAGCAACAACCCCTCAACTTTTCCAGTTATGCAACATGATCAATTAAATTCTTATAATTTTTGGTTTGGTCACTTTAAGTACTGTGTTTGTAGATTTAATCCTTCTTCTTCTCCGATCAACCACGGAGCAGCCGGTGAGGATTTGGTTTCGTGTGAGGATTTGGTTTCGGATCTGGCATTGGTGTCAGGATTTGGTCGCGGATCTGGATTTGGTTCCAGATCTAAAGAAGAAGGAAAGGGTTTCGGTGTTGAGAAAGAGGAAGAAGAGGTACTGTCGGCGATCTGGCTCCGGCGGACAGAACGGGCCAAGGAGTCGATCTGGCTCTGACCCTCTGTTGTAGTCGCTACCCGCTGCTGAGAAAGAAGAAGCAGAGGGTTTGGCTTTGGAGTTGTGGTTGTGAAAGGAATAAGTGTGGGGGGATCTGAAAGGGAATAGAGTGTGGGAGGGGAATTAATCTGGCTTGGGAGGGGAAAGGGAATAGAAGTAAGATTGAAGAAGATGATGAATATGAAAGAAGAATGAAGAATGAAGTTGAAACGAAGAAGAATGAAGAAAGAAGAAAAAAGTTGAAATGAAGAAAGAAGAATGAAGTTGAATATGAAAGAAGATATGAAGTTGAATATGAAAGAAGATATGAAGAATGAAGAATAGAAGGAAGTTGTGGTGTTCTTCGTTTGGAATGGTGAAAGAAGAATGAAGAAGAAAGAGTGGAGACGAAAGAATGAAGATGATGAGGAGGAGAGAGAATGGTGATGATCCGTGTGAGAAGGAGAATGAATGCCCAGATTGCCAACGTGGCTTTGCGGGTTGGTTAGGGAAAATCACTTTGTTACGGTTTGTTGATAAACCGTGACAGATTAGTCACGGTTTTATAAAACCGTGACTAATTTTGTCACGGTTTATCAACAAACCGTGACTAATTTTGTCACGGTTTTATAAAACCGTGACTAATCTGTCACGGTTTATCAATAAATCGTGACAAAGTGATCACGGTTTTATAAAACCGTGACCAATTAGTCACGGTTCAAAAAATTGTGACTAATAAACCGTGACTAAATGAGTATTTTCTTGTAGTGCTTGCCGTAAATGAAGGCACCAGACCAGGAGAAGACGTCGTACCACACCCTAGAAGTTATGTCGGACCGGACCACAAAGCCCACAGCGACATGTCATCTTCATTGTCCTCCACCCACTATTGAGGCTCTGGCTATTTGGCGATAGGAACTTCAGGGTCGCCAGATGGTTCTACTCGGGATTTTTTCCAAAGGATGCCCGCGATTTGTGTTTTTTGAAGAATCTAGGGCATCCTTCCCACTGGAAGACTTTCGCTTCTTGTGGGTCTTGTCGTAGGAAGTAGAGGGGGGCTTCTTGGACTTATCAAATTGTGGTTTGGAAGACTTGTTACCCTAAGGGACATGGGGGCGACAGGAGGAGCGCCTTCAGGTTGTGGGTGAATGTCGTTGGCAGAATCGCGAGTGGCGGCGTTTATTAAGCAGTCGGACAAGGTCAGGACACTTATGACAAATAAAAAGTATCAAGGCATTAGTAAGCGATCGAAGATTGTAAAAGGAGAAATGTACATCTTTGGTTGTGGTAATACCTTCCCTAATCCCATACTGAGAGGCGGCGAAGCCAGGACGGGTATACAGGTCGTGTCAGTCAAGAAAATCTGCCTTATTTCGGCAATCTCTACATTAGTGGGAGTAATATTGATGTTAAAGCGATCCACATTGCCAGAGGACCAAGAGGAGGGTAGCAAGTCGGTCCAAGGGCGATCTGAATTGCTGGGTTTAAAATAAAAAATGACTGGTACCAAGATGGATGGGGCTTGGCAGAGCGACGAATACCCTCCTTTATATGTTCTTTTCGCCAGGAGAAGCTCAGACCATTGGGCGTCATCTTTGCATTGTAGAAAAGATGGAACACTCGTAGCATTGGGGTAATCATCATGAAAGCGCAGGTACGTACGAAGGTAGCGACCATAGACCAGTAAACCGCATTGAAAGCACCTAAGGAGGCCCTAAGACACTCCAACGGAGAGCAAATGAAAGGGAGGGTGGTTGGCGGAGTCCATTATTGAAGGACTCTGTCTAAACCTCGTGCCAGCTAGGTGGGAAATTTCCTATGGTCGAGAGTCGCGACGCAACAGTAAATTCCCAGTCGATAGGAAGTTGAGCCCTTGGTAAAACTTTGGCGATTCTGGTCGCCATACCAGAAGGAAAGTATTCAGGACCTATGACCTGGTGTTCATCGCAAGGGGCCCTCTGCCACATGTATCTCTAGTTAAGGATGATGTAGTCTCCATTGTTGTTGCTATTGTAAGCTTTCTTGTTGTTGTTAATGAGGTTGTCTAAACTGACGATAGTCTGAGTAGCCTTTTTGATTGTTGGTGAAGTCTTGACCAACAAAACTCACTTCATCTACAGACCAGACATCTGCCTTACCAAAGTTCTGACAACTTCCTCCGTTATGAGCACATACGCCACACCATTCACACTCGGCAACATAGAAAGAAGCTGACGAAGAGTTGGTGGGAGCGCCAACCTTCTTTATGTGTTTCTGTACTTCGGCCTTGATCTGTTCTTCAAGGCTTAATCGGCTCTTAGCTGCTTCAGATTGTCTCTCCCAATTCCTGGACTTAGATGCACAGCTTGCAAAGTGAAAAGAGCAGCTTCTGGTGTGAGCGCGGTAAAATCTCCCTCCGCCAAGGAGTTGACCCACTTGGCAGATTCTTCATTCATCCCTCAAGCAAAGATTTCAGCTAGTTGCCTTTGCTGGAAGCCGTGATGAGGGCAGTCGTAGAGGAGTTCTTGGAATTCATTCCAAGCATCGTACAAGATGACTTTGTTCTTCTGTCTGAACCGAGCAATGCTATCTTTGTAAGCTGTGGTTCTGGCCGGAGGAAAATACTCCTCAACGAAGTCTTGAGCAAGGTCATCCCAGTTGGTGCAGTGATCGGGTGGCTTGCTATTGAGCCATCTCTTGGCGGCGCCTCTAAGAGAGAATGGGAAGGCTCGTAAGCATAATGTGTTCTTATCGAGATTCCCACTCTTGAAAGTCTCGCACATGGCTAGGAAGCCCGCCAAACGTGTGCATGGGTTGTCATGCGGCTTCCCTTCAAACTGAACATCCCTAGAGATCATTCCCAAAAAGAAGATCTTGATCTCATAGTCAGTATCGGCATCGTTGTGAGGCACGTCAATGCTACCCGAACACTAGTAGCGCTCGGCTTATTGTAATCCGCCATAGTGCGTGGAGCAGGAGGTGGTGGTGGTGGTAGCTGTCGATCACCCATTCTAGGAGAAGGTGGTGGTGATTCTGATGAAGTGGAAGATGCGAAAGAAGAAGAGTCCTCCTTCGACTCTTCAATATTAATAGGAGTAGAGGATGAAGGCAGAACGATTGTCACTTGCTTCGGAACTCGCGGTTGCTTAGGAGGTGCAGAACTGCTTGACTTGTCTGAGCAATTTGTCTTATCAGTCTTGAGCAGAGAACGAGTGAACGGGCGGTTCATATACCTGTAAACAACCTACAAGCAACAAAAACAAACACAACTGGTGTAAAATCGAAGTGGGATGAAAGGTGAAACGATGGAAGGTAGAAGAATAAAATGCCAACTCTTCTTTCAAACGATTAAGAAGAGTTTCCCGGCAACTGTGCCAATTTGATGAACACATTTTCACGTGTGGTCAAATAACTACCCTACTTGAAAAGTAAGGTAGATCGAATTTCTCTAGATTTCTTCAAATCGACTACTCAAAGAAGCTGGCAAATTATTCAAGTTTAAACAGATTGTGAGTGGTGTGAGTTCCACGACTTCCAAACTATAATGCAATGAAATTGAAATAAAACTAAAAGAAAGATTGATTGGGTTTTGACTAACGAGATGACAGACAAGTTTAGACTCGAATCCCCCTAAGATCACCAGAACATTGACGATCACAAGACCAGCGATTTTCAATCCTAATTCATTCAGTTATCAGACATCACCATAACTCCTTACCCTTAGGTTTAAGCTCCACAAATGTTCGCTTTATTGGATCTAACTACCAAGATTAATTAACCGTCCGTGCGTTCACTTTTGTAATGGAGAACTAACTGGTGCAATTACTTGTGATTAATGAGTTACTCTAGAAGCGGATTAACCCTAAATGGTTCCTACGAAAGACACTCTCCACTGAATAGGTTAATTGATTGCTTTGATGTTCTCACTACAAAAAAAAATGCGTTTTAGCGTCGGTCGTATGCGCATAATGGCGTCGGTCACCGACCGACGCTAATTTGAATAGCGTCGGTCGACAAAACCGACGCTGAAAGTGGTGACGCTAGTTTTTAGCGTTGTTTTTGGTCGACCGACGCCATTCAAATTAGCGACCGACGCTAACTTGACCGGGAAATCACAAAAAAAACAGCTGCATCTGCAGCCGCTTCTTCTTCTTCTTCTTCTCATCCATCGCTTCCTCCACCGCCCCTAAACCGCCCCCCGCCGCCGCTGGAGAAGACCACCGCCACTTCCTCCCACCGCCGCCGCTGGAGAAGACCGCACTTCCTCCCACCCGCCGTAGAAACTCCTCCCCCGCACCCCACCCGCCGCTGGAGAAGACTCCCTCCCACCGCCGCCGCTGGAGACCGCCATTTCCTCCCACCTCCACCGCTGGAGACCGCCTCTGCCTCTCACCGCCGCCGCTGGAGACCTCATCTGGAAGAAGAAATCAATGAGAGGAGAGGAAAAGAGAAAAAGAAGAGAGAAGAGAGGAGGCGGCTGGAATGGAACAGATAAAGAAGAGAAGGGAAAAGAGAAAGAGAAGAGAGAAAAAAGGAGGAGGCGGCTCATTAGGGTTAGTATTTAGCGTCGGTCGACCGGTCGACCGACGCTAAAACGCGAGATTCTATTTAGAGACGGTCGACCGACGCTATCCTCTTTCGTTTCAACCGACGCCAAAACGCTCTTTTTTTGTAGTGTCTAAAGTAAGGCGGACGTTTGCCACTATCCCTAGCTTAACACGAATCTAATCTAGGTGATCAAGCTAGAAAAAAAACACAGACAATGAAGAACAAATCAAACATGCAAGAGAAACTGTCTGAATTTGAATCTAATTACCACCAATTTATCTCCCAAAAAAAAAAAATACTGCCGATCCGTGACCGCTTTAAAGCCCCGGGTCACTTAGGATTCATCTGATCTAAGCTCTACGAGTTTAGATACTCATGACTATCACAAAAGAATCAAAAACAACAAAGGAGTTCATCATACAGAGGAAGAACAGATAAGGACTGAAAAACCTAATTCTGACGACTCCGGAGAAGTTCTAGCTCCGAGTACTCCGATGGGGGAGATGGCGTCAATATCTCTTCAGGAAACTCTGAACTCTCTCTCAAGCTCTCAAGTCTGGAAGTTTAATTCCTGGAATAAGTGTTTCTTTTTAATTAGTGTCGTCGATTTGCTTAAATAGGGTTTCTCCAAAGCTGTGCCAGAAAGAGAGTACTTCTCGGTGAGAACTTTGAAAGTTCTGCCGAGAACTTCTTTGCAAATTGACTCTGTTTCTTTCGACGAGATTCCTACATGTAATCCTTCAAATGTTCTCGCCGAGAACTCCTGTGTAAACTCCAAGCTGGATTTCAACGAGATATCTTCTCAGGTTCCTTCAATAGTCTTCGACGAGAACATTAGAGTTCTCGCCGAGAACTTCTTTGTAATTGTCTGTTGGATCTTCGACAGGAAATTTGCTTGACTTTTTCAGTATGTCTTTGGCGAGAACCTTCATCTTCTCGCCGAGAATGTACGTGCTGGGCAGTTGAATGTTCTAGCTTTGATCTGATTGAGTCCTGGATTGATTTTGGGGCATTCCTCGAGGCTCCATTGCTTCTCGAACACGTTCGTGGCTACGTAATTGATGGCAAACACTTGTGTACTCATAGAGACACTAGAAAACACATCAAATAGACCCATAACGGGCCAAAGTAACCAAAACGGTATGAAATAGTGTGATTGAGTGAAAACACCCTAAACTACCCCAAAACCCGTGCCTCAAGCAAGGAAATGGGGCTGATAATCACGTTAATTCTAGTGTTATCACGTAGCGTATCTCAGCCAGCCGCATACCCTTCTGATGGCCGGTAATGGATGGTATCCAGCGTAAACCACGCGGATTGGAGTCATCTGCTGGAGGGGCACCATGGTCTATGTAACGCTCGACAATCCTCGGAAATCTCTTCAGGGCCCAGAGCTGGACCAACAGTGTGAAGCCTCCCAAGTCACCAGTGCCCTTCTGACTGCCACTAGTGAAGAAGACCGCCCTCCCCATGACCCTATATAGCCATGCTAGAACCGCACTACCCCAACTGTACGAGGCTGCAACAACAGGGTCCCCAATAAGTGGTAGGAGGTACACCGGTATGTGGTCCCCAGACTGGTCAGCCAGTAGAACGGCGCTCACAATAACCCAAGTGAACGTCCGTGCGTAGATGGTAACAATCTCCAGTGGTGCCTCAGCGGAAGACGGTCGAACAATCCTATAACCCATGAAATCCTCATTGTCTGTCCAAATATAGCTCTAGCTGGAGGCTCAACGCCCAACCACTACTAGCATATCGCATCCGGAGAACGCATATTCGGACATGCAGTAACCGGAAGCCCCCTAATAGGAAGACCCGTAAGCACCTCAACATCCTCTAAGGTGATTGACGCCTCACCCTGAATCAAGTGGAAGGTGTTCGGATCCGGCCGCCCCCTGGAAAAAGTAATTTCTAATCAAGTGGAGGAGAGACTAGAGGCGAATGAAAAGGAGGAACGAGAAGGGAGGAGAAAGGGAAGAGGGAGGAGGAGGGAGGACGGTCAAAAGTAGAGGGGGAAGAGGAGGGAGGACAGTCAGAGGTAGAGGGGAGGAGGGAAAATAGTCGGAGGTGGAGGGGATGAGGGAAGACCGTCGGAGGTGGAGGGGATGAGGGAAGACCGTCGGAGGTGGATGGGAGGAGGAGGAGGAAGGGAGGAAGAGGGACGAGAGAAAGGAGTTTAGAAAATATTTAAAAAATAATAATTATTTTAATTTAAAAAAATTGATTATAATATTAAATTAATAAAATTATTATTTTATTAATATTTTAGCTGATTGGGATGTGTGACTTAGCTACCACGTCAGCATTTAACGAAAATTTTGGATGGAGTTGGACGAAAATACCATTTTGAAATTTCCTGAAATGATCGTGACTGAATTGTAACTTTTGTAACGTAGTGTACTAAAATGGATTTCGGCCAAACTTAAGGTACCAAAAAAGTTAACACCTCTGTCTAGAACGATGTCAATAAATAACCCCTAACATTCCTAAATTTTATTCTCACGCTAACATTCCTAAACTAATTCTCTAACCTAACATTTCCTAAACTAATTCTCTAACCTAACATTCATAAACTGATTCTCTAACCTAACATTTCTAAACTAATTCTCTACTCTAAATCCTAAACTAATTCTCTATCCTAAAACCTAAACTAATTCTAAATCTACTAAAAAATAAAACAAGAGAGAGTGGGAGGGCATACCTTGCTTTGGGAAGTTGGAAGAAGAGGTGTGGAGTGGCAAAAGTGGGGGAGATGGGTTTTGCTGCTGGGCGAATTCACCCAATCAGCTTTAATTCGCCCAGTACCCGGGAAAATTAGCCCCGTACCCAAGCGAGCACATTAAATCAGCGGTTGGACCAAAAATCGGTCTGTTTCGACTAGACCCTGGACGAAAATACCTACTTTGGTTCGTAGTTTGAAATCGTATTTATTTGTGTAATTGGTTTAATTTTTTATTTATTATGGTGAAAAGTCCAATTTTTAGACCTGGCAAATTGGGTGGTCACTATAGGTTGCGAGTTATTTCGGTCGAGTCATTCGAGTCACATATTGCTATATTTGAAAATTAATGGATTGATCCTAATCCTGCCCCTAACCCACCCAAAAAAAGTCAGGTCATTTTGTTATTGGGTGCCAAAATAGTAAACTCTAGGCTTGGCAATCTAAACCGGAAAATCGGTTAACCGCCCGAAACCGAACCGGTCAAACGTCAGAAAACCGCGCTGACCGGATTTCGGTTCGGGGACGGTTATAACCGGCGTTATTAAATAACGGTGACGGACGGGGACGGATTCAGAACTATCCGCACCGTCACCGTCACCGAACCCGACCCGGCGGATAAATATCCCCGGATCTATCCCCACGCCCACATTATTACAAGCCTGCATTTTTTCAATCATTCTCCTCTCTCTCGATCTATGCACCCCCGACGGCGTATATCGCCGATTTCTCCTCGTTCTTGAGGATCATTGTCGAATATCACTCCGCCGATACATCTTAATATCCTCCAATAACCTAATCAGACCCTTCGATTTCCTTCATCCTTCTTTTCCCGATGAATTTTCCCTAACCTAATTGTTTGCATGTGTGCAGGAATCAAGCTATAAATAGCGTTCTGCAGTCGTTCTTCAACCTTCCATCCTCACTTAACCGAATCAAACAAGGTCAGTATGAATAGGGAATTAGGGTTTTGTTGTTTCGATTCAGGGTTAGGGTTTAGATTTCTAGGATTTCAATTTCTTTTATGAATTGCTTAATGCTTTCTTCATATAAATTCTGATTCAGTTTCTTCTCTCTTCGACCCTTCCAACTCGCAGGTGCTATGAACGACAACAACGAAGCTATGGCATCTCAGGTTCTTCAGGATGAGAATTCGCCACCAGCAGTAGGTGTACTGAACGGCAGCAATAGTGCCAACCAAGATCATCATGTAGAAGGACAACTTGATGCACATGCCAACCCTGAACCTAATCAGGAGCATCCTCCTGTCGATGCTGAGGCAGTGACACCTCCTAACCATAGTAAGCGAAAGAGTCCCGTTTGGCTTCATTTTGAGAGACTTAAGATTCATGAATTATGGAAGGCTAAGTGTAAGTACTGTAGGAAGTTATTGGGTGGTGATTCAAATAATGGAACATCTCACTTAAGGAGCCATATCAAATCATGTATTCAAAAGAGAATACATGATGGAAATCAAAAGGTTCTTGGTCCGAATTTGTTAGGTAAAGGCAAAACAGAGTTAGTTGCTACTGCCTATAATGCTGATGTGTCTAGGAAAGAACTTGCCACTGCTGTGTTAATGCATGAGTATCCTCTATCAATTGTTGAACATCTGCATTTCAAGAGGTTTTGTTACTCTCTTCAGCCCCTTTTCAATGTCCCTTCGAGGAACACATTGAAAAGGGATGTGATGAGACTGTATTGTGATGAGAGGGCTAAGATTCAGAGGTTGATTGATTCTACTAGGGGCAGAGTTGCTATAACAACTGATATGTGGACAGCCAGTAACCAAAGGAAAGGTTACATGGCTGTCACAGCACACTATCTCGACAATGGATGGTGTTTGAGGAGTCAACTGTTGAGGTAATTCAGCCTAAACTGTAAACCCTCTCTGTAAATGACTAACTGCTCAACTATTTATTTAAGTGATGGTGTTTGTTGCCTTGTTGATTTTGTTTTGTAGGTTCATCTATGTCCCAGCTCCTCATACCGCTGATAGGCTTGCAAGGTTTCTAGTAGACTGCTTGATGGAGTGGAATGTTGACACTAAGGTATCAACCATAACCTTGGATAACTGTAGCACCAATGATAGAATGCTAGAAACTGTTAAGAAGAAGTTGTCTTTACCTTATTTGATCAAAGACGGTGCTTTACTTCACATGAGATGTTCTGCACATATATTAAATTTGGTAGTCAAAGATGGTCTTGATGTTGTGAAAGATGGAATTGAGAAAATACGTGAGTCTGTGTCTTATTGGATGGCTACTCCTAAGAGATTGGAATTCTTCCAAGAAACTACTAAGCAATTGAAACTTATACATGATAACAAACTTGTTTTGGACTGCCCTACTCGTTGGAATTCTACTTATGCAATGTTGATCAGTGCCATGCCTTATAGGGATGTGTTCAATAGGCTGAAACTTAGAGATGCTCAATATAACTGTTTGCCATCTACTTCTCATTGGCAATTTGCTGCCGTTGTCTGTGAGAAGCTTGAGGTGTTCAGCTTGATCTCAGACATGTTTTCTGGCTCCAAGTACCCCACAACTAATCTTTTTTTCCCTCGTGTATGCGATTTGAGGGTAAAAATATGTGAATGGATTTATGATCCAAATGTTGTGATATCTAACATGGCTCAGTCTATGTGGTCTAAGTTTAGTAAGTATTGGGATGGAATTCACCATATTTTGGCAGTTGCTATTGTCCTGGATCCTAGATACAAGCTTGAGATTGTAGAATATTATGCTGAAAAAATCGGGCCTGATGATTGTGGCTTCAATGCTGCTTCTGTGAAGCAAGTACTATGTGATCTTATACTGGAGTATCAGTCGAGGTTTGCTAAAAACCAATCCTCATGTGGTGTTGGCTCATCTGCACCAGAGGATGGTAATGCATCCTCTAATGATCATGATTTTGAGTTGTTCCTTACTCAAAGGAAAAAAGCTCGTACAACTGCTATTGTTACTGAGTTGGACAATTATTTGAACGAGGATGTTCTTCCTCGTTCTTCTGAATTTGATATCTTGATGTGGTGGAAACTTAGTGGATTGAAATATCCTATCCTGCAAGCTATAGCAAGAGATGTTCTTGCTATACCTGTTACCTCTGTTGCCTCTGAGTCGGCCTTCAGTTCAGGAGGCCGACTTCTAGACCCCCATCGCAGCAAGCTGCATTCTTCCACTGTCGAGGCATTGATGTGCACTAGGAGCTGGCTTAAGGATGAATATGAAAAAGGTAGAGTCCTGTCTATTCAGAAATCATAACCTTAATTTGCTTCATTTGGTTCTAAGTTGTAACTACAATAATGTGTTTTAATTTTGAATGCAGATCCGTCTGTCGAGAAAAGCATTTTGGAGCTGGAGGGCTGCTTCACAACGCTGGATATTGTTCCTGGGAGTGATGATGATCCAGTCGACATAGAGGACCAAGGTAATATAGATAGTGTTTCTGCTTCCCTAAACCCTGTTCTGCTGTTCATAACTTCATATACTACTATAACCTGTTGCCTGGCAACTTCTAACATAGGTAGTGATTACTGATTACTAAATATTTGTTGTGTGGTGTAGGAGGATCTCAAGTGCCTACTAGATCAACTACTGCTACAGACTACAATCTTGACGACATTGACTAATTTCCATAACAAAGGTGTGTGTAGTAAACTTCAGTAATGATCTCTACATCTTATACTGGAGTATTGATCTGCTTCTAACGAAACTGTACTGTTGTACATTTCTTATTTCAGGATTGCTCAAGTGAGAAACTAAGGAGCTGTGTCAGCTAAGGCCTATGTTTAATCTGCCGAATGATGAGTGATGAGTGATGAGTTCAAGTTGATGTTGATCTGCTATGTTCATTTGCTTTCTTTATTGTGTTCATTGAATTTGAGTGTCAGACTCTCATATCATGTTGTATGCATTTTGATTTGGAGTTTAGACTTCTCTTAGTTTGGTAAACTTTGGTTGTTGGTACTTTGTAGTTTGTTCAATCTGCAAGTTATGATCACAGATGGAGAGTTATGATCAATTTTGAGAGTTATGTTGGTATTTTGTTAGAATTGTTGATGTAATGCAGTGCAGACCGAATATTTTTAATGTATGGTTTCTATTTTTCTTATTAGTTGTGAGTTATTTCCGGTTTGGCTCGGTTAAAAATCACCGACGGTTAACCAAAAAACCAGTTGGGGACGGGGATGAACTGAGACTCGGAACCGATGGGTATTTGAGGCCGGGGATTGCCCGTGCCCGATACTTAATCGGTCGGGCAATGGATACCATATACCCGTCCCCGCCCCGCCCGATTGCCAACCCTAGTAAACTCAACCATAAATTTTATGATGGCTTCATGTCGGATCGATTCAATTGATCGAATCCGCTACAATATATAACAGTCTTAATGATTGAACCAGTATATCATTAGACTCACTAATTTAATGTATCAATCTGATTTTAAAAGGGTCAAATACCTAAGTAGTCCCGAAACTTTGGGCCAGGTTACAAATCAGTCCTGAAACTTCAATTTGTTAGAGACTCGTCCCGTTAGTATGAACTCCGTTACGATGTGGTACTATTCATGCTGACGGGGACTTTTTCTAGCGATTTTGCCACATCAACTAGTCTACGTCATTTAAAATATTATAAAATAATACTCTCTACCCGACTCGAATTAACCCCACTACTCGAACCAACCTACTAAACCTAAACCCGAAAATCAGCCAACCCCAGTCTCTTCCTTTCCTAACCTAATCGGAAACTGTCCGACTACCCTTTCTCTTCATTCTTCTTTCTTCTGCCTTCCTCAAACTCTCTGATTTGCCCCCTTCTTCTGCCTTCCATTGACGATAAACATGACTCTGCTTCTTCTTGGCTCTCCTGCAATCGGATTTATCGTCAAAACTGATAGCTCTGTGTTGTGCTCTTCCCTATCTCTGTCTGTAGAGCCATCAGCTTCTATGCTGTCTCCGATGCACGCTGCTGAAGTCGGAATGCTTCCAACAAGAAATCAGTTTGCCTTTGTGTTCGAAACTCCAAACTCGGTGTTGGTTCACATGGATCGCTAGCTTGCTGTAGAATGGAAAAAAGGATTCTCAACATTCATCAAAGTGAACATAGTATAAACATAGTATCATCACACAATGAAACTCCTCCGAGGGTATTCATCACAACCAAAATCAACGACAATCTCTAACTATTTTGGGAAGCTCGAGCAGAACCATGCTATCTCCCTGCAAATGCGGACTCCAACAAGCATTCACGACGGAAGAGCTCTTGAAGCTCTTGCAGCCCATATACAATAAAACACGCTTCTTTTCCTTTCGACTAGTCCTATCAAATCTAAGGCAAAACCAATATACAGAGTACATAAAAAATCCAATAAATGCCCAATAGCATCAGAAGCAGAAGACACACCTATAAGCCAATTGGAATCCTCCGCAGCAGGGTTCACCAAAATCCCTCTAATCCGCTGGTTCAGACGCTTATTGGCAATGAAAACCACATTCGAAGAATTCCCCACAACATTCACGCTACCAGCCTTTTTAGTTTCTTCCTCCTCCGGCATTAAGAACCCAATTAGGTCGAAATCGGGACCGGCAGGGAAGAAGACGAAAACAGATTTCCCATGAGGGGAGTTGAGGAGTTGAATCCGATTGTAGGAGAGCCAGGAAGAAGAAGATTCTTGTTTATCGTCAAGGGAAGGCAAAAGAAGGGGGCAAATCAGAAAGTTTGAGGAAGGTAGAAGAAAGAAGAACGAAGAGAACGGGTAGTCGGACAGTTTCCGATTAGGTTAGGAAGGGAAGAGATTGGGGTGGCTGATTTTCGGGTTTAGGTTTAGTAGGTTGGTTCGAGTAGTGCAGTTAATTCGAATCGGATTAAAAGTATTATTTTAAATGACGTGGACCGGTTGATGTGGCAAAATCGCTAGAAAAAGTCCCCGTCAGCATGAATTGTACCACATCGTAACAGAGTCCTTACTAACGGGACGAGTCTGTAACAAATTGAAGTTTCGGGACTGCTTTGTAACCTGACTCAAAGTTTCGGGACTACTTAGGTATTTGACCCGATTTTAAAAATACTACCCAAAACATTAATAATATTTCCATGAAATTAAATAATTCAAGTTTTATCATTTATAAATTTTTTCCTGAATCGTAATTTACACGGTTTAAAAATGTAGTAATATTAAGGCCCTGTTTACTATGAATTATATTTTAGGGAATTACATAATTTACTTAAATAATTCAGAATTAACCTCATAATACTGTTCAGGTGGTAAATTATAAAATTTGATTTTATAATTTTTTGAAATTTCGGCCCAATTATAAAAGTGGAAAAAAGTTGCTTTCAATTATTTTAAAATCCAAATTATATAAGCAGGAGACCGGGGATTCTCCAACGAAAATGTTACTTACAACCCTCTTCAATTCCCACTCCCAACATACGCCCACAACTATAAATAGAAAACACAAAAATATCCTAACTAACTCCAACAGACATCACTACATATGGGGAACAGATTCTAAGCGGCTACTCTACTTCTAAATATAAAGATGATGGGCCCGAGTTGAATCCGCCCTCGAACATGGTCAGGGCGGTCCGTCACTCTAGGGCGGTCCTCTGTCCGCCTCAGCCAAAGGACACCTGTCATATCTACAGGAGGCCACCGCCCATTACTGTTGATGGTGACTCGCTGCGGCCCACTCAGAGCAGGACACGTGGACCCTGCCAGACCAATGGGACCTATAAATAACAGGGTCCCCCATTCAGAAGAAGAAGGACAGACCTGGGACCATACGCCTGATACTACAAGCTTTCGCGCTGTACGCTAAGGGCTATCGGTTCCGCCCACACAAAAGGGCTCTCACCCGGTACTTCTCTGTAACCCATTCTCCCTACATCATCCCCATACTTGCCACCTTACGTATACTAACCCTTTGCACGTCCACCCTGCAAGGTACCATCCGCCGAGACACTCCGAGGACGGATTCATTGCCTAAACCTCCAAAGAACCACAGTATTGATCCACCGGTCCAACTGGGCGGATCAATTGGCGCGCCAGGAAGGGGGCAGCTAAACGTTTTGTTCCCAAAAGACAAACAGCATGCAGAATTTGGAGGAAAATCCCACGAGTGGTGTCCCCACGGAAACGCTCGTCACCCCGGCCAAACAAGTCGTATCGGCGGGTGTCCCCCGAGACCCTCGTCCTTCCACAGACCCACCCTTGGGAACGGCTACACAAACACACCATCCAATCCGCCCTCTAGGCCTTGGATTGCTCCGAGGAGAGTCCCACATCCCCCCTCCGTTGGAAGATAGAACGACGGCTGATCCCGCTGCGGGGGACCTAGCAGCACAGTAGCCGATCTACAAAGACAGAACGCTGAAATGGCAGTGATGATGAAGTTCCTGGTGGCCAAGGCAACCCCCGGAAATCACACCGAGGGCTCATCCGGCGGACTGGCAACCGGCATGGCGGACTCGGACGAAATGTACCGACTGTTCCTCCCTCGCCACCAGTCAGGCCCAAGGCAACTCGCCATGCGGCAGCCTCTGGACAAGAGTCTCCTCAGCTTTCCTCCCCCACAAGGATTCGTGCCACCAGCAATCAAAGCGTACGACGGAACTGGGGATCCCGACCAGCATCTGTTGACATTCACCATTGCCATGCAGATGTTCACGCCCGGACGCTACCTACTGCCGTACGTTCCCTGGAACGTTAACTGGAGCTGCACTAACCTGGTACGGAGGTTTGGCAGAAGGAATCATAAAGAATTGGGAAGATTTCTGCCAACTCTTTCTCCACAAGTTCTCAAACCAAAAGGAGGCAGGACGCAACTTGTCCGCCTTCTGGAACTTGAGACAGAACCGGTCAGAGACTCTTCGGCAGTACTACGAGAAGTGGGCCAAGGCGGTCGCGGCGGTGCCCAACCTCGCACTGGACATTGTGCTCCACCACATCCAAACCACCACGCTTAGCACCGAGCTGGTGAAGGACTTGGTCCGGAGAAAGCCAAAAACCCACACCGAATTGGAGACATGTATCCTCCAGTGTGCTGAAGTGGAAGAGAATGTCGCCATGATACAGGACGGGTACAGGCGCTCAAGCGATCAGAACAGGGACAAAGGATACCAAGGGCGAAAAGAGAAACGCCCTGACGACAGAAGAGACAACCGCCCTCACGGAGAGGGAAGATCGGAAGAAGGGTACACCCCCCTGTCGGAATCAAGGCGAAGGCTCATGTACGTCCTCCAAGAAAAGAAAGGAGGATTGCGGTGGCCGGCCCCGTTACCCAAGGCGGCAGTAAAAAGGGGGAACCCAAATGAGTACTGCGAGTTTCATGGGCAGAAGGAGCACGACACGGAGGACTGCCGGGAGCTCCGCAGTGAGATTGAGCGAGCCATAAAGAATGGTGACCTCAAGGAATTCATCATAAGTAACCGAAGGAGAAGAGAGCGGGAACGCTCAGAATCGCCAAGGCGAAGAGAAAGGGAAAGGTTAGAGACATCCCCTCCGAAGGCGGGTAGACACACGCCCCCCAGAAAGGCGAGCGTCTTCGACAGAATAACGGATGAGAAAAGTCCGGATACCCAAAAGGAGGGCGGAAAGCCCAGATACAAGAAAACATGCAGCATGATTTTGGGAGGAGAGGAGGATACGCCCCAGAACATAAGGGTCGTTGGTGAATGTTCCATGGTCAGACAGTCGGATAGAGAGCCGCCATTGACGTTCACATCGGCAGATTTGCGCGGGGGAAGTCCCAGCACCCAAGCGATGGTGATCCGTGTCATCATTGAAGACACTCTGGTAGAGCGGGTGCTAGTGGACGAGGGCAGTTCGGCGGATATACTCTCAGCCGATGCTTTCAGCAGAATGGGATTAGACCCCGCCCATACTCAAGCGTTCTAAGATCATGCTGACTGGCTTCGCGGGAAATGACGTACCTGTGCTGGGCGTGATCATCTTACCCATCACATTGGGGGACGACGATCACCAGGAAACAAAGCACATAAAATTTTACGTCACCAACTGCAATTCGGCGTATAACATGATAATGGGGCGGCCAGTTTGGCCGCTTTCGAGGCAGTTTCCTCCACAGTCCATCAAGTCATGAAGTTCCCTACTGCAAGAGGAATCGGAGTAGCATGGGGAAACACTCCATTGGCACGAAAATGCTACAGGGTGGCTCTCAAGAAAGAAGAGGCATGTTTTTCAGTAGATACTAGAGACGACGCGTATGTCCGCCCAGAATCTGCAGAGGCGGATACGGAAGTCCCACTGTATCCTGGCGATCCTGAGAGAGTGATACGGCTGTCCGCTCATATGCCGGTCCCAGACCGAGATCGCACAGTGGCACTGCTGAGAGAGTATGCTGACTTGTTCGCGTGGAAACCCCAGGATATGCCTGGGCTGGACCCCGCGATCATGCAGCACCACCTAGCTGTGAGAGCAGACGCCCGCCCCGTGTCACAAAAGAAGCGGACGGTAAATTGGACAAGAAAACAAGCTGTCCAAGAGGAAATCACGAAACTGTTGGAAGCAGGTTTCATCAGGGAAGTCCAGTACCCGACATGGCTGTCGAATGTAGTAATGGTGGGCAAGGCGGATGGAAGCTGGCGGATGTGCATAGATTTTACCAACCTCAACGACGCCTGTCCCAAGGACCCATATCCGTTGCCCAATATCGACCAACTGGTGGACGCCACAGCAAACCATGAGACGTTGTCTTTCTTAGACATGTTCTCGGGGTACCACCAGATCCCTCTGGCAAAGGCGGATCAAGAAAAAACGTCATTCTCGACGCCCTTCGGCAATTACTGCTACAATGTGATGCCGTTTGGCCTAAAAACGCTGAAGCGACGTACCAGAGGATGATTGACAGAGTTTTTCAAGATCAGCTGGGTCACCACATGGAAGCATACGTAGATGACCTACTGGTTAAGACCAAGGCGGGTGATGACCAACTGGGAGACCTTCGGAAAACCTTCGACACCTTGAAGGCGTTCCAACTTCGCTTGAATCCAAAGAAGTGCGTCTTCGGCGCCTCCTCAGGGAAGTTTTTGGGATTCATGATCACCAGGCGGGGAATCGAGGCGAACCCCAAAAAGATAGAAGCTATCATGCAGACACCCCCCCAAGACGGTCAGAGATGTCAAAACATTAACGGGGCGGTTAGCGGCAATGAACAGATTCATCCCGAAGTCCGCCGAGCGGCAGACGCCATTCTTTGCCATTCTGAAGGCGGCGACCAAGTTCTCATGGACGGAAGAGTGTTCTAAGGCTTTTGAGGAACTCAAAGCCTTCCTCACCACTCCGCCGACGCTAGCAGCCCCGATTCCCGGAGATGAGCTATACTGTACGTCGCCATCGCGGCTACAGCTGTCAGCTCAGTTCTCGTGAAGCGGATGGACAAGGAAGAACGCCCGGTCTTCTACACGAGCAAATCGTTAGTAGATGCCGAAACCAGGTATTCTCCATTGGAGAAGTCAGCCTACGCGGTGATTGTCGCCACCAGGAAGCTGCGCCCGTACTTCCATGCTCACACAATTCACGTTGTGACGAACTTACCGCTCAAAGCAGCTCTCAGGTCCATGGGAGTGGCAGGGCGCATGTCCAAATGGGCGGTCGAGCTCAGCGAATATGACGTACACTTCCAACCACGGACAGCCATCAAAGCACAGGCTCTGGCTGATTTTGTGGTCGAAGGATGTGTTCCGAGCGGAAGGACGCCCGGATGATTACTGGGAGCTCTACGTGGATGGAGCATCGAGCAAGAACGGAGCGGGAGCGGGTATAGTGTTAAAAAGCCCCCAGGGAGTCCTACACGAAACAGCCCTCCGTTTCAACAGGTCACGAACCAACAACGCGGCGGAGTACGGGGCGCTCATTGCGGGGCTCAGAATGGCCAAAACCATGGGAGTATCCCATCTCAAGGTTTTCTCCGACTCCGCCATTGTGGTCAACCAGCTCAGCGGGGTGTACGAGGTCCGGGAGGAAACTCTGGCCCCGTACAACGATCAAGCCAAAATCGCCCTCAAGGGTTTTGAAACAACGGAGATCCATCAGGTGGCGAGGGAAGACAACGCCCACGCTGACGCTCTCTCCAAGCTCGCTACCGCTCTCAACTTCGAAGAGGATAGGATGATCACCGTGGAGAAAGAAAGAGAAGAGGGTGAGTGTATGGTCGTCGATGCCCAGACAAGCGTAACACCGCCCACAGCGCCACTCACGGATTGGCGTACGCCAGTACGGACTTTTATTGAAACGGACGCCCTCCCGGCGGACCGAGCACTGGCTACCAAGATTCGTAGACGAGCGGCAAGGTGTGTTTTGCTGGACGGCGAAATGTATCGTAAGTCCTCGGCAGGGCCATACTTGCGATGCTTAAGTGATGAGGAGGCTTCTTTCACTTTGAGAGAAATCCACCAAGGCGTATGCGGGATGCATATAGGCGCCAAAAGCCTGGAAAAGAATATATTATTGCAGGGGTACTATTGGCCAACAATCCGCGAGACTCGGAAGAGCTGGTCAAACGATGCCACAAGTGTCAGCTATTCGCTAACACGCACCACCTGCCCTCCACCGCTCTCCAGCCGATAGTTTCACCATGGCCGTTCGCCTTCTGGGGAATGGACTTGCTAGGACCGTTCCCAGAAGCGGTGGGCAAGAGAAAGTATATCATCGTGGCGGTAGATTACTTCACTAAGTGGGTTGAAGCCGAAGCTCTCGCCTCCATCACGGCATATCAGGTGCAGAAGTTCGTGCTAAAAAACATCATCACTCGCTTCAAGCCTTCCTATGGGATTTGTCTGCGATCCGGCACTCAGTTTGATTGCACGGCGTTCCTTGACTTTTGTGAAGAATTCAAAATCATGGTTCGCTTGGCGTCCGTAGCATATCCCCAGGCGAACGGGCAGGCGGAAGCCATCAATAAGCTCATCTTGCAAGGATTGAAGAAGAGAGTGGATACGGCGAAGGGAAAATGGGTCGATGAGTTGCCCAACATCCTATGGGCGCACAGGACTTCGTACAAAACAGCCACAGACGAAACCCCTTACACCCTGGTATATGGAACCGAAGCATCCTACCCGTTGAGGTTAATCTGCCTAGCCTTAGGATTCAGCATTTCAACCACGTCAGCAATGATGCAGGCTTGCATCATAATCTGGACATATTAGAAGAGCGAAGGGAGGATGCAGCTATCCGCCTGGTAGCTGAAAAGGAACAACTGGCTAGGCGATACAACGCTCATCTTCGCCCTCATCACCTGGAAGAAGGCGACTGGGTAGTTCGAAAGGTTTTTCGGTCGATCCCCCAACAGGGCAAGCTAAACGCCAATTGGGAAGGGCCATACAAGGTCCGTGAAGTGATCGGTCCAAGCACCTTTAAACTCGAACACCCTACCGGCGAACCCATACACAAGACATGGAACGCCATGCACTTGCGGAAGTACAGTGCCAATGAAAACGAGGTCTAGCTTACTCCGCAACTTTCCGTCCTTACTTAACTTTTGGGTTTGGTTTATTTTGAAGGCAACCTACTAAGGGCGTATATGTAAAGAAAGGAAGGCAGTTTCATTCAAGGATATAGTATACGATATTATGTATCAATAACAAGTACTACTAAAAGCATGGCCGGGTTCGAACTCCCCTAGGAGGAACTTCACCCCTGTGCCAAGCTCGGGTTCCCCAAGGCGGAACCCAGCATTTCCTCCAAGTTCGGATTCCCCAGGGCGGAATCTAGTTCACCAGCGTTCGGGTTCCCCAAGGCGGAACCCAACACTTCGTTGAGTTCAATTTTCCCCAGGGCGGAATCTAATTCATCATCATTCGGGTTCCCCAAGGCGGAACCCAGCATTTCCTCCAAGTTCGGATTCCCTAGGGCGGAATCTAGTTCATCAGCGTTCGGGTTCCCCAAGGCGAAACCCAACACTTCGTTGAGTTCAATTTTCCCCAGGGCGGAATCTAATTCATCATCATTCGGGTTCCCCAAGGCGGAACCCAGCATTTCCTCCAAGTTCGGATTCCCTAGGGCGGAATCTAGTTCATCAGCGTTCGGGTTCCCCAAGGCGGAACCCAACACTTGTTGAGTTCAGTTTTCCCCAGGGCGGAATCTAATTCATCATCATTCGGGTTCCCCAAGGGGAAATCTACCTCAGTAAATCGTGCGAAGTTCACACAAACAAAAAAAAAGAGAAGAAACAGGGGATGACAACTGGATAACAATGGCATTTCCTTTCTCATCCTGAACATGACGGATTGATACGTTTGATACAAAGAAAGCCGAAAGGAAGAGGAAGAGCAAAATTTACAAAGGACAGGAATTACTGGCGCCCGCCTGATGATCCCGATTTGCCCGCCCGGGACTTCTCAGCCCGAGCCTTCTTCTTCAGCTCCTTATGCCGGAGATTCACCTCGGAGTACGCCTCGGACAACAGCTCCTTGCGCCGGTCCGAGGAGAGCACTTGAGAGTCAGCAGACTCCTCCTTAAACTCCTGCGCCATCAACCTTCGAGACGCAGAGCGAAACATCTGTTCCTGATTCCAGGAGTAGTCGGTGTTCCCCCGTCGGAGTTCATGGCGGACGGCAGTAAGGGTGTTGTCAAGAGCGCCCTGCACCCGGTCGCCTAACTCTGCCTCAGTCTTCTCGGTGACCGTCTTCTCAATATCCGCCTTCAGCGCCTGAAGGGTCTCCTCCGTTTCTTTCAAGACAAGGTCGCGGCTTTCCAAGTCTTTTGTCTTGGCCCCAGGTCCTCGGCCATGACCGCCTTGTCGGTCTCTAAGAGGACCACTTGCTCCTTCAGGGCGTCCTTATCCGCCTCCGCCTGGGACAGGGCCGCCTCCACCTTGTAGCGTTTCTGCTGCTCCGCCTGTAAGTCCAACATGTGTTCAGTGGCTTGGTTAGCGTGCGCAACACGGACCAAATCCAATTCATAAGAGGTAGTTACCAGAAGCCGGGCCGCCTCCTCGTCCATTTCCTTCTTCGCTTTGGAATACTTAGCCTTCCATTGCTGAGTGGCGGCCCGAGCTTCCCGCAGCTGATTCTCCAGCTCCTCAGCACCTTGGGGCTGCTCGGCCCTAAGCGCCTTATCCGCTGAAAGCAGCGCGCCGGCGGTTCCCAAAAGCTGCAAACACAGGCAATCCAAAGATTACTTACAAAAAAGAATGGGGGCAGGACAAAACTAGTGTATGACATCGCAAAGAGATCTTACCCTGGCTCCAATCGCCATTTGCTCCATCGCCATACGGCGAACCCCATCCTCTGACCGGGGGTGGTCGATATCCCAGTCGGCTGCCAGTTGGAGGGCGGCCCGCGTGAGAATCTCGTTGCCACTTAGGGTTGGCTGCATCGCCGGAAGGCGGGCGGTGCTGTACTCCCCAGAAGAAGCATGGGCTTTCGAAGAGCCTTCCGACCGTTTCCTCTTCCCGGAATCTTTCCTCATGGGGAGCTTGCGGCGCTTTGCCTTTTCCACGTTCTGCGATGGCGGACTCCCGGCCGGCTCGGTTCGTTTCTTCTCCAGGCGATTATCGTCCGCCTGCTCTTTTTCCGGGTGGGCGGCTCGTGCGCTTTTTGTACTCTGCTGCTGATCCGCCACCGGAGTTTCAGGTTGAGGCTGAGTATCAGCGGACGCTCCCCGCGTCTTGGCATTCAGCAACGCCGCGAAGATGGAGCTCTCTGCACCAAGTCAATATCAAAACAAGCAAACATATTAGGCGGTTGGGAAAGAATAAGAATGGATGTATACTAAGGGCGCCCAACTACAGAAGCATCGCTCTCAAAAATTGTCCGCTCACCACCGCCGCCTAGCCAGGCCTTCAGGACGCTCCGGCCCCTCTTCTTCAGGTTGTAATTCCAGGTGTTCACCCAGTTCACAATGGCAGCATCATTCTCCTGAAGGCGGCCGGGTTTATTGAACTCCTCGATGGCCCCATACGACCATGTAGGTCGAAGGCGCTCCGCCCAGAACGCATCCTCCGGCGAATCAGCTTTAATAAAGAAAAAGCTGTGCCACCATACGGAGTCCGCCTTGATGGCACCATAAACTCCGCTCCCTGAGTACGCTATCCTCTTTGAGAAAGTAATGCCATTTTGGTTAATCTTGGCTCTGTAGAGATGGCGGAATACTCGGGCGCTGGGAGCGACATGCCTCTTCACACATGACACCTGAAACGCTGCCATGATTGCCCAGGCGTGGGGTTGGAGAGCTCCCAAGGACGCTCCTAACAGATCCAGGACATCCAGCTCCCAGGGATCCAGAGGGAAACGGAGACCGTACATAAGCGCCTCCACCCAAACGCCCACCCATCCGGGCGGACAGTTTCTGATTGAGCAAAGTCGGGCAGGGGCAGCGTACGAGAAGCGTTGAGGCATGTCACAATCGTTCAAAACCTTCACCAGGGCGTTCGTCTTGACATAAGGAAAGTATCCCGGCCCAAACACTACCCGGCAGTCTCCGGGTGACCCCTCCCACATCTGCTCCCAGGTTCTGATCTTGTACCCGTACTTCTCCACAGCCCCGGTGTCAAGATCAAAACCCCAAGACTCCTTGGTGAATCCGGTTTGCCACGACGCGAACCGGCGAACGCTGTTCGAATTGGAATTCTTGAACCTGGCTTCTGCCTGACGGCGGAGCTACTCCGCCGAAGGAGAAGGCAGCGGATCAGCATCCTCAGTGAAGGTGTACTCCATGTCAAAATCGGCGTACGGGTTGAAGACTAGATCGGAATCCTCCGGATAAGGCATCTGTCCTTTGAGTTTGGGATCCGCTGCATCCGACCCTTCCTCATCAAACTTTTCTTCCCTGAAGGGCTCGGGGGACAGAGGTGGACTCGATTGCCGAGACGGAGATGACGATGACGACGCATCCGCCCCCGATCCTCTCCTCCCTTCATCATAACCTCCTACAACAGAATGACAAGGGGCACAAATCAGAAGAGGAGGAGGAACGAACACCAGGGGGCGAACGGATACCGGAGCCGTGCTTGTCCCGTCCTCTTGGGACGGGCGGGCGGCAGAGCGTCGACGTTCCCGCATGTCTCTCAACACTCTCTCTAAAAGGTCATAATCCACGGAGGATGATGACCCACTAGACGACATCTCACACGCCAAAGAAGGAAATAGAAAGGGCGAGGCACGCAACGCAAGCAAAAATGCGAAAGAAAAAAACAAATGGGCGGATAAAATTGAATGCAAGAATTTTCAAAGAAACTACTTGCTTCGGCGGAGGAAGACGACTCAGAATCAGAAGGCATCTTCGGTAAATGTTTTTGGAAGACGGCGGACAAGGGCAAAGAGTTGTAAGGATAAGGCGGACAAGACGGACAAGGCGGACAAGCTCAAGGAAATTGGTAAGGAAG
The DNA here is from genome assembly GCA_034768395.1 of Linum lewisii. NCBI lineage: Eukaryota > Viridiplantae > Streptophyta > Magnoliopsida > Malpighiales > Linaceae > Linum > Linum lewisii. The sequence continues at coordinate 6,536,605 of CM068304.1, forward strand.
GGCGGAAGCTCTCAAGAATTTAGTTGACAAGCTGAGGTGCCGAAAGGAAGGGGGGAGAACCTCTATTTATACTGGTGACGTGGGTAAGCGAAACGTCGCCAAATAAAATCGAGCCACGTGTCCCCTAGGCAGTGGGCGAATAGGCTAGTAGCCTGCAACGGAAAGAAAGCGTGCAAAAAGGGTGAGGCACGTGCAGGTTCACCTCAAAAGAAGAGCTCCACCCGTTTCGGTCACCGGTAACAGCACCGGCAACAAGTTAGAACTCGCCCCCCATGGCCAGGGCGGTCCTTCACTCCAAGGCATTCGAAGCAGTTCCATAATATCGCCTCGAGCCTCTTACGGCCTCGAGACCATACTGGGGGCAATTGATGGGCCCTTGAGTTGTATCCGCCCTCGCACATGATGAGGACGGTCCATCACTCCAAGGCGTTCGAAGCAGTTCCATAGTATACCCTCGAGCCTCTTACGGCCTCAAGACCATACTGGGGGCAATTGATGGGCCCGAGTTGAATCCGCCCTCGAACATGGTCAGGGCGTCGTCCTCTGTCCGTCCGCTCAGCCAAAGGACACCTGTCATATCTACAGGAGGCCACCGCCCATTACTGTTGATGGTGACTCGCTGCGGCCCACTCAGAGCAGGACACGTGGACCCTGCCAGACCAATGGGACCTATAAATAACAGGGTCCCCCATTCAGAAGAAGAAGGACAGACCTGGGACCATACGCCTGATACTACAAGCTTTCGCGCTGTACGCTAAGGGCTATCGGTTCCGCCCACACAAAAGGGCTCTCACCCGGTACTTCTCTGTAACCCATTCTCCCTACATCATCCCCATACTTGCCACCTTACGTATACTAACCCTTTGCACGTCCACCCTGCAAGGTACCATCCGCCGAGACACTCCGAGGACGGATTCATTGCCTAAACCTCCAAAGAACCACAGTATTGATCCACCGGTCCAACTGGGTGGATCAAAAGAGTAATGAGGCAGCACACAATTATCATTCTTGAATCACCTTCATTCCGGGTGAAACAAGTACTCACCTATCTCCATCTTCGTTTTAATACTCTCTTTTTACTGTATTCTGCACTTGTTTTTCATTCCATTCCAGTGGCGAGTTTCTGACTTGGATGCTAAAGTCCCTAATCAATTGCATTTTCAGGTAGCCATCGAATTGAACCTCCGCGTGAACTCCAACTCTCACTCAACGTCACTCCCTTCTGTGGACAAGGTACATGCCAAATTTATTGTTGTTCAACAACCTCTGTTTTCCCAAATCCTTTCACTTGCTGTTGTCTTCATTCTCTATATTAACATCAACCAATAACATTACAACAATTAGAACATTGCACCAACATACAATATATGAACCACAAAAAACATCCAATGACATTAACCCATAAGCTAGACCTTAAGAATTGGCCACCTAATTTGATTCCTTATGCTCTGGTCATATATCCTCCTCTATATCAGCTGCGAGATATGTAGCAGCAGTGAATTTTATTACATGTAGTCATATGTTTGTTCTCATACAATCTCTTAACTTCAATATCTCCAAAAGCATTCATCATGGAATCTTTTTTAATGAAATAAATGTAATGTTCTTTTATCATAAATGGAAAAGCTAAGATTAGTTCAACATAACAAGGAATACATTCAAGCAGCCCAGTAACAACATGAAAAAAATGAAAATATATAAAGACGATGCTACTAATTCATATAGTACATGTGCTTCATTCATAAACTTTTTAACAACATACCTGTGCATTATGGTTTTCCAGTCAATTCCACCATCCTTCTTTCTCGTTCCATTATATTCACCAGCTCTGTTTTTTATCTTATCCTCTGATGCAATCTCCATCATTCTCTATGAGAGTTATTCAGCCTCACCCTTGTTTCCCATTCAACCTAGGCCTTCAATCATTGGCATGAATACAGCTGGATTAAATCTAAATCCTTTGTCAAAGAGCTAGCAAGCTTCAGAAACTAGTCCACTGGAAACTAACTCATATAACATTAATCTATATAGGGCTTTCTTGTGGCCACACACATCCAGAGCAAATTCAAACCTTACCTTGATATTCTTGATGGCAACGCATGGAGTAGATCCTTATGCTCCACCGATCAAAACCTTGCTTCCCATTCGTAGGCGCCACCCATCGTTAACCTCTGCCCTGTTTACTCTCTGCCGATGCAGCTTCTTAAAATCACCTTTCTCGCATAAGGCTGACCCAATCTGTACAACCTCAGCTCACCCGTTCAAAATAGTTAGGCAAGAAGAAGAAATGAAATGCCGACAAAAAAAGAAAATGAGGAAGAAGAAGGCAAAGAGATAAGAAATGCATGGATAGGGAAGGGAATTTGACAGCTGGGTAAAATGGGGATGAGGTAGGAGAAGGCCAAGAGAAAATATAGGATAGGATAGGGGTGGGATTTTGACAGCTGTTTTTCACGCGTAAAGATTGTGTTATGCCACCCAATATGATTCTGATATTAGTATTATATTACGTATATGTTTTTTCTCACCCAATATATATTTAGTATGGATTCCGTACCACAACAATCCGACGACTGTGTGGAGATTGGTGGATCATTGATATGGCCTGCTGTCAGAGAAAATTTCCTACTTGACACGATGCTTGAAGAAATGAAGAAAGGGCATCTTGTATCCGCCACTTTTTCGAAAACTGGTTGGTAGAGAATTATAAATGCCCTAAAGGACAAGTTCAACAAGCTATACACTCAGAAGCAGCTGGTCAACAAATATAGTGTGATGAAGACTAAATACTCAAATTTCAAAAAACTCTTGTCACACACGGGAATGGGTTACAATGAAGTAACTGGACAACTGACGGCAGATGAAGAAGTTTGGACATTGGCAAAGGTTTGTTTCTCTATTCAGCCTCCTCCCATAATTTGTATTGGCACATAGGTATGGGCAGTTGCATAATATGTTATTCATGTGTTCGACAGGTTGCGAACAAAGGTGCATGCCAATTTAAGAAGAAAGGTTGTCCGGAGTATCCTAAATTGTGCGCTTTGTTTGGGGATACTTCTGCCACTGGAGCATTTGCCAAGTCATCTAGGCATCCAAGAAATGATGATGGTGATGAATACATTGAAATTGATGGAACTGGAGAAGATGAAACTAACGTCGAAGAAGTTTCTAAACCAGATGAAGGGAAATTAAAGTCTAAATACTCAAAGAAGCCAAAGGTAGCAGATGATGGTCCTAACAAACATATGATGGATGGCATGGTGGAACAGCGCAAGAGGACAAATGATTTGCTTGAACGAAAATTGGATATGGCATCTGCTGCATCTAAGCATCACATATCCCAAAGTTTACTTGACTGCATGATTTTAGTGCAGGATATGGAGATTGAGGATGTCGAATTTACAAAGGCACTTGGTATTTTGGAAGCTACCGTGATTTCCGTCAGTGTTTCCTAAGAATGAATGAGGATAGGAGAATAGGTTGGGTCAGAAATTTGGAATGTGGTAAGAGTGACTAGGTCTACCTAGAAGTAGTGTGACGATGTCGTTACGATTTTCATTTTATTTCGTACAACTCTTGCTGCTTTTGGGATGTGTTTTTATTCAGTTATGTTTGCCATCAATCTTGTACATTACTTGTCATTGGCGCTTCATATGTGACACTACAACAGCCGGACGTTTTAGTGGCAGGCCGCGTCGTGCTTTGTGGCAGGCAGCCTGCCACTAAACACAGTGCTTACTCGCAGGCGGGGCCTGCCACTAAGCACGACGCGGCCTGCGAGTAAAGCAGCTGCGAGGAAGCCCAACACGTGGCAGGCCCCGCCTGCGAGTAAGCTACTCGCAGGCAGGTGGTTAGTGGCAGGCGCCTGCCACTAAGCTTAGTGGCAGGCCATTGGTTAGTGGCAGGCGCCTGCCACTAAGCTTAGTGGCAGACGCCTGCCACTAACCAATGGCCTGCCACTAAGCTTAGTGGCAGGCGCCTGCCACTAACTTTGTGGCCTGCCACTGAGCTTAGTGGCAGGCGCCTGCCACTACCCACCTACCTGGGCCAGGCCGGTTGGGCTTGGTAGGCCGATTTGGGCTGGTTGGTTTGACCAATTGGTTTGTTAGGCTGGACCGATTGGTTTGTTAGGCTGGACCGATTGGTTTGTTAGGCTGGACCGATTAAAATGACCACGATAACAAAATTAAAAACAATTTCAAATTATTCAACAAAAAACATTACGAAATATCAAATAATGATCGTACAATAGTAATAATACATAATTCATACACACAGAGTACCAGATGATGCACGTACAATAATACAATAGTTAACAAACAGTACAATACAGTATAATAGTACAAATAGATAACAAACTACACAATATCCCAAGGATGCACGTACGCACCATCACCATTACCACCACGGTTACCACCACCACCATTCTACACAGACAAAAACAGATATGTGTGAGAGATATGAAAACATTACATAAGTAATTACTGACTTTTGTACACATACCATAGCAAGCTGCTGGATAAAATCAGGTCCAACATCCGAGGCCTCAAACCAGTGGGAGATATCATCTACATTAGGCACAACTGGAGCAGATCCGCTAGCAGACTGGGGCTGAGTCTGAGACTGGCTCAGGAATTGTGACATCATCTGCTCCAGTGATGCCAGCCTGCGATTAGCATCAGCAAGCCCATCCTGTGTGGCAGTCAGCTCTGACCGAGTGGCCTCTAGCTCTGACCGAGTGTCAACCAGCTCCCGGTTCAGCTTATCATATGCTGCATCATGAGCATGAGCTGGTGTGGGCCGGGAAGAGATACTACCAGTGGCCGACGTAGATGACTCAGCACTTGTCCCAAAGACCTAAAAACATAAAAGTACTTGGTGAACAATACAATTAAATCATATTTCTAGTTTTAGTGTTTAAATATAATTACCTGACTCTTACTAGCATGCCGACCAAACATCCTTACGTGCCCTCGGTGTTCTGGCTTGTTAAGGGCTTGGGCAAATGCATCATTTGGGCCCCACTCCGTCGAGACACCGGCCGCCTCCAATTGGCGGATAGTCTCCTATAATTTCAAATCAAACCAACCAACATTAGTGAACACTCTAAAAGTTCCACTTATTAGAATAGTGGTTATTCAATTTTCTTACCATTATTGCGCCAGCATGAGCACTCTTTGGTTCTCCATTCGGCCAACTATAGTACTTGATAAAGATCTGCCCCCTTGAAGGTCGCTGACCAGTCTTCTCCGCCTCCTCCTCTATGTAGAGACCCCACGGTCTGGACCCTCCAGTGTGATTTTCTTCTTGGCATGCTCGATTAGCCTTGTTTCTTGCAACCGCATCCTAAACCAAAACAATGTGAACGATTCAATATTTAACAAATACGTGATTCACATTAACTTGGTTAAATATGCATGTATTACCTTGAACTCCTTACTATCCACGTGTCTCATGTATGCCAACCAATCAGTTTCTGGACAGCCTGCAGGGGGGTTTTGCTTAACCCACTCGTACGGAAGGTTGTTTTCGGCAGCATACTTCTTCTTCGCCTTCCACGCGTCAAGCCTCGATCTAGCCCAAGCTAATGAGACTTTGTGATCCCAGTATGCTCGAGCAGCTGGTATGAGGGTTGTATCGCAGTGGAACTTCCCCTGAAACAAAAATCAAGAACTTGTACTTAAATTTTGAATTACAAAATTAGCCAGTAATTAATTAGCTAGTTTTTTCATATCTTACCAAAAAGAACTGCTCGAAGGCACGAGTCTTCACCGACTCTGACACATGCTTCCAAGTGGCTGGATAAATGGGATAGTAAGACCAAATCCTTGAACACTCTCCAACGTACATTCCCATGAATGATAACAATCGTCCACTTGGCTTAGCTCCCATGTTGCTCAGGTTGAACACGATCTTGTTTCCGTCGCTCGTGATACGACGGTGGTCTTTGAACTTGAATTTCAGGACCTTCGTTAGACCGCCTCGATCTGCACAATTTTAATCCAAAAGCTAAGTATGGATAAAGACATTTTACCAACTAACTATTAGATGTATTGTTATGAACTGTTAATACTAACCGATGATAGTAAGCTCATGAGTGTATCGCTCCCTAGAAGAAGAGGAAGAAGAGTCGGTACCAAGGGGAGTCGGGGTAGGGATAGACCGGGTAGGAGAATGAGGCATGCCATCATCACTACCAGAAGCCATCACTAAGAGATGAAATAGGACAAGTTGTTATTACCAAATGACAAATTCTTTATATTCAATGTCTGCATAATTCATATAATTTGCAATCTCAAAATCTCAAAATCAATCCATTACCACACAAACATCACACAATTCTATTCAATCTCAAAATTAATTACACCACTTCCCACAATTTGCATATCGGGGATGGTGTCAGTTACAGGTAACTGTTGTTGAGCTAACGATAAGCAACACTCGTGCGAAATAGCTCCCTCTTCTCCCATCTCGTATGTATCTCTTGGCTTGCAGTGAACCGGTATACACCATTCAGGCTCAAGTGTGTCATTCACGTAGAAGACCATACGTGCATCACTTGCGCTTACGTACGGCTCATCTTCAACTCTGTCACCGACATCTCGCAAGTGACTGAAGTTGACCATCGTTATTCCGAGTGCATCTCTCCTCACCCATGTTGGAGTAACAGTATCAGCCCACTTGCACTTGAATAATGTGATCGTTCGTGAATAATAATCCAATTCCACAATATCAACAAGTTTCCCATAGAACCAGATGTCACTGCGTATTGGATTGTTATCAGATGAGCTGGAGACGCTGTCAGTGCCAAATTTTGCCGCAACACCACTGTTTTGAGTTTTTTTGCCGTGCTCCCGATCAACCGTTCGAAAGCGAAAGCCGTTGATGTCATAAGCAGTGAAACGTCTTGCATGCACGTTTGGTCCCCTAGCTAGTGTCATCAAATCATCACTGTGACTTGCTGATTGGTCCAAAATCTGTTTATGATATGCTATATTAAGAATCTGATTTTGTTAATAGCATAAGGAAAGTATTTGGAATCATAAATGAATACCTTTTTTTGGACCCATCCTACAATTCTTTTGTGCACAGCTTTATTTATTGCAGTTTCATTTGCACGCCTTCCACCCATTTCTCTTCTAGTTTCTGCTTCACATTCTCTAAACAACCATTGAATTTCGCTTCAAATTAATATCAGCGACATTGTAAAAATGATGAATATGATAATAATTCATACCTCAACAATGGTTGTGCTGCTGGACTATTCACTAACACATAATGAAACGCTTGAGTCCACTCCAATTGTGAGAGTTTGAATGATTCTCCGTTTCCATTAGGAACCCCTCTCGAAACAAGGATTGATGCATTTTCATCGACTGAACTTTCTGGCTCAACCGCGACTCGCTTTGGTCGATTGTATCTGGTCTCAACATCATCATTAAAATACAATGATGAAAAGTTGAACAACTCTTCGGTCAGCCAACCTTCAGCAATTGAACCTTCAGGATGTGCTCTATTGCCAACAAAAGTTTTCAATTTACCCAAGTACCTAAATAGAGAAAATCTTGTCAAGCACACTCTTAATTAGCAACAATGACAAAGAGTGTAGACCAACAATAAATTACCTTTCAATTGGGTACATCCAGCGATATTGAACTGGTCCTCCACGTCGAACTTCATCAACTAGGTGCAAAACTAGATGCACCATGACCGTGAAAAAGGCCGGTGGAAAAATCATCTCCATATGGCATAAAGCTATGACAAACCTATCTTGGAGCTTGTCAAGCTCTATTATATTGACCACGGGAGAGCACAGTTCCTTAAAACAAGAGCCGACTTCGACTAGAACCCTTGCTACTGAGACGGGTAAGACATTGCGTATCGCAAGAGGTAACAAATCATGTAATAGCATATGCGAATCATGACTCTTCAACCCTAGCATCTTACGATTCTTCAGGTCCACACATCTTGCGATATTGCTAGCATATCCATCTGGAAATGACATTTCTTTAAGGGACTTTAGGACAACTTCAATTTTCCTCTTATCCAAAGTGAATGAGGCAGCAGGACAGGTTTTACCATCCTCCAAAGGCCACAATTGACTTCTAATCTTCATTTCTTTCATGTCCAGTCGAGCAGCTAAGTGGTCTTTTCTTTTGTTCTTGTCATTGATCAATGTGAACAAAATATTGTCGCATACATTTTTCTCGATGTGCATCACATCGAGATTGTGACGCAACAAATTGAATTCCCAGTAAGGAAGGTTGAATAAGATACTTTTTTTCCTCCACTGCGGTGCTGGTCCTGATTCTTTTGGTTGTGTCTTCCCGAATGTAATATCAATATTTGCCACTTGTCCCAGAATATCAGTCCCAGTCAACACCCTCGGTGGATTCCTTTTGTCGACTTTCCCATTGAATTTTGACTTTTGTGATCGAAACCGATGATTCATTGGCAAAAACCTCCGACTACTCATGAAACATGGTTTATTACCCGAAGCTTTGAGTCGAAGTGGTTCTGCATCATACATACATGTCGGACACGATAGTGCAGTGTGTGTATTCCATCCTGATAAGTTAGACAAACCAAGATAATCACTAATGGTCCAGATCAATGCTGCTCTCAATGTGAAAGTTTCTTTCTTCACCGAATCATAAGCTTCAACTCCAATCCACAATGTTTGCAACTCTTCAATTAGTGGTTGCAAAAAGACATCTAGGTCATTTCCAGGCATCTTAGGACCAGGAACAATGCCAGATAACATAAGGCCTGTCTGCTTCATACACAACCAAGGTGGAGTGTTATATGGTATTAGCACAAACGGCCAAGTGCTATGACTTATGCTCATGGTTCCAAATGGATTGAAACCGTCAGTTGCAAGCCCAAGTCTCACATTTCGGGGATCAGCCGCAAAATCAGGGTACTTGGCGCTAAAACTTTTCCATGCATCTGCGTCTCTAGGATGTCTACCCATACCATCATCAGTTCTAGTTTCTGTCGCATGCCAGGTCATATCTTCTGCAGTGTAAGGACACATGTACAACCTCTTCAACCGAGGTATTAAGGGAAAATACCGAAATATTTTTTCAGGTAGAGGCTTTGATTTTTTCTCACCCGCACTGTTTCCTTCATCCTTGAATCGAGCAACCCCACACACTCGACATTCCTTCGCTTCACTATCTTCTCCAGTGTACAATATGCAATCATTCTTACATGCATCAATCTTGTTATAGGACAACCCAAGACTCTTAATTGTCTTCTTCGCTTCATAATTGGATGAAGGGATTTGGCCGTAGGAAAGGCCTTGCGAAGCAACTCCAGTATCTTCGACATTGCTTTATCACTGATCTTGTGTAAAGACTTAATGTGGTATAAGTTGATCATGAACGACAACTTTGTGAAACTGGTACAACCATCATACAATGGTACTTCACCATCCCGCAAAGCTCGGAAAAACTCATCATCTGGTTGCATGTTGGGTATATCTGGCATTGGTTCATCACCCGTTTGAGGCACTTGATCATCCGATGGACGTTGTTCAAATGCATCATTCACCATGTTCTGAAACAAGTCTGACTCAGATATTGGTATATCCTCAACCAGTAATGGAGGAATTGGTTCTTCATGAGCGACTGGTTCAGGTTCAACCATGGCAGTGAAGGCACCAAAATCTGTGATTAACTCTCCATGTAAATTCCATACATCGTATGACGAGGGAAACGCCTTTGCTAGCAAATGCTGATTAACTTCGTTCCGTGGCATCAACTTCTTGAAGTTGCATTTCGGACAAGGACAGAGTATATTCACTCCATCTACTGCATTGGAGATTGCAAAGTCGAGGAATTGTTGAACGCCAGCGTAATACTCATGAGTATGTCGCGGCTTTCGAATCCAAGACTTGTCCATCTATATATTAAGTGTTAATTAGTATCGATTTGTTTACTAGTCATGATAAAATGTACAAAATAATAATAGTCTATATAACTTAGCTTTAAGCTAAGTTTTCCTAATTATATTAAATACTAAAATATTATATTTACCAACTTAATTTGACATAAGTTGCTAAATATATTTCGTATTAATTAATATCATTTATTCATTTATCATTTATTCATTAATGTTTTTATTCAATTTTGTTTATGATTGAATATTTTGTTAAATTTGCATAACTACTTAGTAGGCACATGCATATTCTTTTAAACAAATTTACATGCATATATTTATAATAAGTCAAACTCCTTAAAGCATAGTCAATTACATGCATATATTTATAATAAACAACAAATTAAGTACAAACAGATTGAGAACAAAAAGAGTTAGAACAATGAATATAATTCATCTCGTTCATGCAAAATCATAGACCGTAAAGTGCTGGTTACATGAACAAAACCTGTCTTTGCTAAATTTATTGATTCCGGGAACAGAGAGCTCAACAACGATTATGGGAACGGAGAGCTAAACAACGATCTGGATGAACACTGTGTTCTGAAACAAAAATAAGGTGTTTTTAAACAAATTGGCATGGATGAACTCGGTCGTTTCAAGTATTTGATATGACTAGAACTGATAATATGAAATCAGAAGGCAATACCTAGTTACTGATTCGAATCAGTCCGGACGAGCAATCATGAACCACGAGCCTGTTGGGTTGAAATCTGTAACCCTAATATCAAACAAGCAAACGATTAATAGAGAAGAGGCGAAACTCGGAGAAGAGATAATAAGGAATTAGTTCCTAACCAAATCAAACAGGAGAAACTCGGACAAGAAATTGGAGAAGGGAAGAGAGGAGAGAAGGGGAAAATCAGAGCAAAAATGAATGGCGGAACTGACTTTGGGGTAGTCATCTGAAAGGCTAGTCGCAGGCGAAGAAGTTTCTCGCAGGCGGGCCTGCGAGTACAGGCTGGCAGTCAGTGGCTACTCGCAGGCGCGCCTGCGAGTAACAGCTGGCAGGCTGTGGCTACTCGCAGGCGCGCCTGCGAGTGACAGCTGGCAGGCTGTGGCTACTCGCAGGCGCGCCTGCGAGTGACAGCTGGCAGGCTGTGGCTACTCGCAGGCGCGCCTGCGAGTAACAGCTGGCGGGCTGCTGTTACTAGCAGGCGGCCTGCGAGTAACTTCTTGCGGGCCCAACCTTACTCGCAGGCTATGAGCCCGCCTGCCACTAAGCCCAGCCCGCCTGCCACTAGCTTAGTGGCAGACAGCCCGGTCGCCTGCGAGTAAACACCTATTTTGTTGTAGTGTGAAATGTTGATATGATATAGGGATAATGGAGCATTTGGTCGATTCTGATAGTGATGCCGACTTCAACACAAACAGTGATGACGAAATGTGTGAATATTTGTTATTGCAACTGGAGACCGAGAGAAAAAAGAAGCGGATGCCATGTCAGACATCTATAAGACAAGGACATGATTGGGTTCAGGAGCTTTTACATGACCATCCAGGACGAATTTATGAGCAACTACGGATGGATAGGCATATTTTTCTTCATTTATGTGAGGAACTAAAAAACCATGGGTTATGCCCATCTAAGAATATCACAGTTCAAGAGCAAGTTGCAATGTTCTTAATGATACTTGCTCACTCCAACAGTGATCGGGATAACGCTGAAGATTTTCAACATTCAACTGCAACCATATCAAAATATTTTGGAATCGTCTTAAAAGCTGTCATTAGCATGTCACGTGTGGTTATTGTTCCACCCAACATGAGTGAGGTACCCCCTCAAATATTGAGGGATCCCAAGTATTATCCGTACTGTAAGGTACCCATCTAATCTTGCTATGTTTATGTTAACGTGTGTTATTGAACTATTTTCAAATGCTAAATGACAGTGTGGTCGCAGGATTGTGTTGGTGCAATTGATGGAGTACATGTTGATGCAATAATTCCTATTAGTCAACAAATACCTTTTCGTGGACGGAAAGGGAACACCACTCAGAATGTATTGTGTGTTTGCTCTTTCGACATGCGCTTTACCTATGCTGTGGCGGGATGGGAGGGATCCGCACATGATGCTAGAATATTAACGAGTACGACAACAGATAGAAACAGCCAATTTCCGATGCCTCCACTAGGTATGGTCGCATTCATTATTTTACTCCACATATTCTCTTTGTATGTGTTTGCACATTATATATTTTTTCTTCGTGGTATGGGGAAATATTACGTGGTGGATTCTGGATTTGCAGACGCACCTGGGTTTCTAGCACCATTTCGAGGGTATACTTCTCATTTCCAGGAGATTAGACGCCGAGGTGGACCCAGAGGTCGTGAAGAACTATTCAACTACAGGCATTCTAGTCTCCGCAATGTCATTGAAAGATGTTTTGGTGTTTTGAAGAGAAGATGGCCGATCTTGAAAATGATGTGCAGTTATAGCTTCAGCAAACAAACAGACATTGTTCTAGCATGTTGTGCGCTTCACAACTTTATTCGGATGCATGCACAAGGGGACACCCTATTTGCAGAGTTCGAAGAGAGTGATGGTCAAGCGAAAACAAGTGAATCTATGGCTCGTATAGAATTTGGGACGTCTTCATCACAGGTGCGAGAAATGGCTTCTAAGCGTGACGGGATTGCAAATCAGATGTGGAGTGATGAATGTACTAATAATTAGTCGAGTTTAGGCGAGTTTTATATGTGATTCCATTGTATTCTAGAAGTATGCATAATTTTTAATAAATCTCTTAAGTAATGAACAAGATTATTATTATAGAATTATTTAATTTCATAATCTACAATAGCCCATGTAAACAGAATTTTAATTATGAATTATAATTATCTAAATTATTTAATTCACCCTATTATATAATTTTTGATAATTTATAGTAAACAGGGCCTAAAATAATAATGGGACAGTCGTGAGTCTGCTATTTTTGCTGAATGGACAAATCTGCGTTGTACAGAGGAGTCGTTCTTCAAACAGAAGGCTCGGGACTTGTGGGTTAATTGTGGGGATTTAAATACGAAGTATTTTCATCGCTCTGTGCAAATTCGTCAAGCTAAGAATGCTATTACTATGCTCCATACTGCACAAGGGAGAGTCCTTACTACCCTCCCTGATATTGTGGATGAAGTTGTGGGGTTTTATAAGCAGTTGTTTGGGGTTGTTAATAGTGATGTTCAATTGCAGTCAAAGAGTTTCTATGATGATCTGCTTATTCATAAGCTTTCTCCTTCTCATGTTGCCAACTTGTGTTCTCCTGTTTTGGATGCTGAAGTTAAGGCTGTTGTTTTTTCTATGAGTAAGGATCGTGCTCCTGGCCCTGATGGTTTTTCGGCTGGATTTTTTCAGAAAGCTTGGTCGGTTGTGGGAGGTGACATGATTGATGCAGTTCGTTACTTTTTCACTCATGGCAGTATGCCTAGCCAGGTAAACTCCACTCTTCTTGCTCTTATACCGAAGACTTTAAATGCTACAACAATGAAGGAGTTCCGTCCAATTTCCTGCTGCAACGTGTTTTACAAAGTTGTTACAAAAATCATTGCTAATAGGATGGCTAGTTGTATGCCGGTGGTTGTTAGTAAGAGTCAAAGTGCTTTTGTTAAAGGACGTCTTATTAGTGATAATATCCTTCTTGCGCATGAGCTTGTCCAGTCTTATCACCTTAAGCATATTTCTCCCCGATGTGCTATTAAGGTTGATATTATGAAGGCGTTTGATTCGGTTAATTGGGAGTTTCTTTTTATGGTTATGGACTCAATGAGATTCCCCCTTTATTTGTGAAATGGATTAAAGCTTGCTTAAGCTCTGCCATGTTTAGTGTTGGTGTGAATGGTGGAGTTTGTGGTTATTTCTCAGCTTGTAAAGGGTTGAGACAAGGAGACCCGTTGTCTCCTTACCTTTTTACTATTGATATGGAGGTCCTGCACTGCCTGTTTCATAGAGCTGCTGTTAGTGATCAATTCCCTTTTCATCCTAGATGCAAAAAACACTTGATTACTCTTTTGTGTTTCGCGGATGACTTGTTAATTTTCACTAATGGCTCTTTGGCGGGTGGCTCTTTGGCGGGTGTCCGAGGATTCGAGATGTTCTCAGTAGCTTCTATATTATCTCAGGTCTGAAAGTGAGTCCGGAAAAATCTGAAATTTATTGTTCTGTTTCAGTTTCTGATCTGGTTAAGGACCATATGAGTAATCTTACAGGGTTCCGTATTGGCTGCCTCCCAGTTCGGTATCTGGGAGTTCCGTTGATTACCGGACGTCTTTCAGTTAAAGACTGTAGTGTTTTGACAGATAGAATCACTAAGCGAATCAGGTCCTGGTGAGTGAAGGTTTTGAGCTATGCTGGTAAAGTTCAACTTATTCGTTCAGTTTTGGATAGTATGAGTTACTATTGGATGAATATTTTTCTCCTGCCCAAAACGGTTATTGCAGAGGTTGAAAAGATTTGTAAACGATTTATGTGGGGAGTTTCGGATGCTACAGGAAAGGCAAAAGCGAAAGTTAAATGGTCCCTTGTTGCTCTTCCTAAGGATGAAGGTGGTGTTGGATTAAAAGAGTTGATGTTTGGAATATTTCCTGTCTTACTAGACATATTTGGAATGTGCTATTGCAGAGTGGTTCAATTTGGGTTGCCTGGGTTACAAAGTATCGCCTTAAGGGTCATTCTTTTTGGGATTGTCAAGGGGCTGCAGGCTCATCTTGGGTATGGAAAAGACTGTTGAAGGTTAGAGACATTGTCACTCCTTTTATCACTTGTTCGCTTGAGCGTGATTGGTTATGGAACGATGCTCCTATGGGTAAGTTCTCTTCAAAGAAAATCTGGGAGTCTATTCGTTCTGATAAGCCTAAGGTAGTTTGGTATTCCTTGCTTTGGAAAGGTCCCTCAATTCATCGGCATAATTTCATTGTGTGGTTGGCTATTCTTAATCGCCTGACTACGCGTGATAAGCTTGCTAATTGGCGGCTTACACAAGATACTTCCTGTGTGTTTTGTCCTATGGGGGTTGATTCTAGAGATCATGTTTTGGTTACATGTGGTTTTGCTTCTGCTCTTAAAGCTAGATTCTTGCACTGCTTTAATTTTTAGCAGCATGCCACATGGGATGAAAACCTTGATTGGGCGGTCAATTCCTTTAGTGGTAACCAAGCCTTTCACAAAGTTGGAAGGGTTGTTTGGAGAAGTTTGGTGACTCATATATGGAAGGAGAGATGCAGAAGAGTTTTTGGGGGCCCCTGTCTTGATGTGGAGTCATTGGGGAATAGGATCTTAGCTGAAGTTAGAGTTTTGCGGGGTGATGATGCTTTTTCAAATCATGTCTCGCTTCTTTCATAGAGTTTCTTTCAGTTCTCTTGTATAGAGTTTTTCTCTTTCAAAGTTCTTCTTGTACTTTTGCGACTATTCCCATTGTTTGGGAGATAGCATTTTGATGATATGATATATATACCCACTCATTCATAAAAAAAAAATAATGGGACACGCTCACATTTACTTTGGTGGAATAGTAATTTAGATAGTCGTCGGTACATATGGCGATATAAGTGATGACTGGGCAAAGATCACCCTCTTCGGGAATTGACTGCATTACTACCCTAGTTTTGGATTTGAATTTTTAAAATACCCCTCTTTCAGAAAAAAAAATCACCCATGAGTACTTATTATCAAGCCTAAGAAAATTATAAGCTTTCTTTTAAAAGAAGAGACAAAACCTAAGAAAAATATAAACTTTAAGTAAAAAGAACTGGATAAGACAAAATAGAACAAAATTAGAAATATTTGAATCATTAAACTTTTGATAGGGGTGAGAGTTTTTGTAACTAATATCAATTTAAAAGCAAAAAAACAAATAAATCACATTAGCTAAAATTTTAAAATGATTAAAGAATAGAGGTAAACGGGGTTGGACGAGTCTCCATCGACTATTTAGGTTTAATGACAACACTAACTCTTTTTGGTACCCACCTTGCCCACTAGTTTAAACCATATGTCTCATCACTCTCCCTGTATCAATTTTCTCAGAGCACCAACACCAATATATATATCATTCCTAATTTCTTCTATACCCAAAAACATACATACCATTTAGTTATAGCAGAACTCATAACCATGAATTATTATTACTTTTAGTCTTATTAGAGACAAATAACATACACTTCAACGATCTTTCAAGCTACTATTATCATTGCTCGAAATGTCAACATGACTCATCTCTTGACCCAAAAATAAAAGCTCATGCATCCTCTCTGGCTAGTCTAAGTTCAATCTCCTTGCTAAATTTTTCACCTCCTTATAGAGCAGGAGTGAAGCCAGGAATTTAATGTCGGAGCCGCCGATAATATATAACAAAATAAAAATTTATTAATAAAAATATATTAATTAAATTTTCTTTACTCTAATCTTACACGGCGCTCTTTAAGATCATTGAAATCGCTCAAAATAGAGTCTATACTAAATTTTTTAGATATATCGCATTCAGTGTATATAACTAAGTTGTTAGTAAGAAACTCATCATGCATTAAAAACAATATGCATCATCCTTTTTTTCCAAATATCCAAGCCAATGGAATTGAGAATACCAATGTAGTTGAAAGCTTTGAAGATGCTTTAAAAGTCGAACTTGGTGAGGACCACCTATTAAGTAAGCACGCCTTACTTCATCATGTTTGTCATGTGGATATGGCCATATTGGTTTGCGAAGCCCGGGATCTCTTTCTACCATATTAGTAGGGATAGACTCAACACTACGGATATCCCTAATGTTCTTCTTCTTTTTTGTACTTTTCTTGGAAAGAAGGAATCAGCCATTTTTTGTTTGCTTTTCTTGGAAAGAAGGAATCAACCCTTTTTTGTTTGCTCTTCATATTCACTAATTGCAAAAGATAATCATGTAAGCACGAATAGCATATTTGCACACTCCATTGAATTATAAAATTTAGTAAATTAATAACAATAGTTGTTAGCAGGTTAGGTCAATAAAATTATACAATCAAATAATAATATTGATATATAGATGATAGTGAATGGATAAAGTAAAAAGAAGTAGCGTAAAAAGTAAGTTTACCTTTGGAATCTGATGCGTCGTTCATGTTTGAGTAAATTAAAACAATAAAAAATAAGAGAATGAACGACTTGCGCTTGAGCCTTGAGTTGAGAGCTTCTAAATAAACTATTGCTTGAGTCTTGAGTTGAGGTTTGAGTAAGAACCTCTTTTCATTCTATTTATAATGTTTTTCACACTTATTCATTTTTGGAATTAGAGAAACACACCTATTCCTTATTGAAATTGGAGAATGTTATATTTATTAGTTAATTATTTTTTTCTTATTGAAATCGGAGAAGTTTAGGTAATGAGATTGAGAACTCGAAAAGAAAAGAAATTATGTAAAAAAAAAAACACAATTCTATTGCAGCTTAGATTTGAACTAACCATCTACAACACATATACGTACCATTTCAGCTACCCAACAATTTATTATACTGGTTGCACACCATCTATTTATAATAATTTTTCAGAATTCTCGGGTGACCCCAATATCATATTAATAGTTTTTCAAAATTCTCGGGACCGCCATGGCGCCCCCATGCTCTACATGGCTGCGACCCTGTTGTAGAGCATCACTCATGATTAGGAGTGAGTGCTAGGCAATGAGAGAGGCTTATAGACAGAGATCGGAAAACTTGGGTTGTCTTTGTCAATGAATTAAACAATATTTTTCAATGAGGAAGCATGAAGATTGAAATGAGAAGATGAACGTAAATTTGGGAGAGAGATTTTTTTAAATCCAAATCTAGTGGAGGAAGAGAAATTGGGGAAGAAGAAAGGTTCGGTTAGATTGAGTTACTAGGTTTTGAGTTTGGCTTAGATTGGGTTAGGTTAAGTTGGAACGGTTTGTTGGGTTGAGTCTAGGGTGGATTAGGTGACGTGGAACTAGGCGATGTGGAAAAAAATGTTGAGTTTGTTTGTTGATATCAACACTTGACGGAATGACCGACTCGTTATGAATCGAATATGCTATAGTGAAACATTGATGACCACTATGTTATAAACCCAATATGTTAGTGACCAAAATTGATATTAAGCCGCAAAACCCTAGAAGCCATTCGGTCTTATATATATACATAAACGAAAGCCACCTTTTGGGTTTATTTTCTCTTGTATCACCTTCTTCTTCACCTCCTTCAGGTCTGTGATAAACTTCTTCCGCACTGTATATTTTTTCAACTGCTTCCCGATTAATTGATCTTGCCTTCATCTAGATCTGCTGCTCCTTGATCTAATATTTAGACCCATGATTACCCGTTGTTAAGCTTAAGAAAATTACAAACTTTATTTTAAAAGAAGAGAAAAGGCCTAAGAAAATAAAAACTTTAAGTAAAAAGAAGAGGAAAAGACAAAATAGAACAAAATAAGAAATATATGGAAGATTGAACATTTGGTAGGGCGAGAGTTTGGGGCAAACACAAAAAGTAACTCATATCAATTTAAAAGCAAAAATATAAATAAATCACATTACCTAAAAGGTTAATGATTAAAGAATAGAGGTAAAAGAGGTTGGATGACTGCTGTTTCTTACTTAAAGAAAAGTAAGTTACAGTAAGTCTGCTACCCATTTCGGGGTGGGGATAGTTTGGATTTTGTACTCATTTAGTCCCGCGGGGCGGGTACGGAAAATATCTGTTTAATAAATGAGTGGGGAGTGAATACGTAGTATCTGGACCCATGAGTACTGTTGTCAAGCCTAAGAAAATTATAAAATTTATTTTATTTTATAAGAAGAGAAAAGGTCTAAGAAAAATATAAACTTTAAATAAAAAGGAGTGGAAAAGATAAAATAGAACAAAATTAAAAATATATGAAACATTAAACGTTGACAGGGGTGAGAGTTTGGGGAAAACACAAAAAATAACTAATATCAATTCAAAAGCAAAAATACAAACAAATCGCATTCGCTAAAATTTTAATGATTAAAGAATGGAGGTAAAAGGGGTTGGATGACTATCATTCCATACTTAAAGAAAAGTAAGTTACAATAAATCTGCTAACCCTTTCGCGGTGGGATTGTTTGAATTTTGTACCCATTTAGTCTGGCGGGACAGGTACAAGAAATACTCGTTTAATAAATGGGTGGGGAGTGAATACGTGGTATGTGGACTCATGAGTACCTATTGCCAAGTCTAAGAAAATTATAAACTTTATTTTAAAAGAAGAGAAAAAATCTAAGAAAAATATAAACCTTAAGTAAAAAAGAAGTGGAAAAGACAAAATAGAAAAAAAATTAAAAATATATGAATCATTAGGCTCCGGATCTGCGTCCAAACCCTTCCGATTTGGAATGGTTTCAACCAAAAATTGGAGGGGTAAAAATGGAAATTCATAAATAATTAATCTAATTCTGTTTCCCTTTGTCTTCCTCGATTCCCCTTCCCTTTCCCGATCCAGGGTCTTCTCCCTCGTCTGTCGAGTTCCGATCAACTCCGGTAGTCACCTCGAGTTTCTTCCTTCTCTTCTGCCACCATCTCCGCTTCTTCTCGCTCTCCCGCTATCTCCCCTTCCTCTACCTCTCCCGCCACCTCCAGACGAAGGCATTAATAAACCATTCGGTTGTCGCCGCCTTAGATCTAGACTCTCATTCACCGTCGCCGACAAAAGCACCCACCCTTTTCTTGGAGGTGTCGTCGCTAGGTGCATGATTGGTTGAGAGAATCGTGGCGGTGGAAGACGATGAGGTACGGGCGGCGGTTGTTGTCGGTTGAGAGGTGGGGATATAGAAATATAGAATAGAAGAAGCAAGTCAATTTGGTTTCCCTTCTGTGCTATTTTGTTTTTTTTGGGGGGGGGGGGGGTGAGTCTTAACCCTCTGTTTGCTTCGGCCTCTATGCTTGCAGCAGGGGCTGGTTTTGATTCCCTTTCGTTGTAATCTCGCTGTTTTGGATTTGTCGGATGCTCCCTCCAATTTTGGGTAGTAGGTTTTCTCCTCTTCAATATACACATACAAACATTCATATCAAAAGAAGCAAGTCAATTTGGCAATCAGTTGTTAATACAAAAGCGATTGAGATCAGATGCATGCTGTTTTGGGACCCCTTTGGGGTTTCAGATGTGAATGGGACAAATGGCAGACCTTTGCTTTTCTTTTTGTCTTTGAAAGAGAAAGAGAGTTGTGTGTTACTTAGTTCGCTTCATCTTATGCTATTTACTTTGTCTCTATCTCCCACAATTGAAGATGAGGGCGAATCGGGAGGCTGTATTCGGCGGAGGAGGATTAATGGCAAGGATAAGCTGGCCTTTGTTAATATGACCGATGAGGATGATGTTATTGTGAGGATAAGATGGCCTTTAATGATGATGATCATCTGTTAATAAATTTGTTGTTCTAGTGATAATGGTGATGATATTGATAATTGATGATGACTGTTGAAACATGACGTGAATTTTGCAATGATTTGTGAAAATTCGATAAGTTAACTAATTAACTTGATTAGATAACTAGTTAACAATTTGATAACTAGTTAACTCGATTGGTTAACTAATTAAACCGATTAAATAACTAATTAACTCGATTAGATAACTAGTTAACTCGATAAATCATGATGTAAACTAGTTAACTAGTTAAAAACAACATAACCACCACAACAAAAAAAGCTGAGGGTGGCAGATGCAATAGTGGCGGTTGTACAACCCCCACTATGTATTAATGACTGCGGCGGTTGTATACTGGAGGTTAAAATCGCCAGTATACAACCACAATATTTAAACCCCTAATAGCTCTCTCTCTCTCTCTCTCTCGAAAGCTCTGAACATTCTCTCTCTCTCGAAAGCTCTAAACACACACACACACTCTCTCTCTATCTCTCTCCCTAAAAGATGGATTTCAGTCGGCGATGTCCAACTCTCTCCTCTCCTCCACTGACCGCTGGACTTACCTACGACCACCAACCGCCATACAACGTCATTCGTCCCTGCTAGGTAAATTCGATTGAGGAAGCTAAATCCTCATAGCTCTATGTCAATCTCGATTAGGAGCCTTTACCTAATCCTTTCATTGATCCCCTCCTCCGTCCGTGTTTTTTTTGCAGAATACGCTTTCAAGGCAGTGAGGGGGTGACTGTATACTTGATCAACATTCGAGGCAACAACTCCATTTGCGTTTTAGGGTTTGGGTTATTCGCGACTTCTTGGTGGCAACGGACTCTGGAGCTGATCAAAAGAAGTCGTCGGACATAAAGGCAGAGGCGGTTGAGGCACAAGCACTGAGAGAATCTATATGTGGCATCCAACAAATCCATGACACTTCCCCGATCAAGGAACTTGATCTATGGCGTCCAACAGAAACGTGATCGCTGATGATCATGTTTCTGATTTTTTTTTGTTATTTCTGGACATCGACATTGGCGCTTATAACCTCCCATGTGTAACCGCCAATGTTGATTATCAGTGGCGGTTGCTGACCGCCAATAAAATTCATTTGTTGCGGACGAATTTGTGGCAATTTCTACTTTCAACAGTCACTATGTTTACAACATTAGAGATTATAACCGCCACAAATCCTTCGTTCTGTTGTAGTGAACTAGTTAGATCACCTGTTAATATAAAATTTAGTTAACTGATCATGGTAATTTGTTAACTAGTTATCAACAAAACAACATGTTAACTCGATTGGTTAACTAGCTAACAACTTGATAACTCGATTAGATAACTAGAACTAGTTATCTAAATTAAAAATAACATAATTAGTGAGATAACATGTTAATAAAAAATTCAGTTAACTGATATGGTAATTCGTTAACTAGTTATCAGCAAAATAACATATTAACTAGTTATCAATAAAAACCAGGTTAACTTGCCCTCGTTGAAAAAGACGTCGGAGTCTCACCGGAAAAGTCACCAGATACGGTGGTCGGTTACCGAAAAAGTCACCAGCGACGGTGGCCGTTCGTCGGAGTGTCGTCGGCCGGTCACCAGAAATTATTAAAACATTTAATTTAAATATAAAAATTAAATTATATATGAAATGTCCTAAATACCCCTAGCAATCTAGACTATTAGATTGGTCAAAAGGTAAAAAATGATCTAATGGTTGAGTGGAGAGTTGGAACTTTCCAAACCCTCCTAAAGTTTGGACGCCGATTTGCTATCAAATCATTAAACGTTTGACGGAGATAAGAATTTGGGGCAAACACAAAAAGTAACTAATATCAATCTAAAAGCAAAATTACAAACAAATCACATTAGCTAAAACTTTAATAATTAAAGAATGAAGGTAAAAGGGGTTGGATGACTATTGTTCTTCAAGGAACAATAAGTCTTCCTAAGCTATTTAGGTTTAGTGACAACACCAACTCTTCTTGGTACCCGCCCTGCCCACTAGTCTAAACCACATGTCTCATCACTCTCTTACTATAAATTTGCGCAGAGCACCAACACCAATATATACCATTCATCATTTCTTCTCCACCCAAAAACATACATACCCATAACTCATAACCATGAATTATTATTACTTTTAGTCTTACTAGGGACAAATACCACTATAAAATATCTTGATCAACATTCGGTCAAGAACAACACATCCATTGAGTATCCTTACTTCCAAGAGCAAAATTACAGTACCAACTCCATCTTCAAAACTCTGCCATTTCCAAACAATGCCTTCCCAGAATAACACAAACCCCAAGGAGAGGAACGACATTTTCAGGTTCGGAAGTGAAGACATCCAGGATGGTATTGAAAGAACCACCAGGAGCGTGTTGATCCGCATCTTTTGGGATCAACCTCGGAGCAGAATGTTTGTGCAGAATTCATTGAACCAGCTTTGGCACTACGATGGTTCAATCCAAGTCCTGGAGGTCGGATATGGACTACTCCAAGTCATCTTTCCTTCAGTGGAAGCGATGAATTGGGTTTTGGAAAGAAGGCCCTGGTCTCTCAACATGAATGTCATGAACATGGTTCCGTTCACTCCTCCCTCGGCCGAAGTCTTCAATGAGCTTCAATTTATGGCGGTCTGGATCAAGCTTTCTCGTGTCCCCTCCCATTGCATTACTACTCGGTTCGGAAGAGGCTTTTTGGAGTACTTTGGAGATATACTCGACATTTCGTGTTTGGCTCCAGAGGGAGGGATGTAGTATTCATCAAAGGGCTGGTGAGGATTGATCTTTTGGCTTCGTTTCTGGGAAGACGACAAGCTTGTGGACCGGACAATGTTATGTTTTGGGTTCGTCTCCATTACGAAAACATTGCTTCTATGTGTTACCGCTGTGGCTTCCTCGGGCATGCGTCTGCAAGGTGTCCTCACACGGATATTCCCTTCGACTTGGAGGTTAGAGGCTCTTGAATGAGTATAGGTCGTGTGGGATTCCGAATAATGGAGAATAGCCTACAAAAATACATGCTGAATCAGGCCAAGGCAAAAAAAGTCAAGGCAGTGAACTCCAAACTTGGACAATTCAGCTTCGTTACAAAGGAGAAGAGATTTGGCTATTCGGTTCAATCAAAAATTGAAGAAGAAAGCTTGGAGGAGGATGATGTGGTCTTGGAACAGAAGACAGATAGGGGCGGTGTACCTGCTGCTACAAAAGGATTATATAATCCGACAACTGCCAGTCTCTTCGAAAAGCAAAGATATGGAACTTCCATTTTGGATGGGTGGTCTCCGTCTTTGGATCATTTTGCAAAGCCTGTGAAATCGGCCCCAATGGTATTGAAGGGGAACTCTCAACAAAAGGGAGCTGCTAATCAGAAGGAGAGAACTGGTTTATACATACCCCCGACAAAGAGAAGGGTTGAAGGAGGGTCCTCAGTTTGCAGTTCCAAGACTGCTGGGAAGGGACTGGCGCTGCATCCTCATCCTCCTACTGGTGCTATGGGGAAGTCCAATTTCCTGCCCACAAAGAGAAAGCTATTATTCGGAAATAGAGGGAAAGAGAAGCTGATTGAAGTTCCAAGACGATCCCCTGCTCAAAAACGGATTCCTACAAAGGGAATTGTTATTCAAGAGCCGGGTTCTAGGGAAGCAACTCCTCTTTCAAGCTCCTCGTGCTCCGGTTGGAAGAATCGTTCAGTGCCGCCTCCTTCCGATCTTGCGGGACCAAGCAAAATTGGAGATTGGGTGAAGCCAGATACGACAGCTCAGGATGAAAGGATGGAAGTTCCGTATAAAAGCTGTGAACGAAAATCACATTCTTTGGAACTTATTATGAATCTTTACCAAGCTGAGGAAGATGAGGATATGGAGGAGGTCAACCCTCAAAGAATGGCGGCGGCTGTTTCGGCACCTGTCCTGATCCAAGCTTCAGAAAGTGAATCGATTGATCAACCTCTTCAGGAGGCTTCGTTGGATGATGTTGGGTGGCTTAGGCCTGTGATCGGAAGATGGGCAGACGTGGTTGATAGTGATGAAGAGGATGAATATGGTGAACAAAGTTTTGGTGAAAAAGAAGTGGTTGTGGTTCCTAGGGAAGAGTCTGGAGAAGAAGATTGGAGTGATGAGGAGAGGACGGAGGAGGGTATGTGGTCTTTGATAATTGCTTTGTTGATGATTGTGGGCTTTAAATGTTGGGCTAATTGTTATTGTTTTTTGCAGATAAATGATGGGGCAGAATTATGGAGGTGGGCCGCTGGTGCTTTGATGGTCCAAGGAGCTGATGGGCTACGAAATAAGGACTGTTTAATTAGTTTAGTCTTGTTATCTTTTTTGGTGTTTTTACTTTCTTTGGTGGTGGCATCCTACCTCAAATGGGCCCAATATAATAAATGAGTATTTTATCTTGGAATTGTCGGGGAATTGGACCGGATTTGACGGTTCATGAACTCAAAAAATTGGTGGGTCGTTTTAAACCAAAATTTCTTTTTCTCTGTGAAACACACGCACAAGATGATGATATTAGAGACACATTATCCATCATTCAATATAGGAATTTTAAACATGTTTCTGGTGAAAATACGAAAGGTGGAATTGTGATGGCTTGGAAAGATAAACTAATAATCAGGATTGTATTTGCGAATGTATACTCGATATGCATCGAATGGACTGAATCAAAGGATAAAAAACTGTTTCTCATAGGCGTCTATCTTTCAACTTTCCCGGTGATTAGAAGAGCTCAATTCGAAGCATTGCAAGATAAAATGCTAGATATCAATGGACCTAAGGTTATTTTTGGAGACTTCAACGCTGTTTCCAAAATCTCGGAAAAACATGGTGGTAACCTCCCAAATGCTAGATATCTGGCTGACTTTAATGCATTCATAAATGATTTACTACTTGTAGATGTAGAATTCACCGGACCTATTTTCACCTGGTCAAATAAAAGAAATGGAATAGAGGAGATGAAATCAAGACTCGATAGATTTCTAATCTCTTTAGAATGGCTAAACCTTTGGCCTGAAACATGCTGTTCTAACATCAAAGCAAATGACTCGGATCATCTAGCAATTTTCCTTGAAAGAGTGCCAACAAAATCCCCTTCAAAAAAATTATTCAGATTTGATAATAAGTGGATCGAGTTACCTGAAGTAAGAAGTGTGATTGTGACTGAATGGAGTAGACCAACACCTGGTTTACCAATGTATAAAGTTACGAAAAAGTTAAAAGAAATCAGAGGTAAACTTTTTGAATTAATGAGATCAGGTGTCACAAATTCGGAGAAAAAAATTAAAGAGATCGAAAAAGAAATTGACTTGGAGAAAGCTGCAAAAACAGTTAACTGGGAACGGATCTCAGCCTTAGAAAATGATTTATCAATTGAGATACATCAGGAAAATTGCTATTGGAAACAACGTAACAGAGCCAAGTGGTTGGAGTTGGGGGACAAAAACACGAAATTCATGCATCAATCTGTAGCACAACAAAGAAGGAGGAACTTAGTAACAAACTTAGAAGATAAAAACGGAGTTAACCAAAGCAATCAACATAAAATGGGCCAGATTGCTTCAGAATTTTATAATGAGCTTTTTTCTTCCTCCTTTCCACCAACTAGTCTCGGATCTATAATGAATGCAATTCCAGAAGACAAACAAGTCTCGAGCAAAATGAATAATCAAATTACGGAATGGGTATCTAACGAAGAAATTAAAGAGTCAATTTTCTCAATCGGGAAAGATAAGGCACCGGGACCTGACGGGTTCACCGGAGCCTTTTTTCAAGCTTATTGGGACATTGTGGGCCAGGAAGTCACTGATGTGGTGGCCTTATTCTTCAGATCAGGGATAATGCTGGGAGAAATAAATTATACATGGGTATCCTTACTACCTAAGAAAGAAGAAGTTAAAAGTATGAAGGATTTAAGACCTATTGGACTATGCACTGTGCTGTATAAAACAATAACAAAAATTCTTGCAACAAGGATAGGGAAGATACTACCAAACATCATCAGTATGAACCAAAATGGCTTTGTACAAGGGAGAGCAATATCTGACAATACACTTATTGCCCATGAAGTTATACATTATTTAGCAAATAGAACCACAGAACTATCTAGCTTCATGGCACTTAAAGTCGATATGGAGAAAGCATACGACAGGGTCGAATGGGCTTTTCTCATCGCTCTTATGAGAACATTTAAGTTCAGGGAAAGGGTTATTGGATGGATCTATGAATGCCTCTCGAAGGCTAAGCTAACTATCATCTTGAATGGTCAACCCTTTGACTATTTTTCACCATCTAGGGGGCTTTGACAAGGGGACCCCCTTTCTCCACTACTGTTTGCCATCTGCTCGGAAGATCTAACCCTTATTATCCAAAAAGCTATTTTAGATAAAAAACTAGTTGGTCTGAAATTCAATAACATAAGCCCGACTCTCACCCATCTAATGTTTGCAGACGATACTTACCTTTTTCTCGAGGTCACAAATGAATTTATAACTAATCTTATTGATACATTTGAGGTCTATCAACTTTATAGTGGTCAAAAAATAAATCTTGCAAAGTCGGCTGTCACGTTCAGTAAAGGTACGCCCGATGCCTCGAGATCCCACTGGAGTAATATGTTGGGCATCTCAATCTTGAACAACCAAGATATTTATCTCGGACTCCCGTCGATTCTAAAAAGATCCAAAACTGAGACGTTCAGATTTCTGGAAGACATCCTACTTAAAAGAATAAACTCATGGAAGGGAAAGTGGCTTTCCCCTGCCGCTATGGAGGTCCTCATCTCTTCTGTCCTCATTGCTCTTCCAATGTATGCGATGGCATCTTTCCTTATTCCCAAAACAAACATTGATAAAATTAACACGATTATAGGTGATTTTTGGTGGGGGAAAGTTGACGGCAAAAAGAAGATGCATTGGGTATCTTGGGAGAAATTGTGTCTCCCCAAGGAGAAAGGAGGATTGGGATTTAAAGATTTAGAAGCTTTTAATCATGCCTTGTTAGCCAAACAAACATGGAGGCTAATTCAAAACCCTGATCTGTTACTAGCACAAATCTACAAAGCAAAATACTTTCAAAACTCAACATTAATGCAAGCTGGGAAGGGCTCGAATTCGTCTTGGGGTTGGAGAGGCATACTCAAAGGAAGGGAAATCATAAAAGTTGGACATAGGTGGCAGGTGGGGGATGGAATCAGCATTAACCCCTTTTTGGACCACTGGGTTCCCACCTCTCCCCCATCTATTCCCATATTAGAAATGAAGGAGTCAATTATTGATATTCCAATATCTGTGGCAGGATTCATTGATAATGGCAACTGAGACCAAATCAAACTTAATAGTTTATTCAGAAAGGAATCAGTCAACCAAATTCTTTCCATTCCAATTCCTAAGCGACAAACAATAGATAAAATAATTTGGCAGCTAGCGGGCTCTGGTGAATACTCAGTGCATTCGGGATATGGAGTTGCGAAAGATATTATAGCCGAAGACCCGCAATATGAACCGGTTGATGTGGTGGATTCAAAAGTTTGGAAAGGCATCTGGGAAATCGAAATTCAACCAAAGTTTCATTTTTTCCTCTGGAGAATTTTAAGATCTCTTCCCGTAAGAGCAGAGCTTTTTTACAGAGGACTTGATATTCCGACTTTATGTCCGGTGTGTTGGGACGAGGAGGAAACGATAGAGCATCTGTTTTTCGAATGTATTCTAGCGCTCAAAGTGGCTAAGGAATGCAACCTTCCTGTTCAGGAGTATAAAGGGCCATCTTTTGTCTACGCATGGAGAAGGATATCTAGGGAAGATATGAGCCTAAGAGTATTCTTCATTCTTTTCTGGTGGAGACTGTGGAAGTCAAGAAATTTGGTCGTTTTCAAATTAACACAGGACTCCGCAGAAAAAATCTCGAATCAATTCTTTTTTATGCTAAAGGAACAACTGGAGAGTTTCTCCAATGTCGATCCACCACAAATAGTACAAACCACAAACACCGAACACATAAATAGACCCCCTGCAAGGGCGTGAGGTCTAATAATGCTATCTGGGTTCTAGTGGACGGAGCTATTAATAAGAATATAGGAGGGGCAATTGGTTTCAGTGCTAGACATCTTGACGGGCTTCAAATTTTTGCGGGGGGGGGGGGGGGGGGTAGGTATTTCGTGGGAATCACTGACCCCTTTACCATTGAATGTCTAGCAATTAGAGAAGCTCTACAATGGTGTTTATATTCAAATCTAAAAAATGTTGTGATTAAAGGGGATGCACAACAGGTTAAAATGAAAATAGCGCAAGGAAAAGCCCTGCATTCCCATGCTGGAGCAATTGTCACAGAAATTAGACAGTTGATTAATGAGTTAGATTTTGTGGAATACAACACCATTCCGAGGTCACAAAATACATTGGCACATAACCTTGCTAAAGAAGCATTGGCCCTTCTCCCAAATTCCATTGGTCTATTCAATTTAAGATCTTTCTGGAATTAAGTTAGTTGGTGGATAAATTTCCACCCGAACCCCCCTCCCCCCCTCCCTTGGCTTTTCTTTTTCCTTTTTCTTTTTTCTTTCTTTAGCTCCTAGGATGGTTCACGGTCTACGATATCTCTTTTGGAGATGTCCCGACAAAAAAAAACCACATAATTCAACGATTTTTCAAACTACTATTGTCATTGCTCGAAATGTCAACATGACTCCTCTCTTGACACGAAAATAAAAGCTCATGCATCCTTTCTAGCAAGTATGAGTTCAATCTCCGTGCCAAATTGTCATGATTAGGAGTGAGTTCTAGGTGTGAGAATGGAAAGTGTAATTGTGAACTGAATTATGCAAAAAGTGAATACAAAAGGATCCAACACTTTTCTTATATAGGAAAGGAAATAGATCAAATTATCAATCTACCCTTACATTTAACCCTTATTTCTCACACCCCCCCTCAAGTCGGACGGTGAAGGCTTAACAGGCCGAGCTTGGAAAACAAACGCAAGAAAACCGATGCTCCTAGTGGCTTTGTCATGACATCTGCTAGTTGATTGGTTGTCGAAACTTGAACCACGCGAATGAAACCAGACGTCACGAGATCTTGAACAAGATGACAATCAATCTCGATGTGCTTTGTACGCTCATGAGCCACCGGGTTTTCTGCCATACGGATTGCTGAAGTGATATCACAATAGAGGGAGACGGGAGTGGGTAAATCGAATAGAAGGTCATGGAAAAGATACTTCAACCATTGAAGCTCACACGCAGTGGCAGCTAGAGCCCAATAATCAGCTTCTGCGGAAGAACGAGATATCGTGGTTTGCTTTTTAGATTTCCAAGATATAAGAGAATCTCCAAGATAGACACAAAAACCTGTAGTTGATCGACGTGAATCAGGACAACCTGCCCAATCGCTATCGGAGAAAGCATGAAGTTGAAGTTTGGAAGATGTTGGAAAAAATAAGCCATAACCCGGATCCGATTTTAGATAACGAATAACGCGCATAGCAGCATTAAGATGTAAATCTATCGGCCTACTAACAAACTGGCTCAAATAATTGGCCGTAAAAGCAATATCGGGACGAGTGGTACATAAGTATACCAATCTACCAACAAGGCGACGATAGACAGTTGGATCAGGTAATAGTACCCCCGATGAAATGGACAATCGTTGAACAGTGTCAGTAGGACACGACGCCGGTTTGCAACTTGATAAACCTGAATCGGAATTAATCTCTAACGCATATTTTCGTTGACACAAAGTAATACCTTTGGATGAACGGGCAATCTCGAGCCCTAAAAAAAACTTTAATTCACCAATGTCTTTGATAGTAAAACGATCATGAAGTTGAGTTTTGAGAGTTTGAATACCCTTATGATCATTACCCGTCATGATAATGCCAACGACATATACTAAGACGGCAAGAAAAAGATTGTCACCATGTTTGGTAAACAAAGAATAATCAGCTTTGGATTGAACAAAGCCATGAGCTTGAAGAAATTCGGTAAGTTTGAAATTTCATTGTCGACTAGCTTGCTTAAGCCCATATAAGGATTTGTTCAATTTGCAAACCAAATTTGGGGAAGGTAACTTCAACCCAAGAGGCGGCTTCATATAAACCTCTTCATTTAGATCACCATGAAGAAAAGCGGTATTGACGTTAAGTTGATGTAAAAACCATCCTTTAATGGAAGCTAAAGCGAGCAAAGCTCGAACCGTGGTTAACTTAGCAACGGGTGCAAAAGTATCCACGTAATCAATCCCCGCGGTTTGGGTATAACCTTTTGCTACAAGACGAGCTTTATATCTTTCAATAGAACCATCGACCTTGTATTTTATTTTATACACCCATTTGCAACCTATAGGTCGTTTAGATGGGGGAAGAGAAACTAAGGACCAAGTATTGGTTTTATGTAAAGAATTAAGCTCAGAATTCATTGCCTCAACCCATTTCGAATTGACGACGGCATCTTTATAATAAACTGGTTCACTCTCCACGGAGACTGCTAAAATAGATTTTTGATAACTATTAGACAACCGTGAAAGTGACAATGAATTTTGAATAGGATACCGAACATTAGACGCAATGTGATTGCAATAATAATCAGCAAGATGGGCCGGACGCCTTCGTATACGAGCATACTCAATTCCAGACTCTTTAGATGGGATTTTAGAAGTACCCAAAGAATTCATGTTAGAATCATGAGCTATAGCTGATGGGCTTGTGGAATTGTTAATATCTACATGCTCCATATTGAGATCCGGCCCATGATCTTGAGCCCTACTGCACTCACTCGGCTGAATATCTTGTAATCCAAATTCTGGACAGTCGAATAAAGATTGTAACTGAGTATAGTTACTTGAATCGAGTGAGAAATGTTTGGGACAAGAAAATGGGAAAATCGATTCTGGAATACGACATCACGAGAAATCATAACCTGATTAGTGACCAAATTATAAAGATAATAGCCTTTAGTGGCCGGAGGAATCCCAAGAAACACACACAGGTTAGCTCGTGGATCAAGTTTCAACCGATTTTGGGAAATAGTAGACTCATACGTCAAACAACCAAAAACCCTTAAATGATTATATGTAACAGGCTGTTTATAAAGCAATTCATGAGGAGCTTTATTCTTAAGAATCGGAGAAGGCAACAGATTTATGAGGCTTACTGAATGCTGAATAGCATAACCCCAAAAGAAACCGGTAAAGAAGAATGAAACATGATGGCACGAGTGACTGCAAGACTATGTTGATGCTTACGCTCAACTCGACCATTCTGTTGAGACGTGTATACACACGAGGTTTGATGAACTATGCCTTTCGAAGAATAAAACTGAGGCATTGAAAACTCTAACCCATTATCGGATCTTAAAACTTGAATTTGACCATTATATTGAGTATGAACCATTGTGCAAAAATCAACAATGAATGAACGAGTCTCAGATTTAGACACCATCAAACGAATCCAAGTAAATCGAGAAAAATCATCGACAATAGTCAAAAAATATCTATGTCCTCCTAGAGTCGGTAAAGAGTAAGGCCCCCATATGTCTACATGAACAAGGGCAAACAGCTTGGAAGCATAGGACTCACTAACAGAAAACTGAAGTCTCTTTTGCTTAGCTAAAGGACACACTTTACAGTGGAAATTGCAAGTTTGCTTAGGTCAAATGAATCAGCAAAGCTTGTCAAGGAGCTGTGACCTAACCTATAGTGCCAAAGATCGAAAAAAATAGGAGAAGAACTGTTCGAAGAACCTGCCGAGAGAGCATGAGCACTTGTAGACGAAGAAGACGATCAAACACATACAAGCCACCAATTAACCTAGCTGTACCAATCGTCTGAGAAGTAATTTGGTCCTGAAAACAACAAGACTGAGATGAGAACACAGCTCGACACTGAAGCTGGGAAGTTAACTTGCTTACCGAAAGCAAATTAAAGCAAAATTAGGAATGACAAGATATCATGAATAATCAACGTATCTATTAACTTCACAGAACCAGTATGAGAGACTGGAACCCTCTTCCCATCAGGAAGGGTGACACTCAAATTAGATGTGGGTTGACATTGATATAATAGGGATGCAGAACAAACTATATGATCTGAAGCTCCCGAATCTACCACCCAAGTCATCTCCGAACGAGAATGATGAGAAAAAGAAGATAAAACTATACCTTGGCTGGTAGCCGGATCACCTTCTTCTTGAGCTGGGCCTTGAGATGAGGAAGGTATATACTGGACATCTGGCGTAGGCACCACCGATCCTGTATCGGGATTCTTCGACACACAGCTGACGACACTTCCAGGAGCTAGTCCTAGTGCCGAAACAGTAGACCCGTGGCCTTGAAAAAGAGAGTACAGGGCCTGATATTGTTGCTGAGATATGGTAACTCCACCATACTCTCCTTCAGGACGAACAACACCAGTATCGACTGCAGAGATATCAGGAGACGAGTTGTGAACCGCATTAACCATAACAGCTTTCCCCTTGTTGCGATACCCAGGGGGTACCCATTCTTGCGGTAGCACTTCTCTATAGTGTGCCCAATCAGTCCACAATAGGAGCACAGGGGTCGTTTTGTGCCTCTCTTGAATTGAGAATTAACACCAGCAGCAGAAGACGAAGCACCAACAGCAAGAACATGACTCGGAACGAGATTCGGAACCCCAACCTCCTTATGACCATCAGCAACAACTCCTCCACCAATTTCTTGCTCCTCCTGAGCTACCATCGCAAACACGTTATTGATAGTAGGAAGGGGATCTGAGCGAAGAATTTGAGATCTGACTGCACTGAAACCCGGAAGTAGTCCCGGTTCGAAATTGGTGGAGGATTCTAGGATTACTTCTAGGGTTGCACGAGCATGAGGGAACCGACCTGAACATTGTGTATTCGTCCCAATACACTTTGAACCTTGTGTAATATGAAGAGACAGACAGAGCACCTTGGCGAAACGACGAGATCTGGTCGTGGAGGTCGTTAATGCGAACGAGACTCGATCTCTGAAGCTCTCA
Organism: Linum lewisii; assembly: GCA_034768395.1. NCBI lineage: Eukaryota > Viridiplantae > Streptophyta > Magnoliopsida > Malpighiales > Linaceae > Linum > Linum lewisii. The sequence goes on from CM068304.1 coordinate 6,569,907, forward strand.
AGTCGGCCACAATACGAGCGATCGAGCAGAACACTCTGGGCATATCAGGGAACTGTGACATCTAGGCAATCCACCGAAAAGCTGGGAGACCCATGGGCTATGTGGAATATTCAACTAACTGAATGACGCGTTGTGGGATGTGGGGGTGATGAGGAGAGGTCATGGTGAATCCCACACCAAAAGCAAATCGTGAGGGGGAGCCAAGGGCGACAATCTTGTCAAAGGTGCATGTTACAGTACAGAGCCTCCCGCCTCTGAACGATGGGGGGAAACCTCAACGGACGTGGTCTGAGGGGTGTATGTGACATCTAGGCAAATCCACATCGACAAGCAGGGAGATCATGGTAGTGGATAATTCACCATAATGACATGCGCGTTTGTGGTGTAGTGGGGGGGTCTTGAGAGAGGTATGGTTCGTCCACCACCAAAGCAAATCGTGAGGGGGGGCCAGGGACAATATTGTCAAAGTTGGATGTTACAACCCGCTCGTTGACCACCAGAACTAGCGTTAAATCGGAGACGAGTTGTAACGCTTAACCATACATTTCCTCTTGTTGCGATACCCAGGGGGTACTCATTCTTGCGGTAGCACTTCTCTATAGTGTGCCCAATCAGTCCACAATAGGAGCACATGGGTCGTTTTGTGCCTCTCTTGAATTGAGAATTAACACCAGCAGCAGAAGACGAAGCACAAGCAGCAAGAACATGACTCGGAACGAGATTCGGAACCCCAACCTCCTTATGACCATCAGCAACAACTCCTCCACCAATTTCTTGCTCCTCCTGAGCTACCATCGCAAACACGTTATTGATAGTAGGAAGGGGATCTGAGCGAAGAATTTGAGATCTGACTGCACTGAAACCCAGAAGTAGTCCCGGTTTGAAATTATTAGGTTTCTTCGAGGATTACTTCTAGGGTTGCACGAGCATGAGGGAACCGACCTGAACATTGTGTATTCGTCCCAATACACTTTGAACCTTGTGTAATATGAAGAGACAGACAGAGCACCTTGGCGAAACGACGAGATCTGGTCGTGGAGGTCGTTAATGCGAACGAGACTCGATCTCCTGAAGCGCTCATCAAGGTCGAGCCACACATCACGAGCCGAATCGAGCCAGAAGACACTCTGGGCAATATCAGGGGACACCGCTCGGTTGAGCCACCCAAGAACTAGGCCGTTAGCACGCTGCCACGCCGGGAAAAGAGGATCGCTGGCGTCCGACGGGAGTTCTGAGCCATCGATGAACCCCGCTTTATTCTTCGTCATCAAAGCTCGTCGCATGGAACGAGCCCATGAAAAGTAGTCAACAGCACCGGCTAAGATCGTCGCGACTAGCAAAGTGCCCGAATTATCACCAGAGTTGATGAAATAAGGGTGGTCGGCGTCCACCGTTGGAACCGCCGGAGCTTGAGAAGTTTCTTGTCTACCCATCGGAAAACTCAGAATGAATGAAGAGAGAGAAAAAGAAGCACAAAGAAAATAATTCTTTGGAAAGGAAGCGTGAAAGAGACGCTGAAACAGAAAGGGAAAGTGGCAGAAGCTATTTTAGCAAAATGACGCAGTATTGCGTGAGTAATCCATCTGATACCATGTGAGAATGGAAAGTGTAATTGTGAACTGAATTATGCAAAAAGTGAATACAAAAGGATCCAACACTTTCCTTATATAGGAAAGGAAATAGATCAAATTACCAATCTACCCTTACATTTAACCCTTATTTCTCACACTAGGCAATGAGAGAGGCCTAGACGAAGATCGGAAAATTTGGGTTGTCTTTGTCTAGGAATTAAATGAAAATTTTCAATTAGAAAGCATGGAGATTGAAATGAGAAGATGAATATAAATTTGGGAGACAGATTTTTTAAAATCCAAATCTAGTATAGGAAGAGGAACAGGGGAAGAAGAGTGATTCAGTTAGATAGAGTTAGTAGGTTTTGAGTTTGGCTGGTTTAAAGTGGGTTAAGTTTGGTTGGAACAATTTGTTGGGTTGAGTCTAGCGTGGATTAGGTGACAGAAATATGCGATGTGGAAAAAAATGTTGAGTTGGGTTGTTGATATCAGCCTTTAACGAAAGAATTGGAAAGAGACTTGACGCGAATGACCAACTCATTAAAAATTGAAGCTTATGAAAACACTGAAATATTGATGACCACTATGTTATAAACCAAATATGTTAGTGATCAAAATTGATATTAACCCGCAAAACCCTAGAAGCCATTCGGTCATATATATATATATATACATAAACTAAAGCCGCCTCTTGGTTTACCACTCTTGTATCGCCGTCTCCTTCACCTCCTTCAGGTATGTGTGATAAACTTCTTCCTCTCTCCTTCACCTCCTTGGTCTGTATGCGATTCTTCCATATTGTTTACCTGCATATTACTATCGAGTGGATCTCTGCTCTTATGTGCTCAAAGAGGTTGATTGTTTTCATATACGTATTGATCATCTCATCCTCATGTTTACATACGTCATGATGGTTCCCTTTTTAGTTTCTGTATATGGATTTGGTCGTCCTCTTCTTGGATCTTGCTTTGGATCTCATCTTTTTTGTTGATTTGAGTTGTTTACAGAAGTTGTATTGTATAAAGCTTCTTTTGCGAATTTCTAGCTACTGATCGCCTTCGCTGTTTATTGCATCCTCCTTTCTGATTGTTACTCATATGATATGTTTTGTACTCCAATTGATGATATCAGTTCTGATCTGGTGATTTACTTGTGATGCAGAAACCTTTTGTTTTATTTACGTAGCGTTTGATTGTTTCTCTTGTTGAGTATAAGAATTGGACAATCTGTTGATCTTCTCATTTGTTGGTGCAGGTGTCCAAACTAAGCTGTGCTAGCGTTACACTAAAACCTAGACAAGATGGTGAGTTTTGTTTCAGTGAAATAGACAATCGTATGTTTTAGGTTTTAGTGTTGTATCATTTATTAACTACTCAATTTCTTGATCTGTGCAGGTGAAGTTCACAGCTGAAGAGCTCCGTCGCATTATGGACTACAAGCATAACATCCGTAATATGTCCGTCATTGCTCATGTTGATCATGGTAAATATCTTTCCTCCAACCCCTTTTTATGTCTGTCTGTTTTATTGTCATTGTAAAGTATCTGTGATTGGATGATTTTCTATCATTGTCATGTACTTTCCAGTTCTAACTTGCTGCTGGTTTTTTTTCTAATTGTAGGAAAGTCAACACTTACCGACTCTCTAGTGGCTGCTGCTGGTATTATTGCCCAAGAGGTTGCTGGGGATGTGCGGATGACAGATACCCGTGCAGATGAAGCTGAGCGTGGTATTACAATCAAATCCACTGGAATATCACTCTACTATGAGATGACTGATGCCAGTATCAAGAGTTTCAAGGGAAAGAGGGACGGGAACGAGTACCTCATCAATCTCATTGATTCACCTGGACACGTCGACTTCTCATCTGAAGTCACTGCTGCTCTTCGTATTACTGATGGTGCTCTTGTGGTCGTGGATTGTGTTGAGGGTGTCTGTGTTCAAACTGAGACTGTACTTCGTCAAGCTTTGGGTGAAAGGATCAGGCCTGTGCTCACAGTGAACAAGATGGACAGGTGTTTCCTTGAGCTCCAAGTTGATGGAGAGGAAGCTTACCAGACATTCCAGAGGGTCATTGAGAATGCCAATGTCATTATGGCTACATATGAAGATCCTCTCCTTGGTGACGTTCAGGTGTACCCAGAGAAAGGAACTGTTGCTTTCTCTGCTGGTCTGCATGGATGGGCTTTTACATTGACCAACTTTGCAAAGATGTATGCTTCCAAGTTTGGAGTGGATGAGAGCAAGATGATGGAAAGGCTGTGGGGTGAGAACTTCTTCGACCCTGCCACTAAGAAGTGGACCACCAAGAACACTGGCTCTGCTACCTGCAAGCGTGGGTTTGTGCAGTTCTGTTATGAGCCTATCAAGCAGATCATCAACACCTGCATGAACGACCAGAAGGACAAATTGTGGCCCATGTTGAAGAAGCTTGGTGTTACAATGAAGGGTGAAGAGAAGGACTTAATGGGCAAGGCTTTGATGAAGCGTGTCATGCAAACCTGGCTTCCAGCTGCAGATGCTCTCCTAGAAATGATGATCTTTCACCTTCCATCTCCTGCAACTGCCCAGAAGTATCGTGTGGAGAACTTGTATGAGGGTCCACTTGATGATCAATATGCTAATGCCATCAGGAACTGTGACCCTGATGGCCCACTCATGCTCTATGTATCCAAGATGATTCCTGCTTCTGACAAGGGTAGGTTCTTTGCCTTTGGTCGTGTCTTTGCTGGTAAGGTGTCAACTGGTGTGAAGGTGAGAATTATGGGTCCCAACTTTGTCCCTGGTGAGAAGAAGGATCTGTATGTGAAGAATGTACAGAGAACTGTTATTTGGATGGGTAAGAGGCAGGAGACTGTTGAGGATGTTCCCTGTGGTAATACTGTTGCATTGGTCGGTTTGGACCAATATATTACAAAGAATGCCACTTTGACCAATGAGAAGGAAGTTGATGCCCACCCAATTCGTGCAATGAAGTTCTCTGTGTCCCCTGTTGTTCGTGTTGCTGTTCAGTGCAAGGTTGCTTCTGATCTTCCCAAGCTGGTTGAAGGTTTGAAGCGTCTGGCCAAGTCTGATCCTATGGTGGTTTGCAGCATTGAGGAGTCTGGTGAGCACATCATTGCCGGTGCTGGAGAACTTCACCTTGAGATCTGTTTGAAGGATCTTCAGGATGATTTCATGGGTGGTGCTGAGATCATCAAATCTGACCCAGTTGTGTCCTTCCGTGAAACTGTGCTTGATAAGTCCAGCCGTGTGGTCATGAGCAAGTCCCCAAACAAGCATAACCGTCTATACATGGAGGCTAGACCATTGGAGGAGGGTTTGGCTGAGGCAATTGATGATGGTCGCATTGGTCCAAGGGATGACCCCAAGGTCCGTTCCAAGATCCTCTCTGAGGAGTTTGGCTGGGACAAGGATCTTGCCAAGAAGATCTGGTGCTTTGGTCCTGAGACAACTGGCCCTAACATGGTGGTGGAATGTGTAAGGGAGTTCAGTACTTGAATGAAATCAAGGATTCTGTTGTTGCTGGGTTCCAGTGGGCATCAAAGGAAGGAGTACTTGCTGAGGAGAACATGAGAGGTATTTGCTTTGAAGTCTGTGATGTTGTTCTCCATGCTGATGCTATTCACAGAGGTGGCGGGCAAGTCATTCCAACAGCCAGGAGAGTCATCTATGCTTCCCAGCTTACTGCAAAGCCAAGGCTGCTGGAGCCCGTGTATCTTGTGGAGATCCAAGCCCCGGAGCAGGCACTTGGTGGTATCTACAGTGTCCTGAATCAGAAGCGTGGACACGTGTTTGAGGAGATGCAGAGGCCTGGTACCCCACTGTACAACATCAAGGCGTACCTTCCTGTGGTGGAGTCGTTCGGGTTCTCTAGCCAATTGAGGCAATCTACTTCTGGACAGGCTTTCCCACAGTGTGTGTTCGATCATTGGGATATTGTGCTGTCCGATCCATTGGAAGCAGGTACTCAGGCCGCGACACTTGTAGCAGACATCCGTAAGAGGAAGGGTTTGAAGGAGCAGATGACCCCTCTCTCTGATTTCGAGGACAAGCTGTAAGGAAGAGTTTCAGAAGTTGGGAGTTGATTGGAGCCATGGAAGCAAAGCATGTCTTGGAGCAGGAGAAGCTTGTTATGTTTACTTAGTTTCAAATTTTGTCTCTTTGTGGTTGTATCGTGATACTGAGTAGTGGTTTTATTTCGTTTTCTGTCTGAAACTTGAGTAATTGGTATGGAATTTGTTTTTTCTGTACCTTCACAATTGTTTGGAACTAATTAGCTATTTTTATCTCCTTTGGTCTTGTTTAATTTTCCTTTCTCCAGATTTTGATTTGTGTTATATGTCAGTCCTTATTTGTTCCAGGCGACTTTGGCTTATTTCTTCGCACTGCGAAGATAAGCCTTTTGTTAGTTGCTGAGCACTCTGCTCCGAATTATATAATTTCCTTGGGAACTGACCTTGCAATTGAACAATGATGAAGCTTACAACGCTCTTTAGACTAGAAAATTCACAGTTTGCTCCCAACAGTAATTCCAGCAAAATATCCAATTCCAGAATCTCTCTATCTATTCACTAATGAAACGGTCATGAATGGTTCTCTCTCAACATGTGCCCCCCATTTCTCTAACAAATCTACTTGGCCTTTTTGAGGAGGTTTGTGGTGAAGAACACGGCATCATCCCTGATGAAACTCCACCAAACGTACGTAAGCGGGATCGTGGTAGCGTGCCAGATTGCATGAGCATCAAGGTAGCCTTCGTACGGCGGGAAATCGTAAATTTCTAACAGCATTGCAAGGCTGCCTCCCAGGACAGTCACCAATAGCTTCCAACGAGATGGATGGCGACTCAATCCAGCCCAAATTGCCCATGTCAGCATCTGAGCGACCCCCATGATAACACATACTTTCATGTTCCATCCTGCATTACATCATCCAACAAGGTCTAAGCACAGACACAAGGTTTTTTGGGAGATTCCTTTCAAGCACTAATTCTTCAACTAGTCTCTGACAAAGAGGTAAGATAAAGAGTGAAAAGAAATAATACCGTAGTCCATTTTGTAGAAGTTGAGGAACAATATATGGGTTGTTACGAATGCAAGAAATGGAGCAGCAACCATGACTCTTGCTGCCTCTTCCCTCACATTGAAACTTCTTAGTACAGCCAATATGAGCGAGTATCCCAGTAATGCCACTGCAGATGAGTAGTCTAACTTCTCTGTAAAATCTACATCTCTGCACAGGCAAAAATCTAAGTTCACAAACTAAAATGATGTTTAAAAGGGTGGCTGATAGTAAGACACAAACCAGATGGCTACTAACAAGGTTAGGAATATCTCGACTAGTACTATTGCCCTAAAAATGACAGGGAGAAGAATTAAATGAATGTAACAAGTATGCTAATGCAACTCCAATGTTTAGAAATGTACATCATGCACAGTTGATCATTGCTCATTTGCAAGTCGTCCTATTAGTAGATAATTTCAAAGTACTAATGTTCATGAATTGACAGACACTTACCGAGCATGGAAAACAACACTCCAGAACCAAGAGTTGCATGCCAAGAGCCCATATAAGTGCCACAAAGGTGTGAATTCATAGTAAGTCGTCTTGTCTTGTTTCAGGGGCAGCTTGTAGTACAGAAGGAAGACAAAGGATAGCCAACCATGAAAATGCATTGCAAGGTTGATGGCAGAAAAAACAACAGAGGCAGGCTCCTAAAGATGCAGTGATATTATATACCATCAGATGAAGAACTTAGTCAGGAACTCCACAAAACAGCTACTTCTACTAATAACTATGAGTAGGAAAACAAACCTGGATGCCATAGACACGCTTGAAGGGCCATTTACCATGGTATTTCATAGGACCATACCCAAGTTTTTCTCTTTCTGCTTCTCTGGTGAACATGCAGTAGTGCCTGCAATCACTCTGGCAGTCCCACAGTTTCCAGCGCTGATAAAGATGTTCGTGTGTGTGCCTAGGACTATCATAAGAAGCAGCACTAGAGGAAAAGTTGCATTGAGGAAAGCAGGTACTTTCAACACAGCCAGTTCGTTCACAGATTGTGACACAAGACCTAAACAAACACAAACATACATATTTTCCTTTTAGAATTTTATGTTCAGCTTCTACAATGCTGATAGGAAAAATAGAGAAGGATCAAGAAACATAATTTGAAGAGTGTAATTTTTGTCACAGGACAACATGTTCTAGCCTGGTAGGCAGTCAAACTTCGAGAAAGGAGTATGAACTCAAGCACTATCATTCAACAAATCACAAAAGAATTGGGAAAACATTGTATAAACTTAAGTGAAACATTCTCACTAGTCTTCCTCCGTGCGTGCCTATGATATGGAAACTAGAAATTTACCTGTATTTAGGATCAGCATCACCAGCACTGGCCTCTGATGTTTGTAGAAAACATAACAGCACCAGGGAGAAGCCAAACCAATGCCGTGCAATCATCTAATCTAGGAAAAGAAAAAGAAGTTAGAAAACTAACAATTTCAAGATAGGATACAATACAAGAAACTGATTAACCCTAAAACACACCAAAGTCGTACGGAATATGAACTAGTCGTGAAATAGCCAATACATTTCCAACAAATGTCAACTCCCTACGTAGAAGAAAGGCATCATAGTCTCAAGGTGACAAAAACAAAGCGATACTATAAGCACATCCTGCAGTTCAAGATTCAGCAGAAAAACAAGCACCTGAAGAACGATACGAAGGACCGGGAAACGAAAAAAAAATCTGAATAGAGAATGAACAATAATAGCTCAAACAGTTGCCGAAAGCACACTCCTCCTAAACCGTTGCTTCCTGATTTTTCGACCGCAGCAGATTAAGCAACTTATACATCCAAATAGCGTTCAGTTATTGAGCGAGCGCATCACAGCAAATCAGACGAAGAAAGCTAAGTCGAAGTTTCTGGCCAGGACAGATCATCAAGATTCAAGCGGTTGATTCGAAGGAGATATCATGAAGCATTATCAGCGGTAAATAAGGCAAGGAAATGAAGTAGACGAAGGATGAAAGATGAAGATAAGCTCCAAATGCACAAGAAGAGGAAAACAGATCAAGAAAACCGACTGACGATGCACCTTGTTGAATTTGGCGAGCTTGCGAAGCGGAATCAAATGCGGAAGTTGTACCGGAGAGGAATGAATAGCTGATTGCAGATTCAGATGGGAGACTAGTACGAATCCATTTCATAACAATCCAGAGGTGGTTGAAGAATCCATCGTTTCTTCTGTTTGGCGTACACTAGTCTACAGGAAGAGACTGGAATGGTAGAAAAGAAATGGGAATTGTAAGAATTTATTGGTAATAACTATGGATGGAGTATCAACTCTCAAAAGGCTGCGAATGTCAGGGTCCATAATTTTGGGCCGAATTGATGATGGTGGCGGCCCAATATGGATATTAATTAAGTGCTTCTTGTTAACTTAAATTAAAAATCATATTTTCAATCAAATTAATTCATATAAATTAATTTCTATATATAATAGTATGGAAAATAAGTGACATTAGGCTATGGGGATCAAGCGGTCACCATTAATACAGATGGATCTGTCATCTCATCGAGTGACTTGACATCGATAGTAGACTTATCATATACGCAAATGGTAAATGTATTCTGGTCTTCACAGTTAAGTTGGGAATCTTCTCAATCACGAGAGCAGAACTTCGAGGACCTATTGTAGGATTGAGATGGGCTTGGGAGAAGGGGTTCAGGAGGGTCGAGCTCCAAATGGATTCAAGAGCAACTATTTCGATCTTACTTGCACGCGACGGAGGTAGCTTTGTAGATAACATTGGACGAAAGTCTTTAATCTCAGTCGCATTAAAGAAGTATTTAGTAACTTCATTATAGTTAATTAGGAGGTATATTGTAACTTGATTATTTCCATATTTTTGTACCATCCTAAGATAACAACATTAAAGTACCAATTCTGGATATTGAAACGAAACTAGTAGAGTCTACTCTACTTGTACTAGTAATTCAAACATGATCTGAAAAATATCTCCTAATTGAAGATTTTCTGGCCAGGGGACAAAATGAACTTAGGATCGAATTGGGCTTTCCTCTCTAGAAACGTGGCCCACTTTGGCCCAAAATGCTCAATCCATTCTTGTTGCGTTGAGTAACTGGGAAGATACTGACTAATCTTGATACCAGTCTTTTCACAATATTCCAAAACGGCAGCGTTCTGATCAAAATGCTTCTGTAAGTCATCCGTTATTCGTCTCACTCAGCAACGAAAATGCGTAGAATACGTCTTCATTCGGTATAACCGCTGACATATTGTTATCCCATCTGAACAACCAAAATAAGAACCAACATTAATCAATAATCATCATAATTACCAAGTAATTAATTATTAATAAATTTAAAAAATGCGAATTCGAGCTTATGATAATTACTTGTTTCGGTTGACTGGGTAGAAGAGAACAGGTCCAACACTGATGTTACGTTGCAAGAGGATGCCTCGAAGTACACCAGAGTCGAACTGAGAGATTCCGGATTTCGGCACGAATAGATTCAACCACGGATGTGCTTGTGTATTCGTGTAAGGCAACTGCACTCTGCTTAGAAACTCTTGGTAGCTCACGTCCTTCACGAACGCAAGCCCACGATCGTTCTTTAGCCAATTGGTCAGTTGTTTCAGTTGCTACAACAACACAAGATAATTCAGAATTAATTAATATATATTGTGATGATTACTTACATAAATTAAAGTAAATATAATATTTTTAAGTTAGGGGTACGTGCCTGTTCCTTGACTTGTTCGTTGGTGTTGTCATAGTAAATGGCGAGCTCAAGGACGTAAACGATGCCGTTTCGTTGAACGAGAGATGTTATTGTGGGCTGAGCTTCAGTTGGGAAAAATATCGTCTCCCAGGTGTTTGGAGTACCGTTATCAAGTAGAATTTGGCCTTCTAAATAGTCAACTGCAGAGGGGTGATTTCTTCCGTGGTTGGCGTTTATACTTTCTTGGTCTTTCGTAAAATCGGCAAAATTACTATAAATAAGTCGTGCCCATTTCACCTGTAAATCATAATTATAAGTCTAACTCATTGAACCAATCCAGACTCTCCAGATCGGAACAACAATATAATACGAGTATGTTGTGTGTTAGAGAAGAAGTGACCTATACACATGGTCAATGGCTTTTTAAATCACCATAAAAAAGGAATGACTTCCGTCATTTTTTCCTCATAATTGACTTTTTTTTATTATATTAATAAAAATAGGATTGGGCGGCTACTAAAATAGTTAAATATTATGAATAACGTATTAGCTTAGTCATTTGGGAAATTAAACGCAAAATTAAGGTAGACATACAGAGCAGGAAGTAAGTTAATTGCAATTAACAAACATAAATATATAAACAAAAGAAGAATAAGACCAATTCCGCAATTAGAACAAACTTAATGGATTTGAAAAATAAAAAATTGGTCCCTAAACAATTACGTACTAAGATCTCACAACTGATTCTATGACAACGACATCACCAGAACAAATGCAGTCAAACAACCTGCATTTGCTACACTAAAATAATATAATTAAATTATGGAAAATTAGCACTTTGGCCTCCTTTATTTTGCCAACTTAACAAATAGCTTCCTTATACAATAAATCACTCTGTTTACCCTTTGTCGTTTGGGTACTCCTTCTGTTCCAACTATTATTTTCTTAACATTAAATCTAGACACATTCGCACACTAAAAAAGAGAGATATCCAAGGCAGAAGACGAAGATTTGGTCAGAGAGATAAATTGGGGAGGTATCGTAAAGAGTATATGGTAAAATACGAAAGATTTTAAAACCACATATTTTATTCGTCAATTTCATCCTTTCCAATCATATAAATTTATATTCCCGATAAAAACCCTTAGTAAGCTAATGCATGACTATTGCAGCTAACTTGATGTACTAAATGCACATCAATTAACGTCAAGAAGACGATAGTTGGAACTGAAAGACCCAAACGACAAAATGGTCGAAGTACAAGGGGGTAAAAAGAACAATTTATAGTACAGGGAGCTATCTGTTAACTTGGAAAAGTAGAGGTGGCAAAAGTGTTATTTTCCCTAAATTATATATAGTATAATTTTGTGTAATATAACCGTAAAAATTGGGGAAATAAACTGGCGGTTGTTAGTTGCTGGCGAAACCAGCTGCAATAGTACTAATTCAACGTACACATTCTACATATATGTTGATTAGATACATAAAAATGTTTGACTATATATATATATTATCTTAGACATTAATAATAATATTAAGAAAACAAATTAATTTGAAAAGGGGTAACAGAAATTAGGGTAAAGCGTACCCTTTGGGGAGCTGGAGCCAAGGCAAGTCTTGCTCTTGTAATAACTCCAAACTGGCCAAAACCGCCCAAAACACCATTGAACAGCTCAGGGTTGTTGTTTGTAGAGCAAGTAATTATGTCTCCTTTTCCTGTATCAAGCAATTTGATCATATTGTTAACTTTGCATGCTTGACACTCTTTTATATTAATTAAGATCCAAATTTTAATTGTGTTTAATTAGTTTTAATTATTTAAATGTTGAAACATTCTTAATGCAAATCGAGCCGTCTTGCCACTAATAGCTGCACTGCACCTACGTTTCTTACACAACTCCACTAAGCTCTTGTATGATCCTTTGACTCTCTATCTGAGTTTGAAATATTTTTATTTAAAAATAAATTATTGGGTATCCAAGAGATGAGATTGTGGTTGAGTGACATTTTGAACCATTTTCACTAACCTCTACCTATTAATCTTAGTTAAGTATTATTCATATACATGTATAATATATTAATCTTAAATCAAAAAATAAATCGGTTTTTCATTGGCTTGAAGAGCCACTTAAAATTTAGGTATGGTGATGTTAACTCGGCATATATATTTAGTATTTATAGATAATAGGTTGGTTAATGTGGTTGGCTGGAAAATAACAATGACTGGACAAAATCAATTTTTTTGCTTGCATGATGTGAGAATGGACAACTTTAGATGGCGAGCCAACCTATAATATACGAGAAGAAAAGGAGAGAAAGAAAAAAAGACCAACACAATTGACGAGTATTAATCGAGGAAAAAAAGTAAGTTATCAAATCATATAAGTTTAACGAAATTTAATTAGAACAAACTTTCCAACCTTATGTGTCGTTTGATGTTGTATTCTCAAAATTGAGTTATACTCCAACCTTGTAAATTTATTAATTAGTGTTCTTTTTTGGTAGAAAAGTTGGTGTCAAGCACCCTTTAATTATCTTTCTGATTTAAATCCGTCCTCATTGTAATTAAATAAATAGAAATAATAAGTAATTTTAAATTAGGTCCATCCATTAATTATGTACTTTAAAATTAGACATAAGAAACTATGTGTAGTCTAGTTTTTTTTTTTTTTTGGTAAAGATTCATATTTTAGGAATTTTGATTTAATTGTTGGGTGGACAATAAATGAATAAAAATTATCATTTAATTTCCGTGATTTGATTTAAAAGTTAAAACCCAAAGTATGATGTTACTTGAATCAATTGTTAAAATAAAAAGGAAGTTATTAATTACTTGAATCACAAAAAGAATTGAAACAAGGAAACAAAATCTTCTGCATTAAAAATAAATTGACTCATTTACTCCAAACATTTAATAAAACGGATACGTATTTGAATGATATATTAATTGTTTAAAAAAAATGATTAGTTGAAAAATATACCTGTGACGACATCCATCTCTAGCACATTAGAAATCTGTGGGCCAAATCGGAACGTATTGCCGCCGATTCCAGCATTGGAAAGCGTGCCTCCGACCGTCAAATACAAGAAATCCGTCCACGTCACCGGCGTAACACCTTCCCTCAACGTCGCGTTCAGGACGTCCATCCACAGCGACCCACCTGCCACGTCGACAAACAGAGGGTCCTTCGATACCCTAATAGGTCCACCCACGTTCAAGCTCTTCATGGCCAAAACGACGCCGTTGCTGACCATGTCCTGCCCACGTGTGCAGTGTCCGTTCCCTCTAGCGGCGATACCGTAAGGGACAAGGCAGTTGTACGACGACTTTATGACGAGCGAGATGTCGTCGGCGGATTCAGGATAAACAACCGCCGAGGGCTGGACTTCGACTATGTTGCCGTAGTCAACGGAGACCGATACTAACGATGTCGGGTCGGTTCGGAGCTGGGTTCCGAGCAGGTTTGGGAGAGGGCAAGTGGGGGTTTGGGAGGCGGCGAAGGTGGATAAGTGGGTTACGAGGAGTATTATGGTGAGGAGTTTGATGTCGGAACGCATCATTTTGATTGAGGATTTGATGAACTCAATGGGGAATCTATGTTTGAATGGTGGAGTTTTGTGAGAGGGAATGGAGAGTATTTATAGAGTTTGCATGAAGTAACTGAAGCTTTTTGTTTAATCTGTGAGGGGAAAGTAATTAATTGTAATGATTTTGTTGTTAATGAATCTTTTGGTTATAATTTGGAAATTATTTAATTGTGGGAGACTGGAGAGTGTAAGTTAGGAAACACCAGCCGGCCAACAGATTGCATTTCTTTATTACTTGGCAAATATAAATACGTAATTACAAAGTCTATTGTGGGTATATTGAATTGAATTTTGCTTCTTGGATATTGTATTTATGAAGTAGCCATTTTTTGCAGTGACCAAATATTTGGTACACTAAATCAAATAAATCTTAGAATATTAAAATATTAATTATCTAATCAAATATTACCATTTAATTATATACTTAATTGGTAAATAATTATTAGGAAAAAGTAATTATCTCACGAAAGAAATATGGAGAAGTAGTTACCAAAATTATTTATAATTTAGTTACCAAAACAGTTTTAAATAATTATTTATGGGAGAATGTTAATTAAATTTAATCATTTTTATTCCATATTTTTTGGTTAGCAAAACAAGCATACATGTCCTAGTACATATATACTTGTCCTAGTGCAGGCATTTTTGTCGCTCGTAGTCTCGTACTACCTATCCTATTCCTAGTGCAGGCTATCCGGGTATAATTAATTTTTTCCACTTGCATTACCTGTCTTAGTGCACCATACACAAATGTGAATTCATTTTTCATTATAACATCTTAATAAATTAAAAGAGTTTACAAGACATAACCAAGAGATGAAGAACTAGAATACAATCAAATAATCATTATTATAGTCATAATACATGTATAAATACAACCAAATCATAGATACAAAATAGAATATACTTGCACTAATACAATACAAAGTCGTTTCAATTGCACTAGTACAAGCTAATTCGAGGTATATAATTGTTGATCGGATCTGAACCGCCAAGAAAAGTACTCCGCCGCCGTTAACGCCGAAAGGTGGTGCTCTCCATACGGGGATTAAGGTAGAGGATGTCGTGGAAGATGGTCCCTTCGACGATTATGCTCCTTGTTTCGTTGATCGGAGCTAACGCAATCTGGGATGATTCTGCACAAATCAAAACAGTGGATTAAATAAAACATATCATGGAATCAATGAATGTACTCTGATTTTGCATACAAGTTACAGACAGAAAATCAAGGGCACCAGACAAACAATCATGGGTAATGCACATAAAATTGATTACAAGCTATTCAAATATAATGAAAGGAACACTAGTCACCCTAAGGACTTCATGTGGGGTGATAGATCTTCAAATTGGTGAAAGACAATAATCGGATCGCGCGTCAAGCATCGGGCTTCAATCATTGGGCGTCGATCAACGAGTCGACGATGAGAGTCTGGTGGTGGGACTACGGTCAACGTCGGATAGCGCAACGAGTCTCCCGCTTGCAAGTGAAAATCAGCAAAGAAGAGGTAAACCGTGGTATGGTGTTCTCCCGGTTGAAGCTCACAAAGAACAAGAAGACTGGAGTCAAACGACCACGACCCTAAATCCATGACTCGTTGAAATAACATGAGTTTTCCTCTTCAATTGTAACCCTTCGGTCAGGTCACCATAGGCTAGCCATCCAACACTCGAATGCTGAGAAATTATAGGGTTTTTCTGTCAGTAGAACCAACAAGGCAAAGCGAGTAATCATTCACCGGTGGCGCTACCTCGGTACTAGAGAAAAAGAGCTCATCTTTTTTTCCCCGCTAATGACAATTGTGCTACTTCTCTTTCCATTGGGTTAAGTGCAAGGGGAGGATCAAATAGCAGTGGAAGCAATGGGGAGAAATCAATTGGGACGTGGATAACAAGAATACTGGCACAAAGCACCAAGAAACTCTAGCTGGAAACAATGACCATTATTCAAGGGAAAAAGGCGGCTCTCATTCGAGAGAAAAATACATTATCATATTATTAATGCTCAAGAAATAAACACAATGAGTTTTAAACATGAGTTTAAAACATTTATTAGTAATGAAAAGTATGTCATTTTGCCAATAAAAGTTATTTTCATTTGAGCTAATAAAACTTGTTGTTACAAATTTTGACAAGAACACAACTAATAATATGAACCCAAGACCCTAACAACTCTAAACCCTAAAAATCCTAACCTACACGGTAAAACCTAAAAATAATAATAAATGGTTAAAATAGGTGAATCCACATCCGCAAAGGAGAGATGTGAGGGCGAGCTCGCTTAGACTAGAGCGATTTATATTACACTTTTTTTTGGGTAGGAAGGCGGGTGCAGAGCACCCTTAATTATTCATCGGAATAGTTCTGGGAAAACAAGTCCCTACATGATCGTGCCAAATGGCTCTATCAACCTCATGGGGGTAAATACAATCAACATGAAATCTAAAATCAAGGGTATGCACGTGGTGGGCAAGAAGGTCAGCAACTCTGTTGCCTTCACGAAAAATATGGGAAATAGCAACTTCCTAGTTTCTACTCCGTAGCTCGGTAATGGATTCGAGCGCCCGCCCATGTCTTGAGTCCTCCTCCTGGTTCCCTAGGATGGCAGTGACCGCCGCTAGGGAATTGATTTGGAGGTGGACTTTCTTGAAGCCCATATCCCATGCAATCATAAGCCTAGTCTCAGCTGCACGAAGTTCGGCTCGCATGATAGAGCAGCGACCAAAGTTAGTTGCAAAGGACCTCACTGGGCGTCCCAGGGAGGTGCGAAAAATGCCGCCCCCCGCCGCTCGGGAGTAGGGTTGGAGGACAGAACCATCTGTATTAATCGTGATACAGCCACTCGGTCCTGCCTTCCATCCGATGTGGGTGTCAATGCGTTGTGGGGCCACCTTTGGGAGCACTTGCGAGTCCGCTCTCATTGTCTCTCGAACCCCGGCGATCCAATGAAGGACTTGATAAGAATTTTACCAAGGTCGTATTCCATGAGGTCCTCTCATAGGCTAATACTCACAAAATTCATGAACGGTCTAAACATTTAAAATTGAGGTTTGGTTTTTGAAAGAAAGCAAATCAAAAGCATAAACAAACAAGGAAAAACTAACAAGTGAAATCGAGGATCAAACAAGAGAGAAGGGAGTTTAGCTTAGCAAGGGGTTTCTTCAAGCTCAAGGTTCATGAAAGCTGGATTGAATCTCAAGCAACGATGTGTAAACTAATGACCATGCAATTCACTCAAGTAGAATCAACGAACTCTCGCACTATTGACTCTCTACTCCTAGACCAAATGCACCATGCTCTCGTTATGTGAACAAAGGTAATGGAGTGCCTTAACTTGCTCAATGAAATGCCAAAAACTTGAAATCTAAGCCAACATTCATCTAGCACAAGGTAAATGATGCAAGACACTCTCATGTCAATCATAAAACACTAGTCTAGCAATCAAAAGGGTCTCTCAACCTTCAATTGAAAGAAGACTCAATGCACACCAAGTGTTTGATAAAATGACAACAAGGAAAACAAGCTCAAAATGGTTGCAATTGTATAATCCAATCTCTCAAATCATCCAATTACAATCCCAAGACCTTAGATCAACATCAATCAATCATTCTCATGTATTGAAAGACATAAACAATACCAAAAGAACAATCAAGCTCTAATGGCTACAAAGCACAAGGTCTAGGATCATCATCTTACACAAATGGCTATGAGAAACTCAATCCATACAATCAATCACCTATCCTAGCTTGATCCATCCCCCACTAAACTAAACCTAAGCTTAGCCTAGCACAACCATGGAAGAAACCAGAAATTGAGTAGAGGAGACCATCCTTGCTTCCATGGAGGATCTTCCTACTTGGCTCTTCAAGCTCCAATCCAAGCTATGGAGGTCTTCACCTAGATTCTTGATCTTCAAGTTGATCAACAATTGAGGGATGATGATGTTTGGTTGAGAGGATGGTGTTGATGGAGTTGAGAGAGAGAGTGAGACGGCGATGATGTGTTGTAAAAAAAAATAGTGAATGAATCCCTTTAATTTTCGCCGGCTTCCCTTTATATACTGCTTCGGAAAAGGCTGGAATTTTCGGCGAAAATTCTATAGGATTTTCGCCGAAAATGTCTTGAAAAACGCCGAGCACCTTGACTTCTTTTCACAGATTTTCGGTGAAAACTTTGAAGAATTTTCGACAAAATTTCTTCATAAATCGAACGGCTGTCTCTGTAATTCGGTTTTCGGTCGAGAACTTTAGAAATTCTCACCGAAAACTTCTTCATTGAAGGGTGCATTTTTCTCGATTTTCCAACGATCATATCTCCTCCGTCCTAGCTCCGATTGACCTCCCGTTTGATCCTACGTGCTCCTTGTCACCAGTACTTCAATGCCAAGACCTGAAAATGCAGAGAAAACAACTCCAATAGACATAGAATTGGCCTCAAAGTGGCAACCGGGCAACAAAATGGCACTTTGCATAAAACATCCATAAAGGCCTATAAATCATAGCAAAATGAGATCAAACATGGGGAATCCCTAGGCTAATCGAGGACTTATAATGCACTAAATATGATCACATCAGGACTCGTAGGCAGAGCTGATCGCATGTCACAAGTGTGTTCTCAAAGATAGCCTCATTGCGCGCCTTCCAAAGGATCCAAATGATGATGCCAAAAGAGAGGCCAAAGTATCTGTGTTGGAGGCCCTTTCGGAGCCAAACCTACAGACTGTCAGAAAAAAACTGTGAAGCGAGATCAGGTGGGATAAAGGACAACCAAACCTCCTTAGCCACCCTGCAATCTCAAACAGCATGAAGCGTGTCCTCGATACTCCCTCTACATCTCTAGCAATCTGCAGCGTCCGTCAGGTGTCATCTTCGGCACTCCGCATTAGTCAAAATTCTGTCATGCGCAACCAGCCAGAGGAAGTGTCTGACCCGGCTCGGGCCCGCCCAAATATCCTGCTCCATATGGTTTCCGGTGCTGACAAGAATCTCGTAAGCTGACTTGAGGGTGAACTTCCCCCGAGGGTCTGGTCCCCAGATGATGCCGTCCTCACCAAGGGTGTCACGCGGCGGCTCCATGCCTGCGACGAGGTCAATAATGTGGTCGGGGAGTGATCTCCACAGGAACTCCCAGTTCCAATTGCCATCATCGCTCCTAGCCTCCGCGACTGTCAACTGGAGATCATCACCTGAAAGGTCAACAGTGGCATGGCCAGCAAGGATAATATCAGAGTCCAACCAGCGAGAAGACCAGAAGGGGGTGTCCTTCCCATTTCGAACATTCTGTTGACAGGCACCTCTAAGCTCGTGCCAGACCGTGCGGATTCCTCTCTCCAGAGTGAGGAGCCTCCGGTCTTCCTGTGAAGATGAAGACCTTCACCCGACTCCTTCAGGTACTTGCTTGTCAAAACCCGCACCCAAAGCTTGTCAGGGTGGTTAAGGATGCCCCAACCGACTTAATGAGGTAAGCCTGGTTCAGCTCCCTAGCTTTCCTTAGCCCCAATCCTCCTTGGTCCTTAGGTCTGCAAATACGATCCCAAGCAAGTAAGTGGACTTTAGTCTTAACAAGAGAACCTCCCCAAACAAAATTACAAATAATAGCATCAATCTGGTTGGTAACTGTAACAGGAAGGACCGACGTCTGCATCGCATAAGAGGGAATAGAGTTGAGAACGGAGAGTGCAAGTGTAACCCGACCCGCCAAAGAAAAGGTGTTACATTTCCACCCCTCCAGTTTTCTTCTCATCCGCTCCAGGATATAACCGTAGGTATCCTTGGAGACCCCACCACGAAGGACAGGGATCCCAAGGTACCTTCCAAGATCCCGAGTCTCCCCAAACCCCAACAGGTTGCACAGCCGATGGCGGAGGGTGGCGCTCGTGTTCTTTGAGAAGAAGACGCGAGACTTATCCGCACTCACCACCTGGCCAGACGCAGCATAGAAGGAGCCCAAGAGACGACTAATGACTCTACTTTGCCTTTGACCCGCCACCCCAAAGAGAATCAGGTCATCAACAAAGAAAATGTGGGAAAGAGCCGGTCCATCTTTCACAAGACGGATTGGCTTCCACACATTAGAGCAAACAGAATTGTTGATGAGAATACTAAGACGTTCAGTGCATAAAGTAAAAAGGAAAGGGGAGAGAGGGCATCCCTGACTTAAGCCGCGGCCAGGCTTGAAACTGGAGGTAAGGCTGCTATTCCAGGAGATTTGAGTTGAGGCTGTAGAGATGCAGGCCATGATCAGGGAGATGAGGTTCCCCGAGAAATTGGCGAGGGTAAGGGTTTCTTCCAAAAAGCTCCACTCAAGGCGGTCGTATGCTTTGGCCAGATCCAGCTTTATCACCATAGAACTGATCCTTCCCGTCTACGAGCGCATGGTATGAATCACCTCTTGCAGAACGATGATGTTCTCAGAGATCAGCCTCCCAGGGATGAAGCTAGTTTGATTGGCGTCAATGAGCTTGTTCATATACTTCCGGAGTCGGTCAGCAATGCACTTTGTCACCGCCTTGTAGGAAACGTTGCAAAGACTGATCGGACAGAACTGGGAAATCAGCTCAGGTTTCAAAATCTTTGGGATGAGAACAATGATAGTCTCATTGACTCTCCTGATAGCTTCCGGGTCCCTAAAACAGCGAATAATAAAATCAGCAGTATCCCTCCCCACAATATCCCAGCAGTTATGATAGAAGATAGGGTGAAAACCATCCTTTCCTGGTGCCTTTAAGCCTCCCATGGCCTTGATTGTAGAGAAGCATTCATCAACCGACGGGGAGCATCCAAGAAGACGACCTTCCTCGATCGAAAGAGGGTTGGCGAAGGAGGCAGTCTCTGACTCTAAGGGAACACACTGCCCGGCGCGAAATAGGTCCTGAAAATGGGAAATAACGAACCCTTTCATCTCGTCATCGTCAAAGGACCACCATCTCCAAGCGTAAGACTTTGAATCCTGTTGGCTGTTCTTCGACGGACTGTAGAGAGATGGAAGAACTTTGTGTTGCGATCACCCTCCTTGATCCACTGCACTCGGGACTTCTGCCGCCAGAGCATGTTTTCTTGCCAAGGCGTCTTTTCCAGCTCAAGGTGCACCTTGTCCTCTTCCCCAGCCCAATAAGCAAAACCGCCATACTGGTTTTTGAACTGCAGTTGCTTAAGGCGCTTCTCAAGCACCCGCTTTCACTAGAAGATGTGGCCAAAAACCTCCTTGTTCCAAGTGATGACCTGCTCTTGAAAATCTTGCAAAAACAAACAGAAATCCCTTCCTCGCTTCCAGTTTTGATCAAGGAAGTCGGTGAAATTCTCATGCCCGAACCAAGCTGCATTAAAACGGAAAGGCCGAGGATTGAGATTTTGACTAGACAGTTTAAGAGTGCGTACCAGGATTGGCCGATGGTCGGACTTCAGCCTCTCGATGTGGTAGGTGGTAGAATCTGAGAACAGATTAAACCAAATAGCATTGCCTAGGCACCGGTCGAGCCGTTCCTTCAGAGTGTGACAAAACCAGGTGAACTTGGGTCCCACGAACCCCGAATCCATCAGATTGCAGTCGTGGATGCAATCGTGGAACACCCTTGCTGGCCCTTGGTAGAACTTGGCACCTCCCCTCTTCTTGACGACTCGGTCATGGCATTGAAATCCCCCATGAGCATCCAAGCTTGCGACGGCATTCTTGATAGTCTGCGGAGGTCGTTCCAAAGCATGCGCCGACTGAGGAATGAGGGAGCGGCGTAGATGAAGGTAGCAACAAACGACTTGCCTGTTTCCCACTCGATCAAGGCGTGAATGAATTGATGAGACGAGTCAAAGATCTTAATGTTGGTGTCAAAATCATTCCACAGCAGCCAAATACCACCACTAAACCCCTGGGCTTCCACGACGAAGGAACAGTTAAACCGAAGTTTCTGCCGGACAGCTTGCCTAACGTTACCGCTAACCTGAGGCTCCAACAAAGCAACAACTCTGGGTTTATGAACCTGCATATAGTGATTAAACGCAACAAGAAATGAGTTACTACCGGCTCCCCGATAATTCCAAGCAAATAAACAATCCATAAAAAAAAGAGACAAAAAAGGAGAGAAAGCACCGAGTGGGCTACGCGACATTGGGGCAGTTTAAGTTCCAGCTCCGGTCTGCTGCGGTCACTGCCGGCTGGTCAGCCAACAAAACTTCCTCTCCTGTTGGGCTTTCTTCCATAGTTAAGTCATTTTCGTCCACCACAACCTCCTGGTAAATTAACGAAGTCACAGAAGAGACAGAGGTATGCACAGCTTTTTTCTCGAGAATCCGCAACGATCCGGTCCTTGATAGCCTTCTTGGATAGCCCGAGGACCAAGTCCGGGCCAAACCGGAGGCTGGTTTGAGCTTTACGGCGGCCCTTGGTGTCTTGGCTGGCCATTTTCTTA
This sequence comes from Linum lewisii, assembly GCA_034768395.1. Taxonomy (NCBI): domain Eukaryota; kingdom Viridiplantae; phylum Streptophyta; class Magnoliopsida; order Malpighiales; family Linaceae; genus Linum; species Linum lewisii. Next base: position 6,592,222 of record CM068304.1, read on the forward strand.
TCCTTGCAGAGAGCAGCGGCTGTTCAGGGGGGACGCTCAAAAGTAGTAACCGCCAGCTTCGGTACCGCCGAAGACAGCAATGGCGTCATCACCTTGGGGGTGAGTCCCCATTGGAGGAGGAGGCTGTCAGGCGGATTGCACGATCAGAATTGCTCGTTGGAGCGTCTTCGGTAGGGGCGACGGTTATGGGCTCCCCCTGTTTCCCGTTGGGCTCGCCTTGGGATGTCTTGGCCCGGCCTCTCTTCTTTTTAGTTTTTTTAGTAGAAGAATTGGGCCTTGGCTTGGAGTTGGCCGTCGGGCCTGCGTTAGTAGGGATGGGCTCACTAATAGAAGATTGCCGAATGGGGAGATCCATGGAGGATGACCCCTTCTTAGGGCCGCTCAGATAGGGCAGATCTTTCTCTAAAATTCTCCCACTAATTCCTGGCCGCGATTTTGGCGACCCTTCAACATCAATTATTTCCTTTCTCGAAAGCAAATCCCCCTCAGATTTCAACATCAAAGACGCCCGGGAATCCATCCTTTCTTTTCCTGCTTGACTTTCCCTTCTTGGGCGAGATGATCGTCGGGCAATGACCATCCACGGCCCATATTGATCCGGCGCCTGCGCCGGCTGGGAATTGGGAATCACCGAGATCGTAGGTCCATGGGGGACGGAAACCGTAGACGCCTCGGCGGGGAGCTTCAGAGGGCAGCAGAGAGCCTCATGCCCAATCCTTCCACAGTCAAAGCATAGAGTCGGGAGATTCTCATACTCGATATGTTGAGTCGCGCCATCAAGAAGCACCACGGGTAGGAGAGGTTCACTGAGGTCAACCTCAACCGCAATCCGTGCAAACTTTCCCCTCTCCACACGCTGGGTGTTGAATTCAATTTTAATAGTCTTCCCCACAAGATTACTGAGCGATGTTAGGACTTGTGCGTGGTAGAAATGGATCGGTAGATGGGGGAACAGAACCCACACCACCATCTTCTTCGGGAGATCGTCGGAAACGCGGAAATAGGGGTCCCATTGGTGAACGATGAGGTAGTGGTCAAGAATCATCCACGGCCCTCCCATAAGAGCCTTGAAATAGTCTTGATCGTTGGCGAATTTGACCATGAAGAAATTCTTGTCGAGCTCAACGATATGGAGCTGACCCACAGGTTTCGAAATGGCATGGAGTCGGTGGCAGAGGTAAGCATAACCGACATTTTTCTCCAGCAACCTAACCACAATTGAACTTGACCATGGCTTGCAGAGCTTTTCTTTGAAATCATTCGATAAACACAGCATCTTGATGCCATTTGAGACGGACATAGTAGTGTCATGGGTTCCCACAGGGATCCAGCTCTGGTTGCCATCTGCAGAGGAGGGTTCCGGACCCCGGAGAGCTCCCACATAGGATTTGATCGGTCGTTGGAGCGGCAAATTAGCGCTTTCAGGTTTGTCCAAAGATTGCAGGGCAGCTGCAGCGCTTGAGGACGGCGGAATATTTAGGGCCAAAATGTCCTCCGACGGTTGATCGTTGGGGACGACCGCCAGAGTATTACTCAGGGCACTCACAGAGGACGGAGAGAGCATCTTCCGAAAAACCTCCAATTTATATTACACCTCGTTTAGTATCTGAGATTTATAAAACCATGTATTTTAATGAATCATGGATTTGTTTCTACTGGGTCATACAACCATGTATTTAAAAAATTGATATGAAACTCATTGTTTGTTATGCAATGATTTGTTAAAATAAAGGCAAAAAACTCTCATATCACACCAACTATAGCAAAATTACTCGTTTGTATATGATCTTTTTCGAAATACTCATTTAGCGCGTCAACCCAAAGTTTCATTTAGCATGCCGTTAATTTTTTTCGTGTTCCATTAGTCTGACTTGGCAATTTAGCTGACATGACATATAAATAACACATGTATCATCTGATGTAGCAAAAAATTACCATGTCACCACCACAAAAATTATACATCAATAAAAATAAATATTTACACTCAAAATAAAATCCCATAATTTTTATTTCTATTTATTTTATAACAAAAACTCTCCCCTATTACCCTTTATCCTTCTGTTGTTACTCCCCGTCGATAATCGTAAACGACGATAACCTTGGCTCTTTCCCTCCGGCGGCCGGCCTTCTCCAACGAACCTCCACCCTACAGCCATTTGTTGCGGTCCGTTCGTTCATCGGCCTCTACTCCTAGGTCAACCAATCGCTCTCCAACCGTCGCCCATGGGCAAAGCTCATCAATTACTCCTCCTTCTCCAGGCCGGAATCCCTCTCCGACGCCACCACCCGGATCCGCAAGAATCCCTCTCCATGCCAGATTTCCTCGACATCAGAACAAGATGAAATCTCAAGCATCTTCATATTAGGAAGATTAGATAGCTGGAGCTTGTTGTTCCAATAATTGAACTAATCGAACAAATTTTTAGGGTTTCGAGAAATTTGAGATAATGGTGATGTATGGAATTTAAGCGGAGATCATCACCATCATTGTTGTTCTTCGAGGTACAAAAGATTCCTTTCAAGCGGAGAATCTTCACGGTGGAATTAGAGAGTAATTCCAAGGCTAAATCCAGAAGCTGCTTTCAAGAGGAGATGACAACGACAAGAGGAGATGCTCTGTTTTCCTCTTCCACTCTAAATCCAGAAGATCGGCGGAGGGCATAATCTTCAAGGTGGAGTTGGGTGTTCGGATCTAGTGAAGATGAAGTTGGGTGTTCGGATCTAGTGGAGACGGAGCTGGGTGTTTGGATCTAGAGCTGGAGTCGAGATTGATGGTCGGGAGTCGAGATTCAGGATCGGCGACTTGGTCGGAGTCGAGATTCATGATCGACGGCTTGGTCGAGAGTCGAGATTCAGGATCGGCGGCTTTGCCTCCCCACTCCAATAGCGTCGATCTATGGGATGTAGAAAATAGGATCAGACAAAATAAAATGTCGGTGGTGGTAAGGTGTAGGGAATGGGATGTAGAAAATAGGATAGACAAAATAAAATTGTTGAGGGGGAAATAGCCATGTCGGAAAAAAAATGTTGGGCACATACACAGTTGGCTAGCCACATCAGCTACCGTTAGACACCGTCTGTCCAGTCAGCAGGAAATCTAACGGAAGTCAACCAGATGCCATAAGTAACATCGTGCACTGAAGTCCACGCCAATTGTGTAATTCGAAAAAGATTGTGTATAAATGAGTAATTACGCTATAGTTGGTGCTGTATAAGGGCTTTTTGCCTAAAATAAATTCTAGTATGTTTTTAATTTTTAGTGTCTTTAATGAATCTCTCGCCTCTCGATTCTAACAATCCTTCTCTTCCTCTAAGATTGTGAAATCCTTCTTAGCTTGTATTTGAGAAATACATATGAGACTTAACACAAGAATTTCTCCTAACAAAATGTTTCACTAAAAATAGCGAATTTTGACCATCCCAAGATTTTTACAATCATAGTGAAAAATCATCTCATACCATTCAGTATTATTTTAGCAATTAAATATTAAATTGATATTATAGTAACACCTAGTCTGGAGTCAACCTCCATGTATGTAGAACTATAGACATTGCTCGTAACCATGTTTTGCAAATAAATTGTGTTGTTTATTCTTTATTAGTATCAGAGGAGAACCATAAGTATATACTAGTTGAGGAAATTTTGTGTTGTTGGCGGCTTTCCAAAACAGAAAATGTTGGTATGAATTAATCATTTTATTTGACGAAAAGATTGGTTTGAATTAATCAAATCAGACTAATAAAACTAATGTGCAGGAATGGTGCTTTGGACTTTGAGTTAGTTGTACAAATGTTTTGAACTCGTTTGGCACGACACATTAATTATTTGCAATTTCAATCACTATTGTTTAAGGGTTGACATTAGCACTACATAAACAATTCTTTTAATTTGAAATTGTTAATTAATATCATTTGAGCTCAAGGCCTTTTCATTTTGTTCTCGGGTACCATTACATCTTCTACGAATTCGTGCATGCCCATTCTCCTCCCCACAACATAAATTGACCTTTTATATATCTACTAATACATTAAAGCAGATACCATTTTTTTCAGTTGACACGTCAGCTTTTTGAGGATTTTAGAGCTCCTCCTTCATTTTAGGAATGATCGGTTCTGACAAACAAAATTTATTGATTCTTTTCTCACGAACAAGGATCGAACTCTCAACCTCATGGTTAAGAGACAAAGTGAACAACCAACAATGTCACACCTAATGATTGGAGTAGTTTACTATTTAATCAAAGAAAAGTTGCAGTGTTTTCAACGTAACAACAAGAAAGCATAACTATAATGCTTTTGTTTATTATAGCCCAACAATTGATAACAAATTTATAATTTTTTACCAACATATGAATTAAATGATTATATATTAAAAAGTAGAAATAAAAAGTAGAAAAAAGTATATATTAAAAAGTAGAAATAAATAGTAGAAAAAATTCAACCACACTTCTAAGTAATCTAAATAAAAATTATTTTCCGGTAAACTATTAACACAAAAAATCGGCCAATGGGCCGCTGATAATCTAGTATATATATATATATATACTAGTTTTTTTGTCGGCCCGTTGGCCGAGTCCAATCAAGTATAGATGTATTTAACTTTTTTTTTATTTGGGAAATATGAGAAGACTTGACAATTGGTAATCAGAAATCGGGTACCACCCGATATCCGGTTGATTTGGGCGAGGCTTACCCGTTAGCTGGGTAAAAGTTGAAGGGTATGGGAAAATCGGGTACCCAGTTAGAATGAGTAACGGGTGGGGACGGGTTTGAAGGTATCTACCCCATACCCAACCTGATGAGTACTGTATTAGCCATAGTATATCAGCTATGTTTAACAGACCTGACCCAATTACTCTTTCAGTCATTCAGTTCTTCACTTCAATTCATCGATCGAGTAGTCCGTTATTCCCTCTCAAAACGCGAGTGCTCTAAAAACAGTAGCTACATCTTGAAAATCTCTTTGCAATCTAGATGTAGAGAGATTTGGGGTTCTTCCGATGGGTAGCGGGTTTACCCGATACCCATTCCCGGGCGGAGATGATTTGGATTTTATATCTGTTTAGTCATGTAGTTATATTATATGATTTCAAATATTTAGTGTAAAGTCATAGTAAAAACAAAAAATATATAGTTATTTCTTAATTTTACTTGTTCTTATTATAACTATCCACTTAAATCATAATAAATAAGGATTCTAAAAAGAAGAATAATTAAATTAAAAATATCAAAAGAAATTATTTAGTATATTAATAAAAAATTGTAGTTTTTTTTACAACGTGGATAAATTAAATAGATCTTTTTATTAATTAATTTTAAAATCAAGAAAAATTGAGATATAAAAAGAATATGGAAAAAAAGAGGACGTGGGTACTAAGTAGAAACATTCATAAAGTAACAAAATGATTATTTTCATTAAATAATTAAAAATAAAATATTTTTATTAGTTTAAATCCTAAATTTATGAGAGGTTTGGATTTAGGTATACCTCTTTTTAAAATTCTTAGTATATAGTGTAGATAATAGATCTATATCACTTTAATCTCACTATAATAACAATTTTAATAAATATAATACAGTGTAATTGATGTGCTGATTTGTGAAATTAACTATAACAATCAAAAAATTATAAAAAAAATCACATAGATGAAAAAAAAGTCATGAAAATTTTCACAACAGATTGACCTGTGAGTCATCCTCTCCAAAAGAAAAGAAGGAGTTGAATAGTAGAAAAGAAAGATGGGCCATATATGATTTGTATGAATAGTAGGAATTTTTTCTAATGGTATGCATGAATATGCTTGAAACGGTTTGATTTAGATCTAAATAGCACCTTGCCCCTCGATCTCTACTTTTTCCAACTTAGCAGATAGCTCTATACTATAAATAACTCTTTTTACCCCTCCTGCTTCGATCATTTTGTCGTTTGGTCCTTCTGTTCAAACTTTTGTCTTTATGACATTAATTGATGTAAATTCAGTACACCACATTAACTCCAGTAATCATTTATTATCATACTAATTGTTTTTTAATTAGGAATATAAATATATAATTAGTATGATGAATAGATGAATAAAATGCTTGGTTATAAAATCGTTCGTATTTCACCATACTCTTCGTGATACCTCCCCAATATACCTCCATGACCAACTCTTTGTCTCCTATTTCTGATATCTTTGTCTATATCGATGTGTGAATGTGTCCATATTTGACGTTAAGAAGACGATAGTTTGAACTAAAGGACCCAAAAGGCAAAATGGCTTAAGTCGGAGAGGTAAAATAATGATTTATAATTATATAGAGAGCTATTTGTTAAGTTGGCAAGAAAAAAGGCTATCTTTCTATGAAATTTGTTTACAAATTGAGCTTTGGATGCTACATGTCTTAAAAATATATCAGAAAAAAGTTATATATTTGGATTTAGATATGAAAATTAATAAAATCAATCAAATTGTAGATCGTACATAGAAACACCAATTAAATAATCTGTTAAAAAATTATAATTGTTACTTATAAAATTATTAATTTATCTTAGTTGAAATGTTTTTTTGATAAGTCTTTCTTTTGAATTCATGAAAAAAGAGGAAAGTTATCAAAGAGAGAAGTGGGGAAATTAAACCTTAGATAAATAAATTTAAAAAAAGTAAAAAAAATTAATGAAAAAAATAGTTTTATGGGTGCTAATTCTATAATTAAGGAGAAGACTCTAATCCTTTACCTTCAATTATGAATGCTTATATGATAGTATAGATAGATATACATATAAATAAATTTCTAAAAGGTATAAATATAGACAATATATATAAATGAATTGTTTTTTAGAAAGTCACCTTGGATTGCTTCTTTTACTATTACCGTATGTTAAAAACCAAAAATACATCACAATTCGTAAAGCTGCTAAGTTTTTCCAACAAAGATATTTGTTTCTAAATTTCGCTTATTTAAGTATTTTATTTACAGACACGAATATTTAGGAGTACAAACCTAGAGATATAAGTTTAGTGTTGTTCCATGTCTAGCACAAACTCCAATAACTTATATATGAATCTAATGAATCTCATCAAGTAAATGATAATGTAGTTCATTATGCGATCAATCCATAACGCGAAATTTTTAAACGACGAAAATAATGAACACTCTTTGGAACGAAAAGACTAATAAAATGTGAATGAAGAAGAAGAGATGGAAGAATAATGAGAATGAAATTTTAAAACTATATCCAAAATTCTATATTCATTAGTTTTCCATGATAACATTTATAATTTGAATTATTTGAAGTTACCACAAAAAAATTTGAGAGATTATTTCTAATGATAGAATAAATGAAATAGGAGAATATATGAATATATGACTGATGGAGAACATACCATTGTTGAAAATGATTGGTGCAATTTTATGTGCTTTATATATAGAGATTATAGATCATAAATTTGGCCTCCTTATAAGTTATAACTTATTAACTTGTTATGTTATTTTTGTTTGATTGTTTATTTAATAATTAGTGGATGGTGAAGAGATTAAACCTAATAATCATTGATCATATGTAGTTAATTTCGCTGAAAACATTAAAATACTAATTAACATTGAAATAAACTAATTAAAATTTAAAAATACTTCCGCTTATTTGGCTAAATGGCCTTATTGAATTTGCTAACCGTTTTTTAGGCATTTGATTTTTTTTTACGAAACATTTGATATGTTAATTGTGGGGAAAAGAAAATAAATAAATAGAAATTGTTTGATTGGTTAGAAAGCTACATTTAAGGAGAGAAGGAATAAAAGATGGGGTCTTTTATATTCCTATATATATTATAATAGATTTTATGAGGATACTCAGTTTTGACTTTTTTTAATAAAATCTTAAGAAGAGACTTTTAATGATGGTTAATTGAAAAAAATTAAATTAAATTTTAAGTCAGCTACAATTGATATAAGAAGATGTCCTAACAAAGTGGAGAAATTAGGGGAGCAGATTAGCGTCCAACCCTTTTGAAGTTGAAATTTATTTCAACCAATTAAATCAGTGTATTTTAGTCAATCTAATAAAAAACCCTAAATCAAAATTCCTTCCCCGTTTAGGCTATGTCTGACGACCTCTGTCTCCAACACGTCCACCTCCTGCAAAGCTCCCTCACCTCTCGTTCTTCATGTATGCCACCATTGATAGAGTCGTCCTCTCCCCCTCGGCGTTCGTTTCCAATCACTCTCTCTCTCTCTCTCTCCGTCTTAGAAATAAAGCATTCAATTAATCCAATCACTTCACACATCGTGAGTGGCCATGGAAGAAGTAACTTTGGAGCAAAAGAAATTGCCAAAGTTGGTGCAGTCGAACACGACGTCGGGCAAAGAAGAGGCGGCTAGTGAATCGTAGCGTCGTATTCCAAGATTGAAGAAGAGTGACTGATTTGTAATTTAGTTAAGTTAGGTGACTGATTTGTCACTTAGTTAATGTAGATGACTGATTTGCAGTTATAAATACTTTGGAATGTTTTAGAAACTATTGGAAAAAAAATGTTGAGTGTTTGAGATTTTGGGCCATTTTGTACACATTTAAATGTAACTATTGTTGGGATAATCGTTTGTAACTATATAATCTGGTCTCTATAACCATTATGACACCTATTAGTGTCCTCATATAAGGACACCATTAAGAATAGTTAGATTAGTAATTAGATCCAATGGATGAGATTGAAATAGACACAATAGTCATTTGGGAACTAATATAGTAAATAATATTAGGATTTCACCACAAACCCTAATATTTTACAATCAGCCGCTAAAAAAGCCTCTACTCTGAATTTTTTGGAACAAGCACCTCGCACGTTCTCGGTCTCCGCTCCTCGTCTCCAGCCTTGCCGCCGCACACCATCTATAGCCCCGCCGTCGCACTTCATCTCCATCCCCGTCGCTGCACGCGGTTTCCAATCTCGATGATCCGCCATAGTGAAAACTCCCTCTTTTCCAGATGACTAGTAATCCGTCAAGAGAACCCGTGAAGGAGCCTCGCCGAAGCCTTCTGAACCGCCGCTAAGGTGAGGGTGGCTACCTTTAGCCAAATCCAGGAAAAAAAGGAGATGCCCCGCTGACGTCGTCTAAACCACTGCAAAAGTGAGAATGAGCCCGCGGTCGATTATGTGTACTTTTGTTGGTGGTTGACGATAGGGAAGAATAGGAGAATGGAAGTTGTGCTCGTTGGCGGCGGCAAGAAGGATTTGTAGGCGCACAACCTGGTAAGAAATCTTAGGAGTTTTGACCTTTTTGTATTTCAAATTTGCTCACTCAACTTTGGTGGAATCACAAAATATGGTCACTCAACTTTTGTGGAATCACAAAATAAAGCCTTTAGAGTCCTAGCTTTGTCTAGGGTTTGGTTTTGAATTTGTGTTAATGGTATGAGGTTGTGTTTTGTGATCCGAATTTTATGATTTGGTACAGGTTATATGTTTTGTTCCCAATTTAAAATGTGGAACCTAGATTATGTTTTTTCCCCCAACTAAATTGGAACAAAGTTGTTGATTTTGTTCCATTTTCGGAGATTTGCTACCATCAAGAGACTGCTATGGGTTTGTGTTCCGAATTCTTAATTAGGAACAAGGTTCAACTAATGTTCCAAATTAATTCTAAGGTTGTTCCTAAATATGAAAAAAGGAACAATGAACAAAGATATTATAAAACGGTTTCCTATATGATTGTTCCTAAATATAAAAACGGAACAATGAACAAAAATATTGTTAAACCGCTCCCTATATGATTGTTACTATAAATATGAAAAAATGAACAGTGAACGATTATAAATAATGGTCGAAGAAGATGACCGGAAAAAGTATGGTCGGAGAAGCAAAAAGAACGTATAGAAAGCAGAAAAATAGAATCGTAGGGAGAGACGAAAAATTAAAATGATTTAATTTAATTACAATTAAAGATCTTGAAAAATAAAAATATGTAAAATTAAAGATATACAAATTACACTCCTATCCTTTTTAACATGGAGCATTAGATCTCCTCTTAAAAATTGAATGGTGATGATAGTGTCCTCATATGAGGACACTAAGAGGTGTCCTAACGGTAGAAATTCCCGTCAAATAACGTGTTAACTAGTTTTGATAACTAGTTATCGGCTAAAGACTTTTTTAACTAATTATCTGATCATGTGGTTAACTTGTTAAATATATAAGTTAACTTAATTAACCAATGTTGTCAGAACTAGACAGGACATCGAACCGACTAAGTGAGAGGTTCAAGGTTCAATTATCTGAACGGATTGAACCTTTAAAAAAGCGCTTTAAAATAAAGAATCGACCATATTTTAACCTTTTAAGTATAAACATCTATAATTTAGTGTGCTTAACTCGACATAAAAGATTAAATCTCGAGAATTTAACATTTAATTTTACCTTCAACATCCGACATCAAACATCCAACACCCAACATACAAAGAGAAACAAACCCAAAGTACGAAACAACATAAATTATGAATTTTATTCTTAAACGTTAAAACCGGACGTCTTCAGTTTGGTGGTTTAACCCAACAACATTATTTGGGTTAGTTTCACCTTTATTTATTTATAGCCAATTTGTAGTCAAACATTTCCGAGAAATGTCAAACGTACCGTAATGCCAAAAAAAGATAATTTTTAATTTTCCGTCTAAGTTAACGGAAATTTTGACCCCCAAAATGATGTGTTCAATTTTTTTCCACATAATATTTTTTTAACTAAAAATTATTCACAAAAACAAAAAAAAAAAAAATAGACATTAAAATAAAAAATAAAAATTTTCTCTATTTCCCTACACCTTTCTTCTTCCCTACGACCTCCGACATCTTCGTCAACTTCCGCCGCCACACCACCACCAGTATCCCTGCCCCTTCAACCTAACCTGTGTCTGCATTATCCCATGGGAGTGAGACACCCCCTCTACGAGAACCCCACCTCCGCCAGCCGCACTGAGCCTCTCCGGCATCAGAATCGCACAACACCTCCGCTCCACTTACTCTTCCAGCTCCCTTCCACACAGATCTCCACCTCCTGCCTCTCTAACTTCCTGGCTCAACTCCGATCCATCTCAATCGACCCTTCATTAGTACCACTCTGCTTCGTCTCCAACCGAGTCTTGGACAACAACGCTACTTCCTCTGCCTCGTCGTCCGGAAGCGAGCTACAACTAGAAATCATCCAATGATTCAGATGGGGCAACAAGGAAAAAACCAGGTGAAGCAAGGTCGATTTTGAGCTGCTCGGTACAAGAAAGGGAGGAGGAAGATAGGAAATCGGAAGGAAAGGACAAATCAGCCTCCCTAGAATACCGATGAGCTGTAGGTTGTAGAGGAAGTGGCTCACCTGCCAACCTTGGCCTGGTGGTCTTGTATTTATAGGTAAAGTAAATACAGAGATTGTGTTTACATAGGTAACTAAATCAAGAGAATATCCTCTAAAAACAGAAAAGGTAAGATAATATTTACAATATCATTAATTATCTTTATTACCCTCCCACAAGCCAAAGGGGAGCCGCACTTTGAGCTTGGACCGCATATCTGTAAACCGAGATGTAGGCAAGGGTTTGGTCAAGGCATCCGCCAGCTGATCTTTAGAGGAAATATAAGCCACGTGAAGAGATCGATCCGCTACCTTTTCACGAACGAAGTGAAAATCAATCTCCAGATGCTTAGAGCGTGAGTGGAAAACCGGATTGGCAGTAAGATAAGTAGCGCTGATGTTATCACACCATAAAGTAGGCGAGTCACACACCGAATGCCCGATTTCCTTGAGTACTGATGCAAGCCAGGTAACTTCGGATGCAACAGTCGCTAGAGCTCGGTATTCCGCCTCCGTGGAAGACCGCGAAACTGTTCGTTGCTTACTACTCACCAAGAGATGAGGTTTGGGCCATAAAAGGTCACATAACCGCTTGTGGAACGGCGATCCACGAAGTCACCTCCCCAGTCCGCATCCGAGAAGCCTTGTAGAGAAGCGGAGGTGGATGGTTGAATGGTTAGACCATACTCGGCTGTGCCCCGAAGATACCGAAGCGCACGCTTTAGATGAAGCCAATGCATCCATGGGAGCATGCATATGTTGTGATAATCTTGCCGTAGTGTAGGCCATGTCGGGATGAGTCATAGATAGATATTGTAGCCCTCCGATGAGCTGTCTGTATAGAGTCGGGTCCGCGAATGGGACGTCCTCCGTACAAGAAGAGGAAGTCGCGGAAAGAGTTGTCACAGGCTTGAACGTGGCTAGATCCGCTCGATGAAGCAGTTCATTGATATACTTCGTTTGACGAAGATGGAGACCATGCGATGTAGATGTGACTTCGATCCCGAGGAAGTAATGAAGCGAGCCAAGATCTTTAATCCTGAACTTAGCCGAGAGATAGTGTAGCAGGCGATCCATAGTTAACGAGTCCGAGCCGGTGAGAATGATGTCGTCCACATACACCAAGACATAGAGAGTGACATCATTAGCAACATAATAAAAAAGTGAATGATCAGTTTTAGAACCTTGGAAGCCGAAGGTAACAAGAGCATCACGAAGACAGGAGAACCATGCACGCGGAGCTTGCTTCAATCCATACAAGGACCGCTTGAGAAGGCAGACATGATCTGGTCGATCGGGATCTAGAAACCCTTGAGGTTGCTCCATGTAAACTGTTTCATCCAACGTACCATGTAGAAAAGCATTGGAGACAACAAGCTGTCGAATCGGCCAAGAGCTGGAGACCACAATAGACAGAATGAGACGAACACATGCTGGTTTGATGACTTGGCTGAAGGTCTTGAGATAGTCAACCCCCTCGGTTTGATGATAACCTTTGGCAAAGTCTAGCCTTGTAACGAGCAATTGTACCATCAGGATGCCGCTTGAGCCGATAGACCCATTTATTTCCGAGAACACGTGCCTAAGTGGGCCGTGGGACCAGCTGCCATGTGGAATTATCGAGGAGTGCCATGAACTCATCGGACATTGCGGATCGCCAGGAAGGATGAGCATGAGCTTTAGAGAAACAACTGGGCTCCTTGTCTTGGGCAGAGGTGAGTGCCGCAGCCCAGATCTTGGGCTTCAAGGAGCCTGTGCACATCCGGGTTACCATAGGATGGACGGACTCCGTATGGGGAACATCGGCTGCAGTGGGCACAAGCTGAGAGGAGACATCATGCGGAGGCCCAGGTGAGGGCTGCTCGGGCTTGGGTGGGGGCGTCATGGGCCGGGAAGCGGGCCCAGTGGTAGCGGGGTCAGCAATAGGAACGGCAGGGGTGGCCGCCGCTTCGTGCTCCGGTCGCGGTTCGCCAGTGGGTCGGACAGAGATATGGGCCGGCGGTAGAAAGGGCAGGGACTGGGCCGGCCGATAAAAAATAGGAGTGGGAACCGAAGGTGTTGGGCCTGACACTGCTGTAACCTGAAATGGCATCACGGACTCGTCAAATAAAACATGACGCGAGATACGAATTTTGTTGTTCTGTAAATCGAGACAGTAGAACCCTTTGTGTTGAGAGCTGTATCTGAGAAACACACATGGGGCTGACTTAGCATCCAGCTTATGAGCCGCATAAGGTTTCAACCAAGGAAAGCAAAGACAGCCAAATACACGAAGAGATGTATAATTTGGATCATCATTAAATAAACGAAGATAAGGGGATTCGTTATTTATCACCGGGGATGGGAGCCGATTAATGACATGGACCGCCGTTTGGAAAGCATACGTCCAATAGCGGAGAGGGAGCTTGGCTTGATGAATCAGAGTCCGACCCGTCTCAACAATATGACGGTGTTTTCTTTCAGCACACACATTTTGTTCCGGCGTATGAGGGCACGATGTTTGCTCGGTAATGCCATGCTCTTTGAGATAAGCAGATAATCACTGATATTCGCCACCCCAGTCAGCACGAAAGGATCGGATGGGGCGACCAAAATATTTTTCCACCAGACTCCGGAATTGAATAAAGATCTGTAGAAGATCAGACCTGTATCTCATAAAATAAATCCACGAATACTTGCTATAGTGATCGTAAAACAGAACATAATAACGGTTATGAGCAATAGAATCAACTGGTGAAGGTCCCCACACATCACTACATATCAAATCCAAAGGTGCAAAAGCTTGAAAACTAGAAATCGAAAAAGGGAGTTTATGCATTTTGCCTAAGCAGCAATCAGGGCAAATAGCTGGCAAACGCTTATTAGAAAATGGTAAATCATAACGACGAAGCTCCCGCTTCACACTATCCAAATTCGCATGACCAAGCCGTTGATGCCAAACCGGAAGAGACACCAAGTGAGCTTGCGGTCGAGAAGCACCTTCAAACATAGCCAACGGAACAGGATACAACCCATCTCTACTCTGGCCTCGATATAGCTGGCGGCGGGTTGTCAAGTCCTGTATAACCACCATATTTCGATAGAACACAATAGCCACATTATTATCACGGGTTAACGCACTTATGGATAACAGGTTTTGACATGACCGAGGAACATAGAGCATCTGATTTAACGCAATAGGGGAGGTAGATAATAACATAGTAGAGTGACCAGAGTGAGAGATAGGAACATGTGTACCATCACTGATCTGAACTTGGTCTGTCCCTTGATATTCTGAATGAACAGATAGATTAGCAAGATCATTCATCAGATGATGGTTAGCACCTGAATCCAACGTCCAAGAGCCATGGCTGGTGTGATGAGGAGACGTAGCGTAGTGGACAGCTGGCGGCAGCTGGGAACCCGGCTGACGAGGAGACGGACAATTCTGGTAATGATGACCGTGCCCCTGACAATTGAAGCAGATCAGGGGCCTGGGCAGACCAGTAGGGCCACGGGCTGGAGCTGGCCCATGTGGAGCAGGGACAGAGCGGCCAGAGGAGTACGCTGGTGGGCCTGAGGAGTGCTGGCGGCCCACAGTAGGCTGAGACGGACCGCGGGGTCGGGGCTGACGACCAAACCGGTTCCGTGGAGGCTGCTGTCCACTACGGCTGAAGTGGGCTTGGGGCCCAGACATGTCTTCAGCAAGCAGATCTGTTTCCTCAGCCAATAGGAGCCCATGAAGCTCAAGGTAGTCGACGGCTGTGGGACGATTTCGTATGCTTCTTACAAATGGCTTAAAAGAAGTGGTTAGACCCTTCAAAATCAATTCCACGAGATCATCTTCAGAAAAGGAAGCACCAAGAGATTTCAAACGATCATAAATAGACTTTGCACACTCTAAATAAATTAATATCGTATCAGTATTTTGACGAATATCAAGGAGTTGATTTCGCAAGGATCTTATCTGTGACGTGCTACCAGCACCATATGCAGCAGCGAGAGCAATCCAGGCAGCTCGAGCCGAGTCAACACCAACAAGGACGTGCAAAGCAGCTTCTGAAACAGAGTTAATTATCCACCCAAGAACGAACTGGTCTCGGCGGCGCCACGATGTGAACAGCGGATTGGCAGTCCCATCATCCAGGGCAGCGGCAGGCATCGGAGATGTACCATCGATGTGGCCATATAGGTCATGGCTGGCGAGGAGAGGCTCGAACTGGAACTTCCAGAGGAGATAGTTGTTGGCTGTGAGTTCGACGGATAAGGTGGTAGGGAGAGATGGGATAGGATTGGTAGGGGTAGGGATGGAGTCAGTAACAGTAGGAGAAGAAGGAGTTGTCATTGGAGGGGAGGATGGCCGGCAGGGAAAGTTGAGGAAGGGATAGGAATGGCGGCTGTAGGGTAGGATTATGAGGAGAGAGGGGAGACTGCCGTAGGGTTAGGGAGAAGGGCTGGCCGAAAATCAGTCAAATTGGACCGAGAATTCAGCTCTGATACCATGTAGAGGAAGTGGCTCACCTGCCAACCTTGGCCTGGTGGTCTTGTATTTATAGGTAAAGTAAATACAGAGATTGTGTTTACATAGGTAACTAAATCAAGAGAATATCCTCTAAAAACAGAAAAGGTAAGATAATATTTACAATATCATTAATTATCTTTATTACAGGTCACCGATGAGGTGATTGTTGGAGAGATCCAGAATGCCTAGATCTAGATACAGAGCTAGATCGAGGAGAGGGGACATCAAGTCGGGATGTGCCTCCAGGCCGTTGGAGCAAAGTGTTGTCGGGGGACGGTGACCTGCTGAAGTGGGATGGTGGTGCTGCTGGTGATGGAGGAATGTGAAGATGATGGGGAAGAAGGTTCGAAGCTAATATTTTTTTAATATTTCATTTTTAAGGACGCAAAAGGAGGTTTTTTTTTATTGTGTATTAATTAATTTTTTTGAATTTCATAAGGACATGGCATGTAGTTGACCGGTCAAGTGGATGCCACGTTGGTTTTGTTTGCACGGTCACTAACGATGTTAAAAATTTGATGGTCAACAGAGTCGATGGACAATTGTTGGCAAATGCGTAAAAAGTTATGACAACAAACAGTGACTCGAATAGTTTTTGATACGTTTGATATTTCCCTGAAAGATTTGGCTACAAATTTATTTTTGGCCTTTATTTATTTGGCTTCTTGAAAATCTTCTTACCAGAGTAGTATTTATATCCACTACGTCTGACCTTATAATTAACAGACAATGTCAACAACTAAAAACACCGCATCTTATTTTTTGTTTTTTTCCCACTTTAGTAACTAATAACTATAGCAAAAAAAAAAAAAACTAGCAGAAAACTAGCTTTGGAATGAGTAAATCTTATGAAAGATTGAATGACAAGTATTATGAATGTCAATACAAAATTTCAACATAAAAATATTGCAGTGATTATTATAATTATGAGGAGGAGATACATGATCTTAGTGAAGATGACATATCGATCCTAATTTTGTTGGAAGAAATAATGGTGATGCAAAATGAAGATTTTGTATTGAAAAAAATGAAGATAACGGAATCCCAATTACCACAAAGTTAGTTGAACGTCCTTCTCTTTAGATTTGGAACTTATTTTTGAACCTTTTTGTTCTCCTTTCAATTGATAAATAAGGATATTTTCTCTAGATTGAATCTCTTAAAGAATCCATGACTGTGTGGGTAAATCAAAGACTGTGTGGGTAGACCATTCTCTGACAACGAATCCATGAGTTATAAATGAGTTTATATTCATAATAGTCATTCAAAGACATTAAGAGGAGCTCCAAATATGGTTGGATGCTCGAGAACATAAATGAGCTTTGGAGGAGAAATTAGGAAGTTACCATCTCCCACATCTTTCGCGAAGGCAACAGAGTTGCTGACCTGCTTGCCCACCACGGACACACCCTCGATTTTGGTTTTCATGTTAATTGTATCTATCCTCCTGAGATTGATAGAGCTATCTGGAGTGACCATATAAGAATTTGCTTTTCCCGGAACTATTCCGATGAATTAGTAAGAGTGCTCTGCACCCATTTTTCTACCAAAAAAAGACCAATAAGTTATGAGTTTCTAAAGGTGATGGATAAAATATTTATAAAATTTAACTATTGTTTTTAACACGAATGGAAGTTTGGATGAAGAGAAGATTTTGAAGGTCATTAGTATGTAATAATTTTTTTCATAGAAGCTATTAGTTCTTGTATTCTTAGTTAACACTCTTTGTTTTATGCTTCATAGTTTTTCATGAAATAAAATCTACTAATTCATCATAAAAATAGTTTTCTTTCATAAGAATTTAAATAGGTTTATTAGACACTAATGATATATATTAATTTAAATGGCATGAGTTGAGCCATAAGATTGATATTTTAATCCTACATGTCTTAAGGTAATCTTGGATTTTGAAATTTTATAGCACTTTTTTAATTTTTATGTATCGTCAGTAGCAAAAGTCGTAAGTATGTCTAAAACTAGACAAATGTGGCTGGCAGCAGCACCACGCCTTCCAGCTAGCGTTCTCATGCCGTGTTCGCACGTCGTGGCCGTCTGTAGAGAGTCGAATTAAGATCTCTTATACTACGCCAACGACCATACAAGTTGGAAATGGTACGCCAAATCTACTGAAGGAGTTTCCTTCCTATCGACGGGAAAGAAGACTGGGAGCCCCATGGTGAGCCGAAGTTTGTCCCTGACCCGGAAAGAGCTAGAAAATCAGGACAGTCTCGCCATTCTCGCATACACAACGAGATGGACTAGGTCGAGGATATTGAGCCTCATTGGAGTTACTGCAAGCAAGATGGTCCCAATAGGAGGACATGCCAACGGGCGAGGCGAAGCAACATGAATCCAAACCCCTCCATGAACGGTTAATTGCATATTAATTTCTGGGTCTTTGTGTTCTTATCGTGTAGTGGTCTTTTCAATATTTGTTTACCATCCAGTATTTCGGTCTTTGTTCTCATCGTCTTCGTCTTCATGTACCAGTCGATTCAATGTTAATGAACTTTGTGCTTGGATAATGAGAAATGTTTGGATAGCTAAAATCTGGCAAACTAACTTCAAACCAAATTGACAGACATAAGGTCTTCCAACGGTATTACAAATAAAAAACTAGTACATTTGATTGACATGGGAACAAGGGAAACAACGACCAGCTCATAACTTAACAACAAAACAACACGGACAACAACACAAAAGCAGCAACAACAACAACAACACAACAACTCCTCACATCAGCGGTTGGGGCCCCTATTCGCAAGAAATCCTATGTTCTTCACCAGGGCGTCCACATGACTCCTTAGTCATTCGTTATCAGCCTTCAGTTCCTTGATTCGCTTAACACATCGTCTAATTTGGTTGTCCCTCTCCTCAATGATTTTGTCCTTCTCCCTCTTTGCATCATCCACGACCTAATGCACCTCCAATTTTTCATAAAACCCACAACTCTTATTCTGCACAACAACAAAACGAGCTATGGGAGTTGTCAACTAAGAAAACGCACCAAATAATTAAGAATGTGGGAATGATTTTACCTCCCTCTTGCGAGGGCAGCTGAAATAGTGTTCTAGATTGCTCATGGCAATGGATCTGGTTGCCCTTAAATCACACCAACAATTTACTACTTCCCTCATACACGAACTAGTCCTCCTCCTGCTTCTTCAAATTGTGCATTATCCTCTCAACATCTGTAACTACACAACAACATTAATTAGTCAAAACATCAAATGTGAATAACACATAATTTCACTTACTGTTACTGCGGCTTGAAGATGCCATATCCCAAAATTTGAATATGATGACTATTGGAAATGCTATTAGGTTATGTTTAGGCTTGGGAGAGAGATGCGTGGTAAAAAATGCATCTTGAAGGGAGTATTATACTAAAAATTGGCGATATAGGGTTTCATGGATCCCAGGCAGGGTCGCTCCGTCCAGCCAGTGCATAGTTGGCTAGGATCCTTGAAACCCTAACACCGTTAGCATAAGGAAATGACAACCAGTAAATTAATGACCAGAAGACCAGCGATGCGCTATCTGGCAGGTGCGATGTTGACTGGCTGGCGCGGCGCTGGCTGCTAATCACATTTGTCTAGTTTTGGACATACTTACGACTTTTGCTACTGACGGTACATAAAAATTTAAAAAGTGCTATAAAAGTCCAAAGTCCTAATCTCTTCTTACACATGAATACCCAAACCATTGACACTTATCCACATACACGTGTCATGTTGGGTTCTGCAATATTAATCGACAACAACGTTGTGATACTCTCTCCCTCTGCCAATAGATACCTTGCCTACTGACACCCCATAGACAACTATCATGTCGACTTTGCAATGTTGACCAGTGATAGTCTCTCCCTACCCGTGGACACCTCATGGTACCAATGGTATCCTGGTTATGACAAAATCTTCATCATGTAAACCCCTATTGAGGTTATCAATACCTCATCCCTCGTTATGTTAACTAGTATAGTAGTATCCCTTATGTCAACTGCATCACGTTGATACCCTCATGTCAACTCACTCTCATGTCAAATTTATCATGCAACAACCTTATACCAAATTATACAACATAATTACCTCCTTGCATGGACTAAGAACAAGAGAGAATGCAATCCATTTGGGGGGGGGGGGGATGAGGCATGATGCGAGAAATAACGCACACCAAATCTAAACTTGCTAAAATGCTCTAGCAAGATCGTTCTTCCCTAGGGTCTTTCTATTCTATTACTCAATAGAGTGAATTAAGCTAATCGAGGGTTTCGTTGTTTGGTTTGGTGAAGGCTGTGAAACAATTAAACTAAATATGCAAAAAGTAGCTGTTAGCAGATAGGGGTTTTCAAGAATGATTAAGGCGTTTGTCCATACTCGAATCTGCTCTAGCTCGGTTAATACGGATAGATACAATGCAATTTCGGTTCAACAAACTTGATGACTTGGCATTTCTTAAGGTAATCTCTACTCCATGGTCAGGTCGTAGAGATATTATCCTTTCAAACTTACAAGTTCCTATGTTCAAGATAACTTGCAAATTGTCAAGAATGCATGCAAGGTGTTCGATGAAATGTCACACAGATAATGTAAAGAGATTGAGACTATTGGTCCAATGGTCAAGACACCAGCAGAACTCAACGACGTCCTAAACTCTAGAATGACTCACGCTCTTGGCCAGAACTGCAAAATCAAAGATAAACAAGAAACTGACAAGTGGTCAATCAATTAGATTCAAAACGTTTAAATTAGGATTTAGGAGAATCGCATCAATAGTCTGAATAAACCTCAATTAGCATCAAAGGGTTGAAAATCCAACATCATCCATACAAAAACCTAACTAGAGTTTCATCTAATCTTAACAAACCTGAGAGTTTAGCTGCTCGTGGTTTCGTAAGAAATCACAGACAAAGAAGATAGAAAAATCGGAGAGAAGGTCATCTTGCTCCGGAAGAAACTAATAACGCCTATTTGATCGATCCTCTAGCCAATCTTCGCTTCGCTCTCGCTCAACCATGCCTTCAAAGCTCCAAAATATCCTCGCGAGATATCTGGTTCATCAGATTTCAAATCATGAATAAAAAATTTGGATTTGTGCCAAAAATGCGCTAGGAAGCACAAGAGAAAGTGCACCAACACACTTTTTACTTCAAAAGGAGCACATCTAGTTAATGTCACAAATTTTGCCGAGTGTAATCACAAAAAATGCGCCCAACAGCACACCAAATGTGCGTCGGCGTACTTTTTACTCATTTTGGCGCATATCTGGTTCTTGAATAAATTCTCGCCAAGTGCAATCACCAAAAGTGAGCCTGGAAGCACACCAAATGTCGCCAGGGAACTTTTTATGCAATTTCAAGCACTTTTCGTCGGTGTGAGGTTCCTTTGATGATTTCCGCTCCGTTTGAACTCCGAATCGATGCCTGTTCGAAGAGTTGAACTCGTAAATAGATCATCCATAACATGGTAACCTAAGATATTATAAAAAAAATAACTCGAAACAAAACGGCCCTAAAGAGGGCTAAGGGCAACAACCACGCATTTTGCACGAGAGTTCACAAAAATCATCACAAAAGGGTGTAAACGAGGGAAATATCGCTCAAATGTGGCGAGATAAACGCGGTAAATCTAGTGTCATCAGACACATCTATATGTGAGGGAAGAGACACATGACAAAGCGACCCCATCCAGAATCCTCGTGTCAACACCACCTCATCACCAAAATAGTCTCATAACAAGACGTCAGGCCGACATCAACCCCACTAAAGCAACACATCAACATAAAGGCACATCAACGAATGAACCTTGCAATTGAAGAGATAAAATCGTCACTACCAAAATAATAGCCACATTCAGGAGGCAAGAAGCAACCTAAATGGTAGTTACTTCCTATCAATATGAATGGTAGTCGACGGAGGCAGAGGTTCACACAACCACACTACATTCTGCCTAAATATCACATTTTCTTTTTAAATTTCATTTCTAGTATCCATAGTAAAACATGGACTACTCTGCTAAAAGCAAGATAGATCGAATTTCAGAGGTCTCTTCCAATCGCTTACTCAAAGAACTAACAATTATTAAGGTTTAAAATCAAGTTGCATGGTGTGAGTTCCACGACTTCTAAACTAATATGCAAAGGAAATTAAAATTGAATTGAAAGACAGATTGATTGATTAAGGTTTGTTTATGAATGACAGACAAAGCTTAGACTCGAATCCCCTAAGATTACCAAGGCATTGGCGATCACAAAATCGGCGACTTTCAATCCTAATTCATTTAGTTCTTAGACACCGCCATAGCTCCTTACCGTTAGCTCTAAGTTCACGAACGTTCGCTCTATCGAACTAGCTACCAAGATTAATTAACCGTCCGTGCGTTCACTTCTGCAACGGATAACTAATTGGTGCACCTGATTTATTTTAGTGAGCTATTCTTGAAACGGATTAATCCTAAACGGTTCCTACGAAAGGCATGATTCCATTGAATAGGTTAATTAATTGATTTGAAGTTCTAAAACAAGACGGACGTTCGCCAACTATCCTTATTTTAACAGGAAACTAATCTAGGTGATCAAACTAGAAAAGAAACACAAATTAAGAACAAATTCATAAAGCTTTATATAAATGAACCAATCAAATTATTTCCCTCTTCTATAATTTCATCTTATGTATTTATTTAATTCAATTCTTTTTAATATCAACTAATCAAATTGGAGCTTTTACTATAAAGCTTTAAAATTTAGGGCCATTGGAGATGCTCTTAGAAGTAAATTTCTTTATGTTTAGAGGTTAATTACTATTTTTCCGTATGAATGAATTTGTCTTAAAAATTGTGATTCTGTTGTGAATAACTGTAGTGAATGTCCATAGGATGCTACCTTCACATATGATGCTTCCTTAACATTGATCATAAGAATCATTGTCTTCCATGACCCATTCTCCTCTCCATTAATGTGTAATTATGAGCCCAGTCATGACTCATTATTCTCTTCATTCATGTGTAATTACATTAGCCTATATGAGTTATGTATTATGTGCCTATAAATAGAGCACATCATTGTATCAATTTATATGAATAAGAACAAGCAATTCTCTCTCTCTTCTCTCTTGTGTTTTCTATTTACTTCATACTTCATAATTCTCTCCTCTTTCATAGAGCACATCATTTTCATAACAAATTAATTTTTTATGGAAAAGGGAATTATAGTTGAGAATAACAAATTAATTTTTTTATGGAAAAGGGAATTATAGTTGAGAATTTGAACACCATTCACCACAATTGACAATTGTCAATACTTTTATTCAAACGAGGTTATATTTTCACATATGACTTAGTTCAGTGTATATTCATCATTATATATTATACATATAATACATTTTCAAAAAAATTTGAATTATCACGTGTTCCTGGGTAGAAATTTTTGTGTTTGAACATAATAAATGCGTTTTTGACTTCTTGAAACAAGGAATAATTACACGGTTCACACCTCTCCAAACAATGTTCAGACAAGGGTGTTTGATATTTTTTTGCTACGTCTACTGATACTCCTATGGAGGTTTTGAGAGAGCTCCAAAAGATAAGACGACTATGGCTACTAAAATTGAAATTGCAGAGAAAGTTGAAATTTGGGCAGAGTGTCTACTTGTGTGGTTATGCGACCCCTTGTCTCTATCGAATACCTCTCATATTTATGGGTAAATATGAGTGGTAACTGTAAGTAGAGGAAGTAACTGTCATGGAGGTTACTTCCTATCTCTTGAACGTGGCTAGCTATCATCGTGGTGGTGGCGGTTTCCTCTCTTCAACTCACTTGGTGTTGGTGGAGTAGTGACGCTGGTAGCAGAAGCTTGTCTTCATGAGGTAGGGTTTCCTTGATGATGAAATGTTGTCCATGGAGAGGTCTTGCCTTGGAGCTCTCATTGTGAGGTTGGTTGCCTTGGTAGTGTACGCCCTTGACACAGAGGATGTCCTTGTATGGTACTCGATCGAGTGTACCCTTTTACCTGGATGTCCCGAGGACATCCAAATGCGGTTGAAGAACTACTCGATCGAGTTATGGCTAACGTGGTAGGGCATGATTTATATCTAGAAGCATCATTGACAAACAAAATAGCTACAACCTCCGACCATTCTCCCATTCTTTTGAGGTTTGCCCCTTGGGAGCAGTCCTATATGGCGTTTTCGCTTCCGCTATAAGAATCGGTGGATTTAAGAACCAAATTTCGTCCCTTTGGTTCTAAAAGCATGGGTCGAGGGCAGCCACATGAATATGGAAGACAGATTGCAGATTTGTACTGACGCGATGCGAGTTTGGGGAAGAGAGCAACAACTATAACATAGGTCAAAAATCAATACTATGAAAGTTAGGCTTGAAGAGCTCCGGCCTCTCGAGGATACTACTTTGATTAGCGAGTATGAAGAGCTTCGAGTTGATATGGCTAAACTTTTAGAGCAGCAATCTATTTACTAGAAGCAAAGGGCCAAGCAGTTTTGGTATAAGGAAGGTGACCTCAACACCAAGTTTTTTCACGCTACGGCCAGCGACTTCCACAAAAAGAAGACAATTAGTAAGCTTCAGGATGAGAGTGGCACCTAGGTGGAAGGAGATGAAGCTATGAGTGGGGTGGAGTTGGAATACTTCAACAACATTTTTAGCCAGGGAGAAACAGATGTCTCCATCATTGAAAACAAGATCCATCGCCTTGTCTCAGATTCTGGTAATGACATGCTAGTGTCCCCTATCTCGCAAAAGGAGTTCGAAATTTCCATGTTTCAAATGCATCAGGATAAAGCCCCGGGCCCTAATGATCTTAACCCGATATTCTTTCAAGCATTTTGACATGATCTCGGAGATTCTATCTATGTCAATTCAACCAGTTGGCTCGGGCAGCTGCAAATACCAACCACTGTCTACGACACAAACATCCTCCTCCTCCCCAAAAACCCAAACTTTATAGGGACGAGAGACCTCTGGCCTATATCGCTATGCGATGTTCTCTATAGAATTTTTGCAAATGTCTTGGGTAATCGTCTCCAGCTGGTCATCCTTCACATTGTTGGTCAAGAGCAATAAGCTTTCATTCATGGCAGATCAATCAAAGATAATGTCCTTGTTGTTGTTGTTGTTGTTGTTGTTGTTGAGATCCTGCATAGTATGAAGAAACCCCGGTATGCTACTTTCCTCCGCTATAAGATATACTCCCCAGCTGATGAACTATATCCTCCCATCGAAGCCATAATGAAAAATTTATCTTGTTCAAAACGAAGAAAATGGATTTGGTGAATGGCTTTCAAGCAGAAGGAAACAAAAAGTAGGAAGAAGGAAAAAACTTGTAACAATTTGAACACTAAGTCTGGTCATCAATATAAGAAGAGAAGGTGGCATGCAGCTGGCAAGATGCTCCATTATTATATTTTGTAGCTTTAGACCATTGAGTGGTCAAAATTGAGCATAACTTTTTGCAGCTTTTGACTAGTGGCAGACTGGAAGCTGACAAGATGCTCTAAATGATTAGATGCACATGACTCTCCAGCTTTTGTGACATTTGAATGGTCAAAAGTGATCCTGAGACAGAGTGAGCAGGAGGATTAGGTGACACCCAGCTTGCGCCGCACTGGCCGGCCAAATGTCACATAATCCCTTAGCTTCTTCATGATGTTTAGTGTCGACATGATTGTGATAAACAACATGCACAATGTTGGATGGGTGGCGTCTCGCCTGCTTAGTGTCACCATTGTCCATTTCCGGATATAAGTAAACAATGTGCCATCAAAGATATATTATTACGTAATCGGTAATCCTATATACAAAACTACACCATGTGCCATCAAAGATATATTATTACGTAATCGGTAATCCTATATACAAAACTACACCATCCCCTGTAATTGTACATCCAAAACAGGGGTATAAATATGGTAAGTACTGAACAAGCCATATATAATTAGGTATTGCATGTTATCCAAGTTAACTCCCACTACATCGTACAATATAAAACAGTACCAATCACCCTATATATAATCAAGAAATTAAAAGCTAGCTAGCCAAACTGTACCTTACACACAACATGTATGTATATATTCACAGAAAGCTAGAAGGGTCAAAAGCAAACTCAACCACAGATCTAAGCTCGTCCAAGTCCCCATATGTCAGGAACTGATGATCGTTCCCATAAGGGCTCGAAATGTTGGACGAGGAAGCCATGGATGAACTGCTTTGAGGCACCACCAACTCCATATGTTGAGATGGAGGTAATGCAGCCGCGGCTATTGTTGGTATGTTCATCATCGTCGCCATTGACTGGTCGTCTCGTGGTGCTTCCACGTGGCTCATGACGAGTGCTGGTTTGGTGTCGAATGATTGGACGTGGGGAGCAGTGAAGTCGATGAAGTGTTGGTGTGTTGTTGTGGCTGAGGAGTTGTAAGTGTTGTAGTAGTTGTTGTATTCCAAGGTGGCGTTGCTGCACTTGGAACTAGTACTTGTGGTAGTTGTTGTTGTTGTGAGTAGTGGGTTAGTAAGGGGGCGTTTGGAAGTGGACAATTCTCTCCAGTCTGGAGTGTACTTTCTGTTGGATGAACTTCTCTTGAATATTCTACATATTGTCCATACCTCCTGTGCAAATCAAAGTGTACCACAGATTATAACCATGTTACTTTTATTAACTAATTGACTTATTCTAAGTTAAGTATACAAAAATCACTATGAAAAAGCTCATTGCTATTTGCAGTCCGTGTTTTACTGTGCACCGTCCGTATTTTAACATAAAACGACTATTATGCTCTTGCAGTTCGTTATACTAACACAATCCGTGTTTTACTAATGCAGTCATTTTTACTAATGCTATCTGTTTTTCATTAATGCAATCCGTTTTTTACTAACGCAGTCCGTATTTACTATGGATATTAAATTATTTTTTATTTGAATTATATATCATGTATTTTAGTTTTGTAGTTTTGAATATGAAAAAACATCTTAAACCATAAAAAAGAACATTCGAGTCCATAAATATGTAAAAGAATGTGAATAAGAATCATTCAAGCCTCTTCTAATAACTCGAGCAAGTAATACAATGGTTTTTAACATGCATGAAAAGAAAACATGTGATTAGGGTTGAAAACTTGAAATCAACAACTGTAGAGAACCTTTAATTACTTCCCAATAATTTGAGTTGTTCAGAGAGGGTTTAATATTGATCTTATATAATTTAGTAACATGCTTCCTCAACTGAAGCTCTCGATAGAGTCTAAAACTTGCACAATTTTGGTGGGAGCTACCGAGATTAAAAAACAAGAGTAGTTCTAAACCATGTAGAAAACTGTTGAAAATTGATATAGTTGGCCACAGTACAAAAACCATAATTTTTATTATGTACTAAAAGGCAAAAGCATATAAACTATTAGAAAATTCTAACCCAATCCGAAATTTATAGTTTTAGGGACAATATTACATCTCAATATATCATCGATAATATATTATTCAACATTGTTCACATATAGACAATGATGACATGTCACGTGGGTGGCGCGTTTCATCATTGGCTATATTTGTATTTTGTATTGCAATGTGTTATCGATAATACATTGTTACGTAATCTTGTCCTCAAAACTATAAATTTCTCATACGCCCTTTGTAGAGAACCTTTTCTGTGAGAAGTTTATAATCGATTTATAAAACATTTGTTACGTCTTGACCAAGTTGTTTCAAAGATACATAAGAGTATGACATATACATAACTTAACTTAAACATATAGCTTATAAATTTCATATTACAGTAACATCCATTTGATATACTTACAGCTTCTTGGACAGATGAGATCTTGGAGTCGGAGATGAAGTAGCCATGGATGTCGGTAGTAGCTTGTTCCGGAGTAGGGAGACGAAACTCGTGCATCATCCAGTCTGTTTTGGTTCCTTTCCCAGCGCTGCCTCTGTAGTATACTAATGTCTTCTTTAGGCCAATGCACTTGTCTCCAGCCATGGAGTAAACTGGCTTGTCGATCCCGGTTGCCTTCCAGAACCCCGAACCCGTAACCCGATTTGGCCGGATGCTGTTCCTGTACTTCCTTCCCCTTCTACAGAAGAAGTACCCTTCTTTATCTCCATCCCCACTTGCCCCTGCATTATTATCATTATCCCAACCTGGTTAGCATTTCTCAGTCTTACGTAACAATTGTAAATTGCAATTATTATCCAGATAAAACTAAGAGAAAAAGAAGAACAATATGTCAATTGCATGCATGCATAATGTAGAGACTAGTAGGTCATTTCCTGACTAATAGATGATTTTTTCGATACATGATCTTGATCATAAAGTTTCGATCCAAACCGCTGTATTTTATATTTGGAGTTGGAGGTCAAGCTTGATGATATTACTACAAACACAATCGAAACCCTAACTGCAATGGGAGGACTAATTAGACTAGAGATTTATTCGAAAAATTGCATTTCATATTTACTTGAACAAGGATTATGTCGTCCAAAATCAATCCAATAATAAAACATCATTCAATTATCAATGAAAAAATTGCACTCCTTACCTTCACGGTTCATTTTTTCATCGATTAAACCCCTCTCTTTAAGAGGGGTAATGAATAATTTTGCATGTGTCCTTAACAAAACGATCGTAATTCGTAAGTATCCAAATATAATCATAAAATTAGATAAGTTAACAAAATCATGTGCAACGGTCGTTGTGAGTACTGTAAAAACAATTCAATTCATAACGGGTTTAGTGTTAAAGCACGCAGCTGAATGAATTAATCAAAGCTATTAGCCTTGATCAATTCATTCATATACCAAAACCCTAATTCATGCATGTTAAAGCATGAATCTTTTTGTTAAGAGAGAAAGGAAATGATTACTTGGTAGATCCCAGGGATCGTATTTGTAGATGTCAACTTGCTTGATTAGCTCTATGCTGAGAGGCTTATTGTCAACCTTCCTTCGAAGATAAAAGCTGAGAAGCTCTTCATCAGTTGGATGGAAACGAAACCCAGGAAGTGAAACGCCGTCGTCTTCTTCCTCTTCTTGCCCAAAATCATCATCGTTATCACGATCACGATCACAGTTATCATCAGATGTAATAGTACTAGAGTTCATCTTTTGGGGTGGTTTTTTTTCTCTTCAATAAGAAACAGACGAGCAAGGGGGAATAAATAGTACTAATGGAGGAGCTGCTATCAGCCTATCGCCCACTTGGATTGAACAAATATTTTCAAAGGAGAGAAGACAAAGCTTTGAGAACTTATACGACTTTTATTTATTTCTTTGGTTTGATTTTGTATTTTATTTTGGTAAAATAGCATTTTGGCCTCTTTTACTTTGTCAACTTATCATATAGTTCCCAACACTATAAATCGATGTTTTTAACCTCTCCTACTTCGACCACTTTGTCGTTTGGGTCCTGTCATTCCAACTTTTGTCTTCGTGGTCTTAACTGATAAGTATTCAGTAAACCACGTTACCTCCAATAGCCATAGATTAGCTTACTAAGTGTTTTTAATTGGGAATATAAATATATATGTGATGAAATTGATGAATAAAATGTGTGGTTTTAAAGTTCTTCTTCGTGATACCTTCCCAATTTACCTCTCTGACTAACTCTTTATCTTCTACCTCTGATGTCTCTCTGTCGGTGTGCGGATGTGTCCAAATTTAATAATTTTTTTATGAATGATCATAGTATAAAATAAATCAAGAACTGCACACCAACCTCTGGATATATAAAAGTAGCCCCAACGTCCTCCCTTTCCGAGTCCACCACAACTACTCACCCACCAACAAAATAAAAAAAACGCTTCTTACACAAGCAAAGCAGGCACAAAAATCGCCCCAAGAATAGACCCAAAACCATCCTAAGACTATCCAAAAACACCCTCATATGTACAAATAAATCGGCCGGACCAGAGCCGGCTCTGACAAAAAGAGGAGCTGAGAAAGCGAGCCTCCGACAAAACAAGCAAAACAGAAACCCTAACCCGGATAAAAAAAAAACTAGCCTCCACATAGCCAAACAACCTCGCAAATCAACATCCAAGATGTATCCAAATTTAATGTTAAGAATACGAAAGTTGAAACGGAATGTCCCAAACAGCAAAGTGGTCAAAGTATAAAAAGGGTAAAAAGAATATTTTATAGTGTTAAGTTGGCGAAATAGAGGGGACCAAAGTGATATTATCCCTTATATTTTTGAATAATAAATAATGATGATGATGATGTGGTGTATGAGAGAAGAGTTGGTTTGAATTTGCACCAAGTCAAGTCATGAAGTTTGACTATTGAGTTTTTTTCAGTGATGGTGAATTGGTGATCATCCATATATATCTATAGTAATTCAAATCATCCTTTTGGTTTCGTCTTTGGAAAGAGTCTTTATTTCTTCTACTTTTCCTTCTTCTGTCTTTTATTATTATTAAAAATTTAAAAACCATTTTAGTTGCTATCGCAGACATCAACAGATTAATGTGTATAATAATAGAATTTTTGTTTGATGAATTTAGTGTGTCTACAATTTAATTATGTACTGTGTTCGTGCATTAAATTTATTAAGTCTTTTACAATAGTTCATCGGTTAATTAATTATCCATGCAGACGTCATACGGGAGCATGGTATACTATGACCAGGAGAGGAGGATTTACCTTCACATTCTGCATTATTTTTAATCAACGTACCACCTCCTAATTAAGATACGTAATCACCGTTATTTCTTACGTAAAATACAAAATTAAGATTATTATGTGAGATAAACTATCATTACGCAAGATTTACGTAATAATAATTTATAATTGTTAATTTATCCAAAAATAATAATAATTTACAACTGTTACATATATATTTACATATAAGATTAGTTATGGTTACGTAATCCTTACGTAACAATCATTTAAAACTGTTATGTAAGGCTTACGTAACCACGGTAATTTCTTACGTAAAATATAGAATGAAGCTTGTTACATAAGACAAACTATCGTTATGTAAGTCATACGTAACAATAATTTACAACTATTACGTAAGACAAAGTGTGGTTACGTAAACCTTATGTAATAATCACTTACAACTATTACATAAGATAATCATTTATTACGTAAAACTTACATAACCACAATTATTTCTTACGTAACATCACCTACTAAACATAACCAACATCATACACAAGGTAACCAAACCACAGAAGCATGATTACCAAATGACCTGTTTTTTAATGAACAACATGGCAGTAAGTAAGCCGAGAATTGATTGATTAAATCTAGAAGGCACACATTCTCTGACCGGACAAAATTTTTACTTTCACCAATTAAAGATGGAAATTATTGTATTAATTATTAAAGTGAGGGGGCAGTAAGAGTTCAGCGATTCAAAGTGGTATGGACCCAGGAATATGCCGTCAACTTTTCTGTCTCTAATATCAGCTAATTAACTGGCGAAACTATTAAAGAGGCCAATATTTCATGTTTAGGTTGAAAATGGAAGCATACATCTTTGACTTGAAACAAAACAGGATCTCCACATTTCAGACTCTTCCCTTTTTGATCATCTAATTAAGGAGCCTAACCTTCGACTTTTAAGTATGTACTACTTGGTCATCTTACTTTTGCAACTTACAAAAATAATGTAATTGGTCAATTGATGGGTTCTGTTTGTTACTATAAGTCTACTAGTTAGCTGGATAGTTTAGTAATATATAAGATTTTTATAATTCTAAATTTAGGAAGATGAGCTTAAGATGGTGTATGCATTGTTAAAACTTTGGCCAATAGAGATGTATAAGAGACAAAAGTTTAACCGGAGTTTTATGAAAATTTGACAACATCTTGAATTTATAATTACTTTCAGATTGTAAAAATTATTTTATATTTATATAACTAGCAAGCCAACATGACCTCGAGATCAGTAATTCAAGAGATTGTGACGGTTGATACAATTTTCTTTAATTAATCCTAACTCATATATATTATCATTTTATCAACGCTGGCTTATATTATCAAATTAATAATAATCATCCACCATTTGTAAAATAGGAAAAGAAAAGTAACTAAATTACAATTTGACTGATTTGGACATTGTTTTTTATGAATGACTAAATTGCAATTCATGTTTCATGGGTAAGGTAGCAAGCGTTTGTCTATTTTTAGACATATTCATGCGTTTTGCCACTAACCGTACATAGTAGCGAATAATGTGCTATAAAATTCCAAAACTCCACATTCTCATACAATGTTGGCAACTTCACTTCTATTGTTTGGGCGATCAGTCACGAGGGTTTGTAATTTGAAATAATATAGTTTTTTTTTTTTTTATGTATGGAGCATGAGTATCTAGGTTCTAGTAATATAGATTTATTTTGGGAAACTTGGTACCCCTCTTTAGTCCAACTAATGTAAATATTTTCCTCGTTAAGAAGGGTCAGATATCCCTCCCAGATATAGGTTTGGTAGTTACATGAAGTGTGTTTGAGAGAAGCTAGAAATGAATATAAAAAGAGTCGATGATCATGATGTAAGGTGTTATTTGTAGAAATGGAGATAGAAAAGTTCAAACAAAGGAAAAGATAAACCACTACACTAACCACAAAGACTGGACAACAGATTGACTCCAGTCCAGGTGTACCCTCCCAAATCTAACTCTGGCCGTTTCAAGTCTAGAGACACAGGTGCATTCAACAAGTCAACCCCTTCAGTCAACATTAAATATCTAGTGGACAAGCTTAATTAATTAATTAATTAATTAATTAATACCAATTCTTCATTAATCTTTGTTCGTCATCTTTTGCTATAGAAACGGACAAACATGGGCAACATGATTTTGATTATTTGATATATTTGGTCATAATATTTTGGCAAAGTCTACAACAAGAACAAAATTATCATCAATCTTCCAACTACTCTAGACCTTTACGGTGGTCCAATTTTTTAGGTAAAAGTTACCGTGAGTAATTAGTTTTCACTCAATGATATTTTGATATTTTCCCTATTTACACGTTTTGTGACCAACTCAAGTATAAAAAAAAGGCTATATTATGTACCCAAAAAAAAGATAAATTCTTACAAAAAATTATGATTAAATAACGCTGAGATACAGAAATAAATTGACGGGCAGCTTAGTATCTATTTTCGTCACTAATATATTGGGTTTGTAACATAGTGATCATTAACGTTTCAGTACGTAAATTTAAGAAATAGATATGTTAGTCATCAAAATAGATATTTTAACATTATCACATGTACTTAGTTCATTCTCCTCACAATAGTTAGAATGTGGTGACTAACTCAAACACAACATCAGACGAACCTGGACGCACCTAAAATTTATTTTATTTCGTAAGTCTCACCTCAACATCTTGCATATCGTCGATCAAAATCCTACGTCGAGACCTAATACAGGAACATTAAACAATTCTATAATATTCTCCATTTTGAACTATTATTTCCATTTATTTATTTGAAATAATTTGTATTTACGATTCTAGAGGGATTGGTGAGACTGGACAACTACTAAAAGGATGTGTTCCAAAATGGCTTCTCAGTCAACCCGTGCCATGCATCTCGGAAGAAAAGGTAGGGACAAATTCAAAGTCCGCAGTCAATAAGGATGAAAATTTCGTACCTTTGGAATCTTCCACTCATAATTAATTGACAATCTTCATAGTTTAATACATAAGTCTCTCAGTACTCAATTCTCAACTAATTAGGAAATTAAACAGTGTGACCAAACTAAGTGTATCCTAGTAAGCATGATTACTAGCCTAGGAATGAAAATGGATCATGTAGGGTCGGCCATTACTTATATTAACCTAGTGGGATTTTGTATCATAAATTGATTTTTTTATTCAATTCTAGGAACTGGGTTCTTAATCTTTCAATGGTGAATTTAGGTGCTTCGTGCATATTTTTGTTCTGTTGAATGCATAATGTTTAATCTATTCACCAATATAAATGTCCAAAGTAAGAGTGACCGCACGCAATTAAGAAAAATAGAAATCAAGTGGCGTATTTGTTTTTTATTTTACTAGCTGTTTGCCCGCCTGTTGGCGGGTCGCAACTTGTGAAATATATAATTTTGATTATCATTTAGAAAAATGAATAAATAATTTGGAGATAAAAATAAAATTCTAATTAGGAAAAATTTGCCTCTCTTATCCATAATTTATAACACGTTAATCTCAATGTCTTTATTTCATTATTCCTATAATATAAAAATTATTATTGTAAATTCTAAATCGTAAAATTCATATAAGAAAGAGAAACGGACATTCATCAGCTTAAGTAGACTCCTTTAAACAAAAGTGGTGGCGGAGCTTTTTCGTGTTGTTGTTTGATGAAGTTAAATTGCAACATATGTTTACTCAACAATATGTAACTATTCAAATTAATTTTTTTTAGTGAAAGTTTCCAACTATTAATAAATTTATTTTTAATATTTTGCTAAGTATGTGATTAGTTATAGATAGAAAGTTTTTTGGAAGAATCAATAGAAGGGTGTTAGAAACTCAATCATCTATATAAAAAATATGTTAATTTTGGAAAATTATACTATCACTTTACCCCTCAATGTACACATTTTTAAAAAATTTCTAACTTATATATTTTTTATTCTCTGATGCTATTTATTTAATATCCTAATAAAAAATAACTAATAAGTTCAAAGATAGATTTTCTATATTTTAGTATTTTTTTATATTTCAAATACATAAGTATTTCTTTTAAGAAAAATATATCACCTCAATCGAGGCGATCTCGTCTAGAAAGATTTAAGGTGTAAGTTTGAAAATGATGATAAATGCATAATTAGTTATTTTATTAGTATTACTATGGTGAAATCACCTGTTCAGGAGATTTAAGGTTTTACAGTTACAATTTTTTATGGTTAAAGTTTAGAAAATTAAGGGTTTAAGATGTAAAATTGAGTTTATGAGTTTACGATTCTATTATTTGGACTTTAGATAGTTAATATCAAAATTTTATATTAAACGTGTTAATATAAAAACTAATATTAAAATTCATCCAAAAAAAGTAATTTTAATTAATGCTACAATTATATTCAAAAGTATTAATTGAAAAGTTTATATAATTAGATTATCTTGAATGTCATATTATGATTTATTTTAATACTTGTATACAATATTTTAAAACGGTCAAAAACATTGGCGGTCACTTAAGTAGGGGTCATGTAACAGCGTGGTCACCTAACTATGTTTTGTAATAGCGTGGTCATCGAAGTTTATAAATCGTAACCGATAGGCATCTCCGTCGATTTTATACCAATCTCTAGTGAATTTGCTAGCTCAGAGGGTCACATCAGCAACAAAATATTTTTATTCCATCTTCTCCATGTTAACAATATTATTTTGTTGGCTGATGTTGCCCTCTGAGCTAGCAAAATCACAGGAGATTCGGTGAAAAATCGTCAGAGATGCATGTCTGTATGATTTACAAACTTAGGTGACCACACTGTTATACTTAGATGACCGCCAGTGTTTTTGACCCTATTTTAAAATCATACAATCACAGAGGATCCAACCTGTTAGATTTGATATAATTATTGTTCAACTACGATTTATAACAATTTGAGTGGTTGAACCACATATCATTAGACTCACCAATTTGATCGCTGGTATAGTTAAAAATGCATAGTTATATGATTACCATCTAATACTTTATTTTATTAATTATAGCAAGGAAAATTTATGAAAGAAGTCTATGATATCAATAGATAATAAATATTTCTATTATTTTTAATATTTCTTCAATTAATCTAATTATTTTTTGCCTAAAATTTTTGGTTGATAATTTAATTTTGAAGATATCCAAAGGCTTAATTATAATTATGAAATAAAATTTTAAAGATAAAAATGTTGAAGAAATCATCAAATGTTTTCTATAGATTAGATAAATGTAGGATTGTGGTCAAAGTGCACATGTTTCAATTATTAACATCTTATCAAATTTTATATAGGATATATAATTTATAATATATAAAGTATAATTACAGTAGACAGTGAGGGTTTTTTAACTTAGTTTATAGAAAATATATATAGATGAAAATAATCCAAAATTAGTTTCTCAAGGCAATATAGATATAAATATATGAACATATGATATTGTTCTTTTTTGTATATATTCAGTTCATTAAATTATTTATATTTAAGCCTATTTGATTGCTCATTTACTTTTATAAATATTATTTTTTAAACTGAACATTTAAATTATTGATTACAAAATAAAATTGTAAGCGTTGAAGCCATTTGTTTAAAATATATGAAAAATTATGTTCATAAAAAAGGTTCAATACACCTTCTTGCCCCTCTACTATGCATAGTTAACAAACATACCATTTTACTATTTTAACTGATTTAACGTCCTCTACTTTGAAGGTTTTAACAAATATGTCCCTCCGTGGACAAATAATATGACATAACACGTATAATCAACACATTAGACATGGTATGTTTGTTAAAAAAAACACATTAGACGAAAAATAGATGAAAAATAAACGAAGAGCGTATTTGTTAAAGTTTTCAAAGTAGAGGGTGTTAAATCGGGTAGAAAATAGCAAAATGGTATGTTTATTAACTTTGCATAGTAGAGGGGCAAAAAAGTGTATTAACCCTAAAAAATTGAAATGTGGTTAAATTTCATGTTATTTAAGTGTCAAAATCCATTAATTTTAAGTATGAAATATTATTTATGATATTAAGTATACATACCACACTAAATTATGATTAGTTATTTAAGTATGTCCAGAAATAGTATATATAATATAAAATGTATCAATTAATTTCACTTATAAATTATAATGTAGGAAGAATAAATAATATATTGCATTTTTTAATAGTGAAGTTAATTTTATAATTGTTGTACAATGTGTACAGGATAAATATTAATATAATCTAAAAATTTTAACCTATATTAAAAAATAAAGAAGACCTGAAATATTAATTAATAATTTTTATTTTTTAATGAATATAATTTAGAGTTAGAAGAAAATGAAATAAAAATTATTTGGTGAATAAAAGTGATGAAAAAGTGGACATATATTAAACAATAAAATAAAACTGAAGTATTAATTAATAATTTTTTTCATTGAATATAATTTATAGTTCACGTTAAAAAATATACATTAGAGTTAAATGAAAATTAAATAATAATTATTTTGTGGGCTAAAAGCTAAATTGTAGGAGAGTGGGATAAAAAAGAGAGATGAAAAACTAAATGATATTAAGAAAAAAAGAAAAAGAAAATATTTGATTGGTGGAATCCCTACACTTAAGGAGAGAAAGAATAAAAGGGGGTCTCTTTTATATTTGCATAATAATAATAATAGATGAATGGTAGATACTCATATAAATGTCGATAACAATTTGGACAATGAAGAGAACTCCAGCTGGCCAAAACAAGGTCAAAAGCAGGAAAAGGATCTGCTACAACCCAACAACCCCAATTGGCAAACCCCCCACAAAATATCTACAAAAGGGAACCCAAATACCACACCTCAAAACTACACAAGAGGTAGGCAACCCTTTGTACCTAGGCGGTCAAAAACTCGAGTCACCTGTCAACCTACATCCCAAAAAAAAATCAACCCGAGTCAAAACTTTGATGCCAAAGTAACATCCACTTGCGAATTTATGATGGGGAGGTGTCATTTAAAACCCTCAACCACCTACTCACAAAAGAAGCAATCTTCCAAACCACTTGATCTT
The DNA here is from genome assembly GCA_034768395.1 of Linum lewisii. NCBI lineage: Eukaryota > Viridiplantae > Streptophyta > Magnoliopsida > Malpighiales > Linaceae > Linum > Linum lewisii. Next base: position 6,629,739 of record CM068304.1, read on the forward strand.
TAGACTTCTTTCTATCCCTAAAGATCTCATTGTTTCTCTCGCACCAAAACAAGTGGCGTATTTGTTAGTGCTTCAATCTCTTTTTTTTAAAATAATTTATCAGGAATTTTTCTCTTGTTATGTTGGGTAACGGGGTACAATTTGCGTACAACTATCAATAAAATCCAACGACTTATGCCTAAAAGGATTAAGGATACTTGTTAATTATTATGAGCGTGAATATGTACCCACACCAGCTATCCGTGTCAAAATGGGTTTTGCATAAGGTAATTTTGAGCAGGTACGGGCCATCAGTATCAATCGATTCTCAATTAATGATAGAAAGGGAAGCTAAAACCACCCAAAATCGTTCAGCGCACATGTTTTGAAATTTAAGCAACACTGAACCAATACATGCTACCTCCCAGAAGTTTGCCCTAAAGAAAACCAATATACCAGAACAACCCATTGCCATCACAAGGCAATAATTGAGGTCAAAGCTCCTGATTAGTGATTACAAACTTTACGATATATCTGCGATTCGAACTCCAAATATGACATGCTATCAAGAACGGGAAAAAAAAAAAAACGAGCTAATAATGCCTTCTTAGGGCCATACGAATCGCCTCATATCGGGAACCCAATACAGCGTCGATGAGCCTTGTAGTTGTAATAATGGTTTTTTCGACATTTTCATGCGTTCGCCACTGTTCATTCTTCTACACGTTTGTAGTTAGTACTTTTTTTCTTTCAACATACGATGTTTTCGTTACCAGCAGACCAACTTCCTCAAGAGATCATCTGCTTAAACTGTAGGTGAGGTCTGTTATGATATTGGATGTACAATTTGTCCCACTCGAATCCACGAATCAGCATCCACCCTGTCGTCGTCGTCATCTCCAACCTCATACCTTAGAAGTATCCCAAACAAGATCTTTCCCTGTTTCGCAAGTAAAAAACAATTAAGACTTGCAACAACGTTGCAGCAGCAAACAGTAAAATATATAGGGAATACGGAAAATCAGATCAAACCTTCACTCTTCTGTACGAAGCTAGTGTAGTAAGTGGTTCGCTTGTCCTCTGAACTTGTCCACATTGATCAACCAAGTTGATCATCTGGCAACGGTTGCATCCACCAATTGACTGGCAATGCACAGGAAATAAATTATTGGACATTGTTACTTCGCTCAAAAGAAAATTGGAAGTTACTGCAGTAACAAGAAATGAAGGTCATGAACAACTCACTGTAAAATGGGCTTTTCCAATTTGGAGACTTGTCCATCCATCTTCCGCGTAAGGTTTGCCTCCAGATATAACAAGGTTAGGCCGGAATCTCGTTGGATTCACTTGAACTGGTGTACCTCGGGATGCCTTCCGTTCACCTGTCACCACCAGGCAGTAATTTATAAGATGTCGTTAGCGATCAGTCAAGTTTCTCAGTATTAACTAGGACGGTTAAGCAGATAAGCATTAGATGTAATGCAATAAACTGGACCTACTCGAGCTTAACCTTGAGTTGAGGTCAGATATACTCTCCTCAGATATCAACAAAAACTGTGCCTCATTTGGAAAATTCGTTCTTCCTTTCGTTTCTCGACAGGTGCCGGTGGTTCTGCTGTTGTTCGAGCTGACGTTGTACTTTGAACCAGAAAATCGTAACAGAGTACATGGGCGACCAACAGCAATGCTGAACCAATTGTTGACCTCGTTGTCATACTGCTGAACTATACATCTGAAATCCAGGAAATGCGTAAAGCTATTAAAACATATGGCAGATGATATGTATATATCCTTTGATCATTTTAATAAACTACTATATTTCTTGTCTTGTCATGGACATGTATTAAATCCAACCTCTGAGCATGCAGTTCAATTTCTTCTCTTGAAACAAGGGTTGAATCCGTATTGAGGCTGATCTGCAACTTATCTCTGCATCTAAGCGACTCTACAGTCATTGTCCCTTGAATGAGGTCAAGGGAAGTACTGATAAAGCACAATTCAGGAACCTACACCAGCCAGTTGAAATTGCATCATATTTTGCCAATGGGAAGGTATTCCCATTAATCCAATATGGAGTTTTAACCTCAGAAACCCCAGAAGAGGAACAGAAAGGCACTATGGGCACTTGAGCATAATGCCCCCAATCGCTAATGATTTCTAAAGTCACGAGGAGCACAAGAAAGACAAATAATGAAATAACCAATTTATTCAAGGGGTGCAGTAGAAAACAGCAGTAAAGCATTTCTTGCCGACCTTTTTCTGAGTCAAAACTTCCCCAGTTATACTTCTAAGAAGCCATTCCCTATCATGTAGTAAACCTGGTCAAGACACAAGGGGATGAAATTGTGGTTTCAATATTACTGCCATCGGTTTCATTTCTGGACGGTGAATCATGTACAGTTGTTTGAAGGCAATATTACCAGTACTACTCAGAGGCCAACTTTCAACTCTGAATCCGGCACATGATTTAATGGGGTAAACAGTAATGGCTTTGAGTTGATAAACATCAGACGGAAGTCTTCTTTCACAGCCTGCAATTCCAGTGAAAAGTCAAATGCCAGCTGCACGAGACTGAAGCATTAGAGCTACTGAGAGAATTACCTTCACTTGAGAAAGCAAGGGACTTTACTCTTGACCAATTCCCATTTTCAGCCTTATTGTCTAAGGATACAAATGAATCCTTGATGAAATCAATGAATTTCTTCAAGTTTCCATTCAAATGGTAAAACAAAATCGTGAGGCACATGTATCAGTTTAAAGGGCACCAAATAAAACATGAACTGCACAAAGAATGAGGGAGCCTAATCGTTCCGGTTGGCAGTACAGAAATTCAATACCTCATCCTCCCACACCCTTAACCATCCTTTTTCTTGCAAGTGGTCTTACAGAAATTTATGAACAAGATGAACAAAATAACCCATATACCTTTGCATCTTCATAAGTTGACATGTAACCAAATGATATCCTAGCAGCTCCTGTGGGCTTTCCATGTATTAAATCATGATCATCCCAGCAAACATGTCCTGCCTGAACTACAAAGTACCATATGTAAGAACCAAGAAGTAAAGTGAATGATACAGCTGACTACATACTTCATAATTAATATGTGAACAGAGTTAGCACCTCCAGGTTTGAAAGAAGATCCATGTGAGACAATTCAAGGTACTTGGCACATGCACCTGGATTGCAAAAACACCCTGTCTACGGAAAACATCAGAAACAATGGCAACACATAAACAATCAGTCTTCCTCCTTAATCCTGATAGGTTGCTCAGATTTGTACTTGCATTCAACTAACTCCCTAGTAGAAGAAAAAGTAATGAAAAAAACTTGTCTAGCCTTCATTAAAACAAGCAAGCGAATAACTACTGAGTTGTTTTGTTTGCCTTTATCTAATGAACAGTTAAAGAACTTCTGAATTACCCGTAGCTGAATTCCAGACAGAGAAGCCAATTTTTCAACTTCACGGTAACCAACCCATGAACCATCTTGCCTTTTCAAATTGAATGATATAGTTGGGCCAGAGACATGACCAGGCATCTAAGGGGAGAAAAGTGGAAACCTTCATCAGTGACTTACGTTGACCAGGAAGAAAACAATAAAGCACGATTATGTGGTTTGCCTAACCTTTGTAGGATGACTGCCATAAACTGTGCAGACACTAGCCCCGTTTCCATGTCTGAAGGCTAAAAGCAGTTTCTTAACATAAATGGTAAGCGATGCCGTGTGCCTAGAATGTCAAATGGAAAATAAAAGACATGTATATTAAAATACGCATGGAAAATTGCATAACTTGTATTCTATTTTACACAATTTGCACTGACAACACATACATACCTGAGAATCCCAGACATGGTTAAGGACTTGAGTATGTTGAAACCATGAGGAATAGACGCTATGTTTAGAAATGAAGTAGTACCATCCTCGAAAAGCTCTTCAATATTTTCTCTTCTTTTCACAAAATCCACATCAGCAAATGAAGCCGACACTGTGCCTGCAATGCTTTTATATGAAAGAGCATTGGTGATACAGTGATATATGTTCTTTCAACCAAGAAAGAGGCACAAACCTCCACTGAAATAAGTCGGTTTCAGCAGCTTGGCAGCATCTGTTCCACCATAATAAAGAAAAAGCCCGTTGTTATTTAACCACTTATTCATTGACTTGTACAATTGCAGCAGATATTGTGTACCAACAAATGTCTTAATTTGAAACAAATGCTTTCATTAGCTTACCATTACGAACAACCAGAGCTCCAAGTCCAGTAGGATAGCCAAATAACTAGAAAAGTGCAGGAAACAACAGATCAGGAGGGTAATCTTGAAAAGAAATAAATTTACATGCACTGCAGCATACCTTATAGAATGAAATTGCGACAAAATCTGCGGGATACTTGGACAAATCTGGCGGTTCAGTTGAGCATCCCTTTGCAGCATCTATCAAGACCATCCAGCGCCCCCTGGTTATAGAACAGAAATTTGTTCACTGATGCATATAGAAATTCAAAATAGGAAACATTGTTCGAACATTCTATGTCTGCTAAAGTATTATTCAGATGGCTGAAAATTAATGAAATAAACTTTTTTGTGATTATCACTGTTTGTACTTAATAGAGCTTATTTCTGGTTCAATCAGCTCATCTCGTACAAACAATAAACTAGTAAATGTCAGCAATTTGAGGAGATGCAGGTCGACCAGTCAGATATACACCAAAGAAATAAATTCCAACACAAAAAAGTGGTGATTAACATACTTGCCATATTGAGAACCTCTTAGCATTCTCCCGGGATCTTCCTTAATGAGCTTCACCAAGTCAAGGTTAAATCTCAAGCCAGAGAAATTGCATTCGGATGGGAAGGCAAATAAGTTAGACACCTCATCTGTTAACAAAAGTAACCAAGAAAAAAGAGCAGCAATGCGTTCAATCAAATGATATCCAGGCAACATGTGAAGGGGGATTTCACGCACCACATGTTTGCTTCCAAAAAGGACTTGCCTCTAGATTCACCATTTGGAATCATATTTTCATTTCTTCTTTGTACACGGTGCATTGATAATTCAAAGGAAGAAACAGGGCATTCTGATGCTTCATCTGAAGGCCCAGGGCATTCAACATCAACTGCAAAAGCTGCAGCCCCTCGACTGAGAGCATATCTAAAGGCTACTATCAAGGAGAAACAGGTAAAAAGCACTGAAGCAGCACTCCTTACTGAACCAGAAATCTTGCGAAAAACTATCCAACCAACAGCCTGATCTACCATACTAACACTCATGCATTAACACACAACGGAAGTCCACAGAAGAGACACTACAAGAGGAAAGAATTTGACAATGACAGGATACTCTCTGATCCCAAGCACACTATTGTGATTTTCCATGGTGTACATATAAGTGCTTCCATCACTCCAAGGAAAGGCCTCTCCCACGAGCTTTAGAGCTGCTGTGGCCCCAGACGTGAAAATACATTTGTAGTCCTTTGGAGATGCATTGCAATAATCAAGTACCTGGTTTTCACACCAATTTCATTTGTCAGAGACAACCAACAATGGCGAGAATCAACAAGAGCCATTTCTCATTCACTTTTATAGAAGAATCCTACTTCTGAGTTACTAAAGAACCATATTGAATGCAATGACGTGTGTGAATCACATCCGTACCAGTTGGCGTGCTTCCCTCACAGATTCAGTTGTTGCAGAACTACAATCGCTTTGGCTATCTAACCCGTTTGAGTTAAAGAAGTTTGCGTGGGAGACAAACGCCATGACAACAACATAACAAATACAACAAAATCCAACAGATATGAACACCGGACTGAATAGTATAAACAAAAGGATACGGGGATTTCCATAAACATTAGCCGCTAGATCACTTAAAATTCGCTCCATCTGCGATTCCGAGTATAGTGTTGCTCCGGCATGGTCTAAGTACACAAGACCTGTTGGCAGAATAATAAGCAAGCAAATTCGAAAATGGAAGAACGCCTGAACTACTGAAATATTGACATAACACGCGAAGAAGTGAAGAGGTATCACCGTTTTTGCTCAATCGCTTGAATTCGGTAGCTCGGATTTCATCAATGCCTCTGGGACCGTCGGGATAACCGTAATCGTTTCCGAATTCGTTGAGGAACTCTTGCTTCTCATCTACCATATTTTTCACCTCACTTTCCGGCGCTGCTGATGATGCTTCGTCGAATTACTGCTTGGCGCAGAAACTTCACTTGCCTTCTTAACAAATGAATGTAACCGGAAGCCGATTGCCCGCCGGTGGGGGTTACCGCCTCAGTCATTATTATCCCGCTTTTGCCCTTTTGTTCGGGTCTGAATCCCAGTGGCCTGCAACTGGTCCACGTGGCTTCTGCTGCTGTAAGTCTATAATTATTTTTTTCCAAACTATCTCATTCACTAGAGAACCAAGATAACTTAGACTAAAAAAAATGATAGTGAGGTTGGAGTGGACGAATATACCAAAGCGGTAACGAAACTTTTGACGAAATTCCAAATAGAGAGACTGAGTTGTACTACCACTGAAGAAACGAAAAGGAAAATTGTGAAAGATTAAGCAAATATGCGAACATGGAGCATTGTAAGCACTTGTTTAGCGAAGAGAGAGGTGTTGAGTTGGCCTCTCGCTTGATTGATGAGCATCAGATAGAATGGTATCGGCCTAGAAGAATTCGAGCGGAAACAAATACAATAAGAAAAACTTCAAATTACGAAATCCATGAGATTCGAAATTCCAAGAAAATTACAATAATCTAATCAATGCTAACATGTTAGTATAAATATAATTAAAATTTATCGTCTTAAAAAATCCTAAGTATAAAGATTGATGGACATATCATTATATAATTCAATGCATTCAAAATGAATATCAATTATGGAACAAACATCAAAACCATGTAAAGAGAGGGAAAATAATTTTTTTTTGTGAAAAAGCGGGGCCAAGGCCCCTAATGATTAATAGAAATAACTCTTGGCAAGGCGACCCCAATCAGGTCATATCGAAGCCAGTGACCTAAGGAAGCGTCAGGAATCTGGAATAAATACATGTCAACACTAAAAGAGTGGCCAACATTGGCTAAATAATCGACCGCACAATTGGCCTCACGGTAAACATGGGATAAGGACAACTCCCACTCTCTCGAACTTAAGTCATGGAACTCCGCAACTAAGGCTGCATGTTGATGCGACGCGCCAACACCCTTTTGCAAGATGGACACTGCGGCACAAGAATCAGTTTGGATGGCGACTTTTCTGATGCCGAGCGACCAAGCAATCTTCAAGCCATCCACAATAGCTTTCAACTCCGCTCTTGTTATAGAACAATTCCCAATATTGGCACAAAAGGCGCGTACAAGCTCTCCTTTTACATTACGAATCAGCCCCCCAATGGAAGTAGCGCCAGAGCTACTGATCGAGATCCCTCCGTGTTGAGTGTTGATCAACCCTCATCACCCGGCCGCCACGCAATCAGGTGGGTATGCCGAGCTAAACCCGACGCTTCTCGGCCCAACTGATTGGTCTTCCAGCTCGAGAGTACAAGGTTGGTCCAAAACTCACATTGTTCTACAACAGCAGAGTGTGACTCTCTGAGATTCTCAAAGATAAATTTATTCCTAGCTTTCCAAAGCAGCCAGGCTAAGACTCCAAATTTGATATTGCAGCTCGTGTTCTTCATCATAGCAGACCACCAACTCTCAAAAGTAGCATGCCTCCTCCTCTCAGAAAACGCCAACGGGAGCGTTTTAGCCCAAACTGTTATAAATATGTGTACGCCTATTGGGCTGTAGTTACGTTCCCTTATTGGGTCGTGGCTACTCACCCTTCTGGCTAGGGTTTCGTAGCAGATTAGTATAAAAGGCGTATGCCTCTGTGTGGTTAGACTTAATCACTTCTGTAAATCTGTTAATAAGAGATCTCTCTTCTGTCCGTGGATTACCTGACACAACGTCAGTGAACCACGTAATCATGGTGTTATGCGTATTTCATTTTCTCGTTGTTTCATTTGTTTATCATGTCTAACATGGTATCAGAGCCTTCGTCAAACCTGAATTACTCCGAGTCTGTTGCCGTCCAATTTAATGGTCAGAATTACGCCCTCTGGGAATTCTCGCTCCGCACCTATATCGAAGGAAAAGGCTTGTTTGCTTATATTGATGGCAGCAAACCTATTCCCACTGCCTCAACTCTTGCTACTGATGCTTCATCTCCTGCTAGTCAATGGCGGAGATAGGGGGAGCTAGGGGGAGCACACGGCGCCCCCCTCCCCCGGTATCGAGTGTAAAATTATATGTAGTATTTGGTGTTTTCGGAGTTTGGCGCCGGGGTATTTGAAGTTCAGCTCCCCCACTACGATGTTTTGGTGAAATGTTGTCTTAAATTTTACAAAATAGTTACTTAGAATCAACTTATATGTGATCAAAAATCATCCAAATTTGAAAAAAAAATTGTCGGTGGCACATATAATTCTTTTTTACTAACTAAGTAACTTATAATCAAATAATTTATTGTGTAGTTTTACCTAGTTTTAGATTTATGAAATTTTTCTACTACTGTCCAAATCCGAATAATTTTTTTTGCCGGTGGCACCCATTTTTAATTTATAATTTGGCTCCCCCCTTGTACCAATCCTGATTCCGCCATTGCTGCTAGTACTCCAGATCCGATCAAACCTCTTACCGGTAAAGGTCTTGCCGACAGCCGAAGCCTTGGAAAATGCTATTGCAAACTGGCGAGTTCAGAATGCTCGTGTTCTCTCAATCATGCTCGATTCGGTGGAGCCTACAATTGCTTTGTTGCTTCGTAACTTCCCATCTGCTGCTGCAATTTGGTCTCATCTACAGGATACATATTCCCAGGTCAATGTCTCACGAGTGTTTGATATTGAATATGCTTTGGCTAACCTTTCTCAGGGAGAACTCGACATCAACAAGTATTATTTAGCCACAACTACTCTTTGGACGGATACTTCAATTCCTAATGAGGCTCCGTCCCGAGTTCGAATCCGTACGCTCTCGTCTAATTGCTGAAAACAGAATGGACGTGAATGACATTATCAGCGAATTGATTCAGATTGAGACCCGATTTCATACTCAGGAGAAACTTGACAATGTGCATCCGTCGACTGCTCCTGGAACTGTTTTCTCGGCTCAAAATCCTTCCTCTCAAGCTGTGAACTCCGGACCTGCTCATTATGTGACTCGGCCGCGGCCTCAGTTCTTCCCTCAAGCTACTGCTGAAACTAAGTGTCGGTTCTGTAACGAGTTAGGACACTTTCAGGTTCATTGTCGCAAGCGCAATATTTGTAATCATTGCAAGAAACCAGGACACATTATCATTGATTGTCGGGCTCGACAACGCTCTCGCACAACTCCTAATCGCGGGCAGCCATCGAGTTATTCAGTCTCTACCCCTGCTGGTTCCACGACCTTCTCTGATACTGCTTCTGTTGTGTCTACTCGCTCCAAAATCTCCCTTGATCAGCTTGTTCAGGCAGCCCTGCAACGGGTTCTTCCCCAAGCTCTTAACTCGGTCGTTGGTGCTATGAATACTTCAGGTATTTCTAATACTTGGTTTTTAGATTCGGCTACCTTTAATCATATGACGAGTAATTCAAAATTGTTTCAAGACTATACTCCTGTTCCGAATAAGCATGTCAAAGTTGCCAATGGACATTGTTTACCGATAGTCAGGATTGGTACAATAGCTACGCCATCATTACTTTGCTGAATACGTTTCATGTCCCCGATTTGGTTCCAAACTTGATCTCGGTCGGCCAACTTGTTGATCATGGCTGTGATGTTTCTTTTGGTGCAACTGATTGTGTGGTGCAGGATCGGTCGACCAAGAAGAAGATAGGAACGGGACATAGGCATGGTCGGACGTACAAGCTCACGGAGTTGAAGCTTCCAACTAGTTCATTGGGATGCGAAGACAACTCTTTAGTTCGTCGCAGTAGTTCAACAGATGTTTCTAGTTTATCTTCTTTGTTTTCGGATAGTTCAGGATCTTTTTCAGTTAAGTTGGGATTAGGCAGTATTGGGATTTGTGGCATTTCCGTCTTGGGCATCCTAATTCAGCTCGTTTACTTCATATGTTTTGTATCAGTTGCTTCCGGTTGATTATAATTTTAAGAACTTCTCGATACCAGATTGTAATCACTGTATTGAGGCTAAGACTACTGCTCTCCCTTTTCACTCCAGCTCTACTGATATTCAGGCTCCATTCGATCTCATTCACACAGATTTATGGGGGCCTTGCTCTTCTACCTCTCGACTTGGATTCAGATACTTCGCCTTATTTATTGATCATAAAACCCGTTTCACAAGGATATATTTTCTCCGTTTGAAGTCAGATTTATATACGGTTCTTCAAGACTTTGTTTCTATGGTTCGCACTCAGTTTGGTAAAACTATTAAGATGGTCTGATCGGATCCAGGAGGTGAATTTACCTCTACAGCTCTTCATCAGTTTTATCGTAATAATGGCATATTATTTCAGCAATCTTGCCCTGGAGTTTCTGAACAAAATGGCTTGGTTCAATGCAAGCATCGTCACATACTTGACTTAGCTCGTGCTCTTCTTCTGCAGTCTCGCGTTCCTTCTCAGTTCTGGGTTGAGACTATTCGAACGATTGTTTATTTGGTCAATCGGCAGCCCACACCTGTGCTCAATCATCAGTCAACTTTTCAGGCTCTCTTTTCTCGGCAACCAGACTACTCCTGTCTTTGGACTTTTGGTTGTACTATTTTCGTTTTACTTCCTAAGAAGGATCGTCACAAGCTCCAGGCTAAGACGGTGTGGTGTGTATTTCTTGGTTACACAGATCACCATAAAGGTTACGTTTGTTATGATCCTCGCCAACGTCGGATGTATACTGCTTATCATGTTGCTTTCCTCGAGCATGACTTCTACCATCACCACTCACCTTCTGCTGATCTGGCCCGACTCTCCAACCCACCGCAACTCCCTCATTTTGATGACCTACCCAGCTTTGCCGACACACATACCCTACCGCCTCCAACTTCTCCTTCTCCCACTACCCTTCCACCAAACCTCTCTCCTGCTACTGCCACATCACCACATACTTCACCTATCCCAACTTATCCTTCTGCACTTTCCCAAATGTCAACATCATCTGTAACTTCCCCACCCCAAATTTCCCAAACACCTCCCACATCCTCTGCTCATATTTCCCATGTTCCTATCCACTCCCCAAATACAACCTCAGCTCCTCCCTTGCCTCCTCGTCGTTCTACTCGGGCTACCAAGGGGGTTCCTCTGCCACATTTCTTGATTTTACATCCTTTTCCGTCACCAGTGTTCTTATTCCCTCCACCTATGCCCAAACTCGATTGGATCCTAAATGGCAGGCTGCTATGCATGATGAGTTACGCGCGTTGCATGACAACCACACATGGGATGTTGTTTCTCGCCCGACCACTGCTCCGGTTATTGGCTCTCGTTGGGTTTTACAACGAAGTTCAACCCTGATGGCTCATTGGCTCGCTATAAAGCGTGGTTGGTTGCTCAAGGATTTCGCCAAGAATATGGAATTGACTATGACGAGACGTTTGCTCCTGTCGTGAAGATGGCTACTGTTCGTACTCTCCTTGTTGTTGCTGCGCAGCGCCACTGGTCTTTATCCCAGCTTGACGTTAAGAATGCTTTTCTTAATGGCCACTTAAAGGAAACTGTGTACATGGAATGTCCGCCTGGCTACATTGGGGTCACACGTGATCAGGTTTGTCTTCTTCGTCGGTCTTTATATGGGCTGAAACAGGCACCTCGGGCGTGGTTTGAAACTTTTCAGTCCCTGATTCTCACCTCTGGATTTATCCAAAGCCAAAATGATCCTTCCTTATTCATTCGCTCTACTCCATGCGGACTCACTATTCTTTTGTTTTATGTCGACGATATGATTCTCACCGGTGACAATGTCACGGGCATTGCTGAAATTTGCCAGACTCTTCATTCTCGGTTTCAGCTGAAAGAGCTTGGCGATCTATCTTTCTTCTTGGGACTTCAAATTACTCAATCCCCGAAGGGGATCTTTGTTTATCAAGAGAAGTACATTGCTGATCTTCTTGCTACTGCCCGGCTTGATATTTTTCGTTCATCTCCCACACCGATGGAGGCAAATTTACGCCTTGGCCGCGGGGAGGGGGAGCCATTTGATGATGCCACGTTGTATCACAAGCTTGTTGGGAGTCTCATTTACCTTCAGGCCACTCGTCCGGATATTGCTTATGCCGTCCAGGTCGTCAGTCAGTTCATGTCTGCCCCTCGTCGTCCTCACTAGGAGGCTGTTCTTCGGATTCTTTGGTATTTGTATGGTACTCGGTCTCTTGGTATGTTTTTCCCACGGACGGGTTCCGCTAAGCTCTTTGCCTATGCTGATGCGGATTATGCTGGATGCATGGATACTCGGCGCTCCACTTCGGGATGGTGTGTTCGTTTGGGTGATTCGTTTATTTCTTGGCGGTGCAAAAAACAAGACGAAGTTTCTAAGTCTTCCACAGAGGCAGAATATAGATCCATGTCTGAGGTGTGCTCAGAAGTCATTTGGCTCACTCGTCTACTTGGTGATTTGGGAGTCATCGTCTCTTCTCTGATTCAGTTGTTTGGTGACAATACGAGTGCTATTCAGATTGCCACAAATCCAGTTATGCATGACCGCACCATGCACATCGAAACCCATGTTCATTATATACGAGATCTGGTCAACAATGGTGAGGTTCAACTGTTCTATTTAGCTTCCGACGATCATATTGCCGATGTCTTAACCAAAGCAGTTCCGACAAGTCGTCATTGGTTTCTGTCGGGCAAATTGATGATGCGGACCCATCATCAATTTGAGGGGGGATGTTAGAAATATATGTACGCCTATTGGGCTGTAGTTAGGTTCCCTTATTGGGCCGTGGCTACTCACCCTTCTGGCTAGGGTTTCGTAGCAGATTAGTATAAAAGGCGTATGACTCCGTGTGGTTTGACTTAATCACTTCTGTAAATCTATCGATAAGAGATCTCTCTTCTGTCCGTGAATTAGCTGACACAACGTCAGTGAACCACGTAATCCGGGTGTTCTGCGTATTTCGTTTTCTCGTTGTTTCATCTGTTTATCATGTATAACACAAACCCGCGAAGCAAACTGACAATCAAGTAAAACATGCAAAAGGGATTTAGTCTGGATAGAGAATCTAGAACAAACGACCTGATTAGTGAGGTGGCGTCGGCTACGCTCTTCATTAGTGAGGAGTCGGTTATGTGTCGCAAGCCATAAGAAATGTTTGATCTTGTTAAGGCCATTCCAGCGCCAAATCCGATCCCAGATCGGGTCCGTCGACTCCGAAGAGAAAATCTTAAAATATACTATGGTAGATCTTGAGAACTTTTTTGCCACATAGGATGTAGCTCTTTTCTCAAATTTCCACATCATTCTTAATTTTTATATGAAAATTCATAATTTATCTTTCATATTAAATGTCCTATTAATTTCACATATGTATTTATTCCTAACTCTCACTTAATGTTTATTTAGTACCTTAGATTTACAAGTATAAATTTTTATACTATATAATTTTTTTTATAATTTAATTATTAAAAATTAAATAATTCCTATTTATCTATAATTTACAATGTCCTATTATAATAATTTCTAATTGGTTATATTGCTATACCGTAACCAGATTCCAATACCAATTACAAAATTATGTAAATTAAATAATATAAACGTATTATGATATAACTTTAGGTTAAAACTAACACAAATATCGTGTAGGATTATTAAAATTAGTAAATTAATAAAAAAATATTAAGCCAGAAATTTTATGTTTATTATTATTTAAGTATAGGTTTGACGATGTTCGAGTAGGTTAGACTCTATATGTTAAGTTAATCAAATTATAAGTGATTTGAATATTTAGTTCATATAATTATAAGTTGATAATTTGTTGTCAATTCAAGATTAGAATAGGCTCACTAATCGATTTGCATAAATTTTAAATTATTTTAATGATTTTTAAAAAATATTGTATTTTTGTATGATATACAAATCATTTGAGTTTGATAAGTTATGCCATTGAGTTGGGGGTGACCAGGCTACGATCATTCATATCACAGGTCAAACATGTATTGATTTATCGAATAACGATTGGTGTCATATGGATCAATGATTTGTTTGCATACATCTATAATTATTCTAATGAGTTTGTGAAAGAAAAATGTATATGACTATGTATAACATTCAAGTCAATCAAATTATTAGAAGGACTAAATTAATCAAGTTGCATGCTAATTGGGCAACGATCAATCATATCATAGGTCAAATGTTGTGATTCATTGAGTCATGAGCTGGGCATGTAATCGGTTGTTTATCATAGTCAAGTTTGGTCATAAGTGCTATGGTTAGGCTAAGTTGAGCAGGTGCATTAGGTTGGGTCCTAATATGATGAATTGATCATTTTGGATGACTTATCTTTGAGTTATGTTTTTAACAAGTAACAAATGGAGTAATTTGATATCTATGACAGAAATTCAACAACTTTGAGTTATTAATTTATTAGATAGATTTTTAGATTAATCATATAATTTTTAATGTAGTATTATCCTATTTGGAGCTTATTTTTATAATCGAGTAAAAAAGTGTGATTAAACCTTAATTTATTTCTATCAACTGACCAATTAAAATATATCACCATGAAGTTCACTATATATTAATTTAGATATTCTTTTTTTTCAAAATTGAAAGAACATAATGGATACATTTGGAAATATAAAACTACCTACGATAAATTATGTATGCAATTAAAAATTAATTAAAATAAAATAAATGATCATACATTATAAGGTTTTCCACACATAATACTAATTAAAAATAAATACAATCCGTTGGCAGAGCAAACCTCAGCAACACAAATAGAAGCGTTAACTCCCTGAATATTAAGCGCATGGTCAATGAGCAACACTCCACTATCCACCCATCGATCTGTCCAGAACCGAGTACTTCTGCCATCGCCACCCATGAGAAGCCTATGTCTGCTGGGCTTATGTATGTTGAGATAGTGCTGAATGAAATGGCAGATTTATGTCTTGTTTAACGGCATAGCATCACACCCTATTGACTAGTTTAAACTAACAAATGCTTCTTTGAATACCATTAACCACATTCGGCCAAACTTTCAAGATACCTGCCAAATGGCCGAGAAGCTCGACTTACGTGCCAACACATAACCAACCAGGGTCTTCTTGAGATACTTCGCTATCATCACCTTAGCCCATAGATCAGTAGGATGATTTAATAAACCCCACATTCATAAGGAAAGCTTTGTTTAAGTCCCTTGCGTTTCTGAGCCCCAATCCACCCAACCTCTTAAGTTTGCAAACCGTCTCCCAATTGATATTGTGAATTTTCCTAGCTCCCTCCGTTGAGCCCCAAATGAAGTTTCTAATCTTCCTATCAATGCTATCGCAGATGTATGCTGGGACGAGCACAGTCTGCATGGCATAGGAGGGGATAGCATTGAGAACTGAAGACGCCAAAGTAACTCTGCCCGCAAGAGAAAGATTATGCGCTTTCCATCCTGCAAGCTTCTCATCCATCCAACTAAGGATATACTCATACGTCGCCTTAGTGACTCTGCCGTGGAGGATGGGAACACCCAAGTAGCGGCCCAAATCCTGAGTTGCAGCAATCCCAAGCGTTTCCGACACCTCTCGAGACACATTGCGATCCATCTTAGCTGAGAAAAACACTCTAGACTTATCTTTATTAACACTCTGCCCAGAAGCTTCATAGAAACGGTTAAGGATATCGAGAATAATTCGAGCTTGCTCTCTACTGGCATGACCCATAAACACAAGATCGTCAGCAAAGAAGACATGAGAAAGGGTTTCGCCATTTCGGCCAAGTCTAACCGGTTTCCAGTAACCAAAGTTCACAGCTGACATCACCACTAAGCCTTTCAATGCAAAGAGTGAAAAGATATGGCGATAAAGGACACCCTTGCCTCAAACCCCTTGAAGGAACAAACGACTCTGAAACACAACCATTCCACGGAACTTGAAAAGTCGGAGTAGATATGCAGCTCATAATGACGTCACACAAACTGGTAGGGAAACCTACATGCTCTAAAGTATCTTTGACAAAGCTCCACTCAATCTATATCATAAGCTTTGGACAGGTCAATCTTAATAATCATAAGAGGTTTCTTACCCTTGCCTTTTGACAAAGTATGAACCACCTCTTGGACGATCAAGATGTTATCCGTAATATGTCTGCCAGGAACGAAGCTAGTCTGAGAAGGATGAGTGAGACTAGCCATGAGACCTTTTAGCCGGTTCGCAAAAAAATTTAGTGAGCATTTTGTAAGCCACGTTACAAAGGCTAATAGGCCGAAAATCAGACATAGAGACAGGGGTAAGCGAGGGAAAATAATAATAATAATAATAAACCAACAAAAAAACATATTAAATATTTTTAACACATTAGTGACTCAAGTTTGACTTTAGGAAATAAACAATGTCTCACCCATTTCTATTCAATTTCCCGTCCAAAATATTGCTCAACCAACCAAGTCAACTAAAATTAAAATTTTAAATTTCCATGTCATCAATCACGCAATCATTAGATCCAACCCATTTCGATCCAACCAAATGTCTTTCAACATGATTGAAGATTTTCCAGTGTTGTTAGAACCGGACCGGTCCGACCGGTAAAACCGGAACCGGACACGAAGCCGGTCCGGTCAGAGCATAAATATAAGGCGGGCGAATCAGGTGGGTTTTTTGGGTTGAACCGGTAAAACCGGCAAACCCTGTCAACCCGATCAGCCGGTTTTGCCCGGTTTAGTTTAAGGGATGACGCCGCCGATCTAAAAAATAACCTAAACCTATCTACTTCACTTCTTCCGTCTTCTTCGTTCGTTCACTTCTTCCGACGGCTATCTCTACCAGCGGCCGCATCACCAAACTCAACTGCCATTGTCGAAATTTCAAGATCCATCCATGGAGGCCTTTTCTTCTCATAAACAAGCAAATCGATAATGATAGATCCATGAAAAAGAAGAAGAAGATGAGTTGAACATGGCAATCGAAGAAAAATATAGATCAGTTGAATAACTTTTTCACAAATGTTTAAGAGAAAAAAGATGAGTGATTTGTGGTTTGAGAGAAAAGAGGAAAGATAGTATAGGGAGGGAGAGGACGACGGATAGTGGGGTTTAGGTTTAGGGTTAGTTCTTAGTTGGGACTCTATTTATATCATAAGTAGTTTTACATTTTAGTACCTAGGTTATGGATAGATGACAAATGATACACATAAAATAAGTTTTATTGCATTTTATACCTATGTTATAGAAAAATGAATAAATATATATAACTTTTTAAAATGATGGATTACCGGTTCTTCGCACCGATTTTTACGGTTTAATTCCGGTTGAACCTTTGACCCTCGAACCTCTTGATCTACCGGTTCAATGTCCGGTCCGATCCTGACAACATTGAGATTTTCATTCTTCCATCTTCTTCATTTGTAATTTTCATCTTTAGTAGGTTTCATCTTCTTCAGAAGTTTATTATATGAAGGTATAAGTTTATCATTCGCCCTCTCCAACCACACAATCTATGACGAGTCAAAATTTGACGACTTATATCTCTGCAACGAGTGTAATTGAGCCATTGTTTTCAATTACTTGATACTAATTTCAGGTTATTTCGTGATAATATTAAAAAAATAATATTATTTTGGTAAGACACTATATCAATATGTGAAGAAAATGTGATCATAGTTATTTATTGCCAAAATATTTTACAGACTATATATGAGCTTTCTACGGTAAAAATTTTCATCCTCGAAGATCACATTTCCTATAGTTGAATGACATATTTTTTTAATAAGTTATTGTTTCGTAGTTTTAGGATATGAATGAAGTTTATGAATATTGAGTTTGATAATTTGATAACAAACAAAATGAATAAATAGTACTAAAAGGTTAAATGGTTTTAAAGTTACAGTTTTCAGATTAAGTAAAATTTGTAGCGGTTAAAATATATATATATTCAAAGTCTAAGCCAAAATATTGAGAAATACCATTAATTGTTGATTACAAATTTGAGATTATGAACTTACTCCTTTACTGTAAAATAATATAATAAAACAAGGGAAAACGGCACTTTGGCCCCCTCTACTTTGCCAAGTTAACAAATGACCCCCTCTACTATGAAATGCTCTTTTTACCCCCCTTTACTTACGCTACTTTGCCGTTTAGGTCCTTCCGTTAATTCTCTGTTAAATATACACACGTCAGCACGCAACATCAGATTCCGGAAATCAATCGGCCGCTTGCAGTCCCTAAATTGCACAATTTGATCTTAATCTGATGGGAAGAACCCCCAACACGAATTTCCAGATAAAAAAATGCAGCTTGGGAGGGACTGGAAATGACCATAGCTTATTCCAAGCGTCAGCGTCCATGGACGACGTCGGGCCAAATTCAGGAATCTCCACAAGTCCGTGATGAGCAAGGTCGTATCCAGAATGCACCGTATATGCTCCTGAGTCGGAAAAATTGCTAGATGAAATGGTATGGTATTCTTTCAATTGGTAGGGGGATAACAGAGATGAGTGCCACATCCAATGTTGAGAAAGTGCGAGTAAGAAGTTGGACATCCTAGTAACCGTGATTTATAAACATTGCAACAGGGGTGTACAGACTCCATGGTTCGTTAGTAGAATGCGTTCAGGGGGTCGAGATGGAATCGATGATATCCAGTTACCGTGAAAAGCAAGAATTTGTAGGCCGGTGCCCACTTGACAATGAAGGCCTTGGATCAGTAATTCCTTGCTTACAAAGATGCTACTCCACACCCTAGGATGGGTGAGAGCTAGCTTCGCTAGTAAGAAGGTGAATCGTGGAAGTATTTGCCTTTATATACTTGACAACAACGAGTCAGGTTCAGAAATAATTTTCCACCCTTTGCCTCGCAAGCAAGGCGAGGTTGAAATGATGCAGATCCCGAAATACAGACCACTTTCGATTTGGAGTGCAGAGTCCTTGCCAAGAAACCATTTATTTTCCATCGACCATCATGTTGACCCACCAGAAATCTCGCAATCATAGAAGTGAGTCATTTTATGTCTTCTTGGGTAACAAGAAGCATGTCATAGTGTACACCGGAAGAGATACAAGACGATTTGACAAGGACTTACATCCATGCAGGGGAGAGGAATTTTCCTCTCCATGCTTGGAGTTTACAAAGGACCGGATCTTTAACATATTTAAATGTTTCGACTTTAGATCGTTTCATGGTCGTAGGGAGACCAAGGTATTCATCCTCCACAGTAGAAACTGTGAACACCCAGAGCACCGCAAAAGTCATTACGGTCAGGAGCGGGTGTGACTTTACAAAACGAGACTGCCGATTTCAATAAATTGACTTTTTGTCCACTCACATTTTGGTAATTTTCAAGAATTTCAAGCAGTGTAGCAATATCCTCTAGAGAGGCACGTAAAAAAAAATATGTATCATCTGCAAACATGAGGTGAGTTAAGATGGGGGTATATGCATTAAGTCGAACTCCTGCCAAATAGTCCGTTGATTGTGCCTGATTCAACAACATAATTAGTCCTTCAGAGCAAATTGCAAAAAGCAAAGGCGACAAAGGATCACCCTATCGGAGGCCTCTCGAGGAATGAAAAAATTCATAGTTCTGTCTGTTTATCAACACCGCAAATGACGCAGTAGTAACACATTTACGGATCCAAGAAATTTAGAGCTCATTGATGACAATAGATTTATCGCGTTCATCTCGCCACATTTGAACGACATTTTCCTTGTTTGACTCTGAATCGTGATGATTTTGAATGTATTTTGTGAAAAATGTGTTTTATCCCCCGTTGGCCCTCTTTTGGGTCGTTTGATATGTTTTCCAGTTGTTTTGATGAGATTCCAGGTTGCCATTTTATGGAGGACCTTTCTACGAGCTCGATGATTCAAACGGGGATCAATTCGGAGCACAAATGAGGTTGGAATTACAGAAAGAAGCTTGGAGCTGAGCTCAGCTCCAAAAGTGCGCGTTTTCGGAACAAAAGTGCGCTGTGCACTTTTTGAAGGGGTCAGGCGCACTTTTGCAATTAAGCTTCGGCGGAATTTTCAGCTTAATTAAAAAGTGCACCTTTTGAAGGGAAAAGTGCACCCTTCCAGGCGCACTTTTGGTTAAAAATCCGGATTTTGACGAAAATTGGGTTTTTAACCCAATTTCGAGGAGAGAGGAAAGATAACTTCGATTCTACAATTCTCTGTTTCTTCTCGGACGAACCAGACACTCTCAGAGACGAAGACAGAGCTTTGAAGAGATGATTGAGCAAGAGAAAGCCAGGATTAGCTCGGGAGATTCTAGGATACTTGAAGATTAGGATTAATCGGAGTAAGATGATTTCTTCTCTAGTTAGTTTTTTTTTCTGTTTCTGTGATTTCTTCTCTGGCGATGTCTAGCTAAACTCTTAGTTTGTTCAGATTAGATGAAGTTCTAGCAAAACTTTGTATGGATGATGTCGGGTTTCTAACCCGTTAATGTTAATTGAGGTTTATTCAGACTTAATTGAGATTTTTCTAAAACCCTAATTTGAAGCTCTTGAATTCGCAGATTGACCATATCGTAGAATTTGCTTCATCTTTGTCTTGCGGTTCTGACCATGGACGTGAGTCATTCTAGGGTTTAGAAGGTCCTTAAGATTACCCGATGTCTTGACCATAGGGCCGGTGAAATTAATCTCTTTGCATTTCTGTGTGGCGTTACATTGTTCTTCGTGCATTCTTGGAGATTTATGAGTTATGACCATAGGAACTCGTAGGTTTGCTAGGATAGTTTCTCTGCGTCCTGACCATTGAGTAGAGATTGCCAAAGGAAGCGTCGAGGCATTGAGTCTGTTAAAACCTTAGTTGCATTGCATCATCCGTCTTAGTTGAGCTAGAGCGGATTCGAGTCTGGACAAGCGCCTTAGTCAATTCTTGAAGCTCCAACTTGTTTGCCTGTTTGATTAGTTTAATTTGCATTTCTAGATCTTTAGTTCATTCACCACCATTTCCAAACCCAACGTTTAAACCCGAAGAGCTTATTCCACATTAGTTGAGTAATCGAAACAGAAAGACCCCTTGGGAAATAACGTTCTCTTAGGAGCAATCCTTCGAGTAAAACTAGTGTGCATTAATTTGCGCATCAAGTTTTTGGCGCCGTTGCCGGGAACTTTTCTTTTTCTAGGAAAGGCATTGTGCGTCTAAGCTTTTCATTCACTCTTTTATCATTTCGTATCTCCCACATTTTTATACTACTTGGTTTTTCTTGTTTTTGTTGTTTCAGGCAAGATTGCAGGTTCGGAGGAAAAAGGGCTAGTAAGCGCATAGCTGAAAAGGGTAGAGTCTTCTACACTCACTTCGGCACTACTCCGGTACCTCCTCCTCCCGCCAAGACACCTAAAACAAGGAAGAACCTTTTCACATCTTCATCTACATCTTCGCCTTCACCATCCACCATTGCTACTACTGATCCTCCCACAGATCCTCCTATCCCACCCGAGATAGAAATTATGGCGGCGGAAAGGACATTGAAGGATTATGATCGTCCAACCATAGATGGGACAGCTTCTAGCATCCAAATTCCCAATACGGGAACTCGGAATCTGCACATTCCATCTCATTTGATCAACATGATTCAAGCAAACGGGAACACTTTCTCTGGAGGTGTTAATGAGGACCTGAATGCTCATGTGAGGAACTTCCATAGGCTGGCTCATACAGTCTCCAACAATGAAGTGGATCATAATGCAGTCAAGCTTCAGCCTTTTCCGTTCACTTTGAAGGGTCAAGCAGAACTTTGGTTGTATGATCACCCGACGAATCACTTCACTACATGGGATGCTCTGCTAAAGCATTCCTAGAAGAATTCTTCTCCCCTTCCAGACAGATGCACTCAGAGCACAGATCGCAGGTTTCGAGAGTGGATCGGAGGAGAACTTCTATGAGGCTTGGCAGAGATATTTAGGGCTTCTCCGGGCTTGTCCTCACCATGGATGGGATGATTATAACAAGTTCTCTACATTCTTCCGTGGCCTGGACTATGGGAAGAAAAAGGAGTTCTCTCTACAGCTGACTATGGACTTGAACGACATGACCGCAACCGCGGCCTTGGATGCTTGCAAGAGTTTTAACATGAAAATCAAATCTCTCATGCAAGTTAACCCAATGAAGATGGACAGCAAACATTCAGAGATTAAGAGGTTCTCTATTGATTCATCATACCCTGTTCCCACAGTTCCTGCACCAGTGGATATTGTTAGAAGTCAGTTGGAGTTGGATAACTCGACTCTGGAGATGGAAGTACAGAGGTTGAAGCATGAGTTGGAAGAGCTTAGATAGCTCCCGCATCGGGTGTTCCTTCAGCTCCACCGCCAGGGTTCAAGATGCTTTCTAGAACCACTCCTCCCTCTGCTTCTACGGCAGCGACTGTAGCAGCAGTCACCGCCCTGTGTTCAAACCGTGGTGGTCCAGATCATACAACAGAGAGTTGTAATTGGAAGTTTGAGGGGAATCCAGACCAACAACAAGAGGAGGTTGATTATGTTGGTGGACAGAACCAGGGGAATTACCAAAACCAGAGCAATAATTTCACAAATTCCAATGGTTACCAGAATCAAAACTCCCAATGGCAGAGCAGAGGGAACTGGAACAACAACCATAATCAGAATCAGTTTCAGGGAGGAAATCAAGGGGGTTACCAAAGGAATAATGGGAATCAAAATTAGAATTCCCAATGGCAGAACAGAGGAGGCTGGAATAACAATCAGAATCAGAACCAGAACTAGAATCAGAACCAGAATCAGAACCAGAACAAAAACGGTGGTTCGAGCTCTTCTGCGCCTAAGACCTATTCCGAAATCATGTTGGACAAGATTTTTGCTGAAACTCAATCAAACAAGAAGGACATCTCACACACTGACTCTTCTCTCCAGAAGCTTGCGACTCAGCTGGCAGGAATCACAAATCTCCTTAAGGAGAAGGGTATTGGATCTCTACCTACTACCACTCTCCCTAATCCGAACCAGAATGAATATGTGGGAGCTGTGGAAACAAGGAGCGGGAAGAAGCTGACAGATATTCCCATGAAGTAGGTGCCAACTCTAATTCCTCCCCCTCATCTCATTGAAGAAGAGGACGTGGAGGAAGAGGAACAAATTCAGCAGCAAGATAAGGAAGAGATACCGGTTATTCCCTCATCTCCTATACCGGTTGCTAACCCTCACAAGCCTAAGGCACCTTATCCTGCCAGGCTTAATAAGGATCTCTACGATGCTCAATACCAGCTATTCCTGAAGATGCTGAACAGGGTTCACATTGACATGTCGATGAAGGAGATGATTGTGACGATGCCGAAGTTTGCCAAGTACATGAAGATGCTAGCCACCAACAAGTTGAAGTTGCAAGAACTTTTAGCTCTCACGGAGGAAGAACAAGCGAACTTCCCGGAGCTATTTGAAGACTTGGAGCTTAATGAGGAGGTATCTACCATTGTGTTAAACAAGCTTCCTATTAAGCGCCGCGATCCAGGTTCGTTCACTCTACCTTGTCGCATTGGTACTTTCCGTGTGGGACGTGGTTTAGCGGATCTATGAGCTAGCATCAATGTCATGTCATATAGCTTAGCTTCTGATATAGGAATGCTTGATTTTAGACCAACTCGCATGAACGTAAAATTAGCTGATAAATCTTCTGTTGTACCTAGGGGTATTTTAGAAGATGTTATTCTTGAAGTTGGTCCATTCAAGTTTCCTACTGATTTTGTCGTGATTGATGCTCATGCTGATATGCCGTTGATTCTTGGTCGTCCATTCTTGTATTCAGCACGTTCTCTCATAGATGTGCTAGGAGGTATACTATAACTCTTAGGGTAGGAAAAGAGCATGCTACATTTCGTCTAGATAATAGCATTCAATTTCCTCACCACTATGATGACTTGTGTGCTGGTGAAGAAACTGTAACTGTGCTTTCTACCTCTGTTTTTACTAACCTAGTGAGTGAAGACTTGCTAGAGAAGTGTATTGTTTCTGGTCAGTTTGTTGATGCAGGTGGTGAACGCGCAGTCGTTGTGATGCGTTCCAACAAATAACTAACAAAGCTACAAAAGCTAGGGTAGATCGTATTCCAGGGGTCTTCTAAGATTGACTACTTTAAAACTGGCAAAATACTCGAATGCAAGCAAGTTGTGCGTGGTGTGAGTTCCACGACTTCTAAATCTACGAAATGCGGAGAAATTAAAATTTAAACTAAAGCAGATTGGGAATTAGGGTTTGAAAACAAGGATGACAGACGAACTTAGACTTTGAATCCTGATGACACTCGATTTGACGTGATTATCAGCCTCATTTAAGCAACATTTCCTTGCTTGAAACGTGGTTTTAGGGGTAAAATAGCGAATATTCACTCAACTACCCTATTTCCTACCGATTTGGTTACTTTGGCCCTTTTTGGGTCTATTTGATGGTTTTCTAGTGTTTTTGCGTAAGCACAGGTTGTTGCCGTCAAATAAAGTAGCCATGGACGTGTCTAAGGCATAGGAACATCGAGGAACTGAACCGGAATCGATCAAAGGAGCCAATCATAGTCAAACCGAAAATCTGCCCATTCACACTTACAGTTTCGGCGAAACCAGGCCTCCAGTTCCGGCGAAACCAGCAGATCAAATCAACTGATGCCAAAAGAAGGATGGTTTCGGCGAAAAGAGCCCAGGGTTTTTGGCGAAAATGCAAGGGAAAATCAATGGCGCCAACAGAAGGATGGTTTCGGCGAAACCATTCAACTGCTCGGACCGAAAATAATGAACACCCGGCGGATCCCCTGAACTCAAAGCCAGTTTCGCCGAAACTACCCCTATGGTTTCGGCGAAAACATCAGCTCGGCCCGGCTCAACTAGGGTTAAGTATTGATACTTAATCCGGCGGAAACCCTAAAACGTACCTATTTAAAGAAGCAGCCGGCAGAAGAAGAGGGGAGGAATTAACAACACACATCAATCATTATTCATATTTTCACAAATCATACTTTTGAGAGTCAGCCGACTCTAGGGTCGATAGATAGAGTTTAGAGAGTTCAAAGATCCGTGGAGAGATCGTGACGCCATCCTTCCACCTCGAAGAACTCGGAGTTTAAAGTTGAAGATCCAGGAGATTGAAGCTTCGCGGGAGTCGTCAGAATTAGGTTTTTCATTTCTTATCTGTTCTTCCTCTGTATGATGATCTTCATTGTTGCCTTTGATTTTCTTGTTTCTGATATGAGTAACTGAACTTGTAGAGCTTAGATTAGATGAACCCTAAGTGACCCAGGGCTTTAAAGCGGTCACGAATCGGCGATAAGTAGATTCGAAGTTCAATCAGTTTCTCTTTGCATGTTTGATTCGTTCTTCATTGTTCATGTTTCTTGTCTGGATTGATCCCCTAGATTAGATTCTTGTTAAGCTAAGGATAGAAGCGAACGCTCGCCTTACTTTAGAACATCGAATTGAACAATTAACCTTATAATTGGAGCGTGCCTTTCGTAGGAACCGGTTAGGGTTAATCCACTGCAAGAGTAACTCATAAATCACTAGTAATTGTACCAGTTAATTAAGTCGTTGCGAGAGGCGACCGTACCCGGGCGGCTAGTTAATCTTGGTAGTTAGAACGGATAGAGCGAACGTTCGCCGGTCTTAAACCTAAGGGTAAGGAGTTATGGTGGTGTATAGAAACCGATTGAATTAGAATTGAAAACCGCTGATCTTGTGATTGCCGTTGCTCTGGTGATCTAAGGGGGATTCGAAATCTAAGTTCGTCTATCTTCCCGTTAGTCAATCTTTTAATCTTTCTGTCTTTTGTTTTCCTTTGCTTAATAGATTAGAAGTCGTGGAACTCACACCACGCACAACGTGTTTTAACCTGAGTAATTTGCCAGCTTCTTCAAAGTAGTCGATTAGAAGAAACCTCGAGTCGAATACGATCTGCTATACGCTTTTTCTTAGCATTAGTAGTTATTTGGTTGAACGCATCACAACGACACGTTCACCAAATTGGCGCCGTTGTCGGGGACTCTTCTAATTGTTTGAAAGAAGAGTTGGCAAATTATTCTTCTACCTTTCCGCCTTACCATTTAATTTTCCTCCATATTTCCATGATTTACCTGGGTAGTGCTTTTGAGTTTTGATTATGCAGGATTACAGGTGGGATGACCAGTACCAAGAGTGGCGCGTCAATGGAGCACCGAATATTGAGGATTACCAAGAGATGCTACATCAACAACAACAACAAACGGTGAGATTTGACTCCCTCTTTGATAAAATCTCTTCAATGCTACAAGGTTACCAAGAGACACACCAACAAGAGCATCAAAGTGGCGCTAGAGATAACCAAGAGATGCTTCATGAACATCAACAATGCTCGTCAAGAACCCAATCTGCCTTGGATAATATCTCTTCAATGCTACAAGCTCATCTCGCGACGGACATCAAGCTCGAGCAACCAAAGCAGTTAATGACAGAAGACGCTCAAGAGCTGTTCGAAGAAGAAGATGATGATACTATCCATGACTATTATGAGCTAGAAGAATCCTTGGCGGTGGTGGTTGATGAAGACATAAAGCCAATCCATCCTGAAGTTGAAGCCGAAGAGGAGCACATAGAGATTGAGGAGATACCCTCACCTACACTTCCGCCGAGTCAACCTGTAGAGAAGATGGAGCTCATTGACCATGCCGCGCCGTACTACCTCTTTCCTCTTCCAGAAGGAGAATTCAAGAAGAACTGGTCATCCAACCAGAACCACGATCTACTGGAACACTACCGGTTACATCACCCTGCTGGAGTGCTACATGGCACTCAACCGCACACCTTGAAGAAGATGATTGACTTCAAGGAACTTTTGAGTTGGGGTCCCTAACAGGTACCGTCCGGCTCAAGGACGTTAAAAGAGAGCGCTTCGTGGGAGGCAACCCACGGCTGGAGTCCGTTCTTGAATTTTTGAGTCAGTCTTTTCGTCGTTCGAGTCAGGTTCGGGGGAGCCAAAGTGTCAGTTTGTTTGATTTATTATTTTTCGTGTAGAGTCTGTGTGTCATAGAGTCAGTTGCAAGTTGATTGAGGTCGTTCCGATTTTTGTGGATTTAACTGTGATTTTCTGAAGTTGGCCGAATTTGCGAAAATATTTAAAACCCGAACAGTTCAAAATTTTCGGCGAAACCACCCCTGTTTTCGGCGAAACTGATTTTCGATTTTTGAACCTATTCTTCTTGTTCATTGTTTTCGGTTCGAAAAGTTTTTGTTTTCGGCGAAACCATTTTAACTGATATTTTCAGCGAAACCGTGCTATTGTTTTCGGCGAAACCGCCTTCACAAATCCGGCAGTCCATTTTAACTGATATTTTCGGCGAAACCACCCTTTTAATTTCGCCGAAAATAATTTTGAAAATCACCCAACTATTCCTTTAAAATCCGGATTCACCCTCTCTCTTCCTTCTTTCAGTTTCTCATTCAATCGTCAAAATATTTTTAAAATTTCCCTTAACCATCTTTGTTCGACTTTTATTCTGTGTGGATCCGGGACACTTGTCCCGGTATCCTTTTGATCTTTTTGTTGTTTTTGTTTTGTAGGATCTTGAGTAGCTACTCCGCTCTGCTCCGGACGCTCCGTGTTCATCCCCTACACCGACCATCTCGTCACAGGTTCTTCGTATCTCTCTACTCTAGTTTAGTCCTGTGAGGACACAAAACCGTTTAAGTGTGGGGTAGGATTCTAGGATTATGCATGATCTTGTTTGATTTTCTATGATTCTATGGTTCAAATTTGAATTTCTCTAGCATAGAATTGCTCAATTCTTGACTTGTGATGTTAAATTGACTTCAATTTTTGAACAATGACGTCTAGACTGTTCCACTTAGAACCTGTAACCAACGTGTTGGAACTGATATTAAATGAGTCTAGGTCAGAACAGACCATAAATCACTTCAGTAGCTGAAACTTGAATTAATTGAATTGATTGGTTTGTTAATAACAAAGCTCGATAACACCGATCTAAGATTATAGATGCTAGCTTCTCCCATGTTTTTCACTTCATATTTGTTCACCTGTGATTGTGGCTTGAGATTACACGGAAATCCAATTCGAAATCTTGTGTAAAAAGTTATAACTAGCTAGGA
Source organism: Linum lewisii (assembly GCA_034768395.1). NCBI lineage: Eukaryota > Viridiplantae > Streptophyta > Magnoliopsida > Malpighiales > Linaceae > Linum > Linum lewisii. Next base: position 6,657,930 of record CM068304.1, read on the forward strand.
TTAAGTGGCTAAATGGTTAAATCAAGTAATTGAGTTAATCGAATCAATTTCAAGTTCTTTAAAGTGCTGAAAATAAAGCTAGGCAAGCCCGACACCTAAGTGAAGTGTTCGGGTTGAGCACTAGCAAAGGCACAAATACTGTGAGCTAGGCAGGTGCAACACCTAAGTGAAGTGTTTGGTATCGAGCACTAGTATGCAGTAAATAAATTGAAGGAATAAGTTGAAGCTTGAACGAAATTGTTGTTAAAAAGCGGTCCTAGCTAGAACATGTAACGTACAGATCTAGAAACGGATGAAGTCGAGTCGATAGCCACGTCACTTTTCCTACCTCCGCGTCCACATCATGGCTAGAGCTTAAAGTCTTTTCTCATTAGAATTGGTGTTATCGTAGTCGGTTAATTATGATTAATTGTTTTGCCAAGAGACGAGCTTTGTTAAAACTACTACATGAAGTGTGCAGAAATTAGTAAGATCGAAAACTTGTTTGGTTGATATTCTTGCATGTGTAGGTCACCTTTTCTACGTGGAACAGTCTAAACCAAATTGTTAGAATTGAATCTCAGTTTAATCTCGTGTCATTTGTGAATTTGAGTGTGTTCTAGTTCAGTTTGCTTGAGGACAAGCAAAAGCTTAAGTGTGGGGTATTTGATGACACTCGATTTGACGTGATTATCAGCCTCATTTAAGCAACATTTCCTTGCTTGAAACGTGGTTTTAGGGGTAAAATAGCGAATATTCACTCAACTACCCTATTTCCTACCGATTTGGTTACTTTGGCCCTTTTTGGGTCTATTTGATGGTTTTCTAGTGTTTTTGCGTAAGCACAGGTTGTTGCCGTCAAATAAAGTAGCCATGGACGTGTCTAAGGCATAGGAACATCGAGGAACTGAACCGGAATCGATCAAAGGAGCCAATCAAAGTCAAACCGAAAATCTGCCCATTCACACTTACAGTTTTGGCGAAACCAGGCCTCCAGTTTCGGCGAAACTAGCAGTTCAAATCAACTGATGCCAAGAGAAGGATGGTTTCGGCGAAAAGAGCCCAGGGTTTTTGGCGAAAATGCAAGGGAAAATCAACGGCGCCAACAGAAGGATGGTTTCGGCGAAACCATTCAACTGCTCGGACCGAAAATAATGAACAGCCGGCGGATCCCCTGAACTCAAAGCCAGTTTCGCCGAAACTACCCCTATGGTTTCGGCGAAAACATCAGCTCGGCCCGGCTCAACTAGGGTTAAGTATTGATACTTAATCCGGCGGAAACCCTAAAACGTACCTATTTAAAGAAGCAGCCGGCAGAAGAAGAGGGGAGGAATTAACAACACACATCAATCATTATTCATATTTTCACAAATCATACTTTTGAGAGTCAGCCGACTCTAGGGTCGATAGATAGAGTTTAGAGAGTTCGAAGATCCGTGGAGAGATCGTGACGCCATCCTTCCACCTCGAAGAACTCAGAGCTTAAAGTTGAAGATCCAGGAGATTGAAGCTTCGCGGGAGTCGTCAGAATTAGGTTTTTCAGTTCTTATCTGTTCTTCCTCTGTATGATGATCTTCATTGTTGCCTTTGATTTTCTTGTTTCTGATATGAGTAACTGAACTTGTAGAGCTTAGATTAGATGAACCCTAAGTGACCCAGGGCTTTAAAGCGGTCACGGATCGGCGGTAATTAGATTCGAAGTTCAATCAGTTTCTCTTTGCATGTTTGATTCGTTCTTCATTGTTCATGTTTCTTGTCTGGATTGATCCCCTAGATTAGATTCTTGTTAAGCTAAGGATAGAAGCGAACGCTCGCCTTACTTTAGAACATCGAATTGAACAATTAACCTTATAATTGGAGCGTGCCTTTCGTAGGAACCGGTTAGGGTTAATCCACTGCAAGAGTAACTCATAAATCACTAGTAATTGTACCAGTTAATTAAGTCGTTGCGAGAGGCGACCGTACCCGGGCGGCTAGTTAATCTTGGTAGTTAGAACGGATAGAGCGAACGTTCGCCGGTCTTAAACCTAAGGGTAAGGAGTTATGGTGGTGTATAGAAACCGATTGAATTAGAATTGAAAACCGCTGATCTTGTGATTGCCGTTGCTCTGGTGATCTAAGGGGGATTCGAAATCTAAGTTCGTCTATCTTCCCGTTAGTCAATCTTTTAATCTTTCTGTCTTTTGTTTTCCTTTGCTTAATAGATTAGAAGTCGTGGAACTCACACCACGCACAACGTGTTTTAACCTGAGTAATTTGCCAGCTTCTTCAAAGTAGTCGATTAGAAGAAACCTCAAGTCGAATACGATCTGCTATACGCTTTTTCTTAGCATTAGTAGTTATTTGGTTGAACGCATCACAACGACACGTTCACCAAATCCCCCTTCGTTCCCCAGAGCATTGGCAATCAACAGATCAGCGGATTTCGATTCTCATTCAATCAATTACTAAGACACCACCATAACTCCTTACCCTTAGGTTTAAGACCGGCGAACGTTCGCTCTATCCGTTCTAACTACCAAGATTAACTTGCCGCCCGGGTACGGTCGCCTCTCGCAACGACTTAATTAACTGGTGCAATTACTAATGATTAATGAGTTACTCTTGCAGTGAATTAACCCTAACCGGTTCCTACGAAAGGCACGCTCCAATTATAAGGTTAATTGTTCAATTCGATGTTCTAAAGTAAGGCGAGCGTTCGCTTCTATCCTTAGCTTAACCAGAATCTAATCTAGGTGATCAATCCAGACAAGAAACATGAACAAAGAAGAACAAATCAAACATGAATGAGAAACTGATTGAATTTCGAATCTAATCACCGCCGATCCGTGACCGCTTTAAAGCCTGGGTCAGTTAGGGTTCATCTAGTCTAAGCTCTAACGAGTTTAGCTACTCATGATTATTACAAAAGAAACAAAGACAAAGAGAGAGTTCATCATCCAGAGGAAGAACAGAAAAGAATATGAAAACCTAATTTAGACGACTCTGACAGACTTCGATCTTCGGTAGATAACACTCCTAGCTTCGGTTCTCCGAGATGAAAGGGATGGTGTCACTATCTCTTTCCGGCTCTTCAAACTCTAACTCTTCGCTCCAGAACTTCAGAGGATTCTCTGAATTCTGATCTCGAAAAGTTGTATTTTGTGAATTATGATGTATATCTCCTTTTGGGCCGCCGGGTTAAGTATTTATACTTAACCCTAATCAGCCGGATTTCTTCTAATATTTTCGCCGAAAATAGTGAATTATTTTCGTCGAAAATATACTTGTGAATGGAAGTCCCCCCGGGGTGATTCCTCTGCCTTTTCTTCTCGGTCCGAAAACTCAACACTTTCGCCGAAAATCTCGTTCACTTGGCGTCAGTCGATTTGTACTATTATTTTCGCCGAAAACATATGCTTATTTTCGCCGAAAATGTAAGTGTGAACGGGCAGACTTTTGGTTTGACTTGATCGGCTCCATGGATCGATTCCGGTTTGATTCCTCGAGGTTCCAATGCCTTAGAAACGTCCTTGGTTACTTATTCGATGGCAAAAACCTGTGCTAACATAAAAACACTAGAAAACCATCAAATAGACCCGAAACGGGCCAAAGTAACACAAATGGCACGAAATAGGGCAATCGATTGAATATTCGTTATTCTACCCTAAAAACCATGTCTTAAGAAAAGAAATGTCGCTTAAATGAGGCTGATAATCACGTCAAATTGAGTGTCATCAAATACCCCACACTTAAGCTTTTGCTTGTCCTCAAGCAAACTGAATAGAAACGCTCATGTTCATAAATGATAAGATCGATTAAATTGGAGCTCAATCAAACACAATGAATTATTAGACAGATCGATCCTAGAACAAGAAACCTAACATGCATACAGATCAGCCAAACTACCTGGTCTCACTAATAAACTGCACACGACAAGTAATTAGCAACCAATTATGCACGAATTCGACCTGACCGACCAGACTCCTCACACATGATATATATAGTACAATGCGAACTCTCACTCTCTGTGTTTAAGGACGTGTTTCTGCTCTCGATCATTTTCTGTTACCGAATTCTGTCATAGGTTTGCATTTCGACCACATCTCCACCACTGTGACAACACGAGTATCTAGTCAAGAAGGACTTCCCTGCTAGGACCGTATGAAATCTACACTACTCGGGTTTATAATGAGATGGATGATGGGAATGTATGATGATGGCTTTGTGCGGTGTAGCTTTCGACTAACTTCCCTCGAATCTAATCTATGGCTTCCTACCGTCTAACCAAACACGGGTGGAATAATGAACGCTCGTCCTATGATACCCTCAAGCAACCTAGCACTTATTCTTTTTCTTTACACGATTTTTTTTTGTTCTTTTCTTTCTTTTGAACTTTTCTTTTGACTTCGTTCTTCCATTTGTAGGGAGAAGAACGTTTTATTGAAGTAAAACTTTGAACTTTTTCTGATTTTTTTTCTTCACTATTTTTTCGAATTTTCTTTCTTTTCTAACTTTACTTTTTTTTTCTTTTGTGCCGATTTTCTTTTAGTTGCTAGAGGGGTTTACACGTCTGGACATATTAGCTAAGACCACCTGTTTAATGGCTATAGGCAGGTTACCACAAACCGACTTCCGGTAGGTCAATCTAGAACTACAACCACAGGGGATCAACGGGGAATGAAAGAAATGGGAAATGGCTGTAATGTATTATCGAACCGAAAGAACAGGCCAAGCTCAAGGGTCTAAACCTAGTGGATTTTATCGTTTGGTAGGCTATCTGGCTTAGTAGCTGAATCTAGGTGCCCCTATCCTTCTAGAACTCGTGTCATCGTGTGGTCTCGAGTAGGCCTCATGCAAATTCTAACTCATTCAAGTAAACAGAAAACCACTCAGAAAGAATTTAAATTGCAAGTTACGTGCAATGGATCAAAAGCTCACAGTTGGTTTGCTAGTCGGATTCGGTCATTTTCATGCAATCAAGGCTACAAACTACAAGTGTGATTTCAAAATTCTGTTCTGACCAGGCAATTTAGCATCAAAGTATACAAGTTGGTTCTCAAGTTCTAGGTTAAGCAGTCTAAGCATCATTATGAAGGGTTGAACAACAACTTAACATCAAAAATCAAGAACTGAGCCATTCTAATGTTAGAGAGACTAGAATGGAATCACGAGGCACACATAAAACACAGTCAAGGGCAATCAAGTTCATGCAAGGTTCTCTAGCATCCTACCCCACACTTAAATCAGACTGTGTCCTCACAGGACTAATTCTAGAGTTCAGAGTGAAGTAGAAGAACCTGGACCGAGATGATTGGCGTAGGGGATGAGCACGGGTCCTCGGAGCGGAGGGAATCTACCCAAGCGAAGCAAAGGGAATCTCCCAACTGCCTACAAAACAAAAACAAATAAAACATAAAAAGGAAACCGGGACAAGTGTCCCGGATCCACACAAAAAAAAGTTGGACCGAAATCCGAAAAGAATAAATAAAAAGAAGACACCAGAAAAGGAATACAACCCGATCACTGCTGGTCCGGTGAACCGGAGGTAGGAAAGTGGAGAAATTCGCCGAGCTGGCGTTGCCACGCCAGTTGTGCCTCATATCGCCTGTCGGCGCGACGCATATGTTGCTGCATAATAGTCCATCACGCCTCTTGGGTGGCGTTGTCGGTGATGCGCCACTCTTGCAGTCGCTCGTACAACTCTCCAACATCTGCGAGGTGGTGTCGCGGTTGTTGGGGAGGTGTCCTGGTGTGTAACTGGAATGTGCGGCGGCGACTGGTGCACATACCCTGCCTGATGATGTGGCGAGGGTATATAATCTTGGAACTCTGGCGGCGGCTGGGGCTGCTCCTGCTCAGCATCATCTTCTTCCTCCGACTCGACCACAGGCTGAAGTGGAGGATCTGCTGCTACATGGGGGCTGAGTTCGAGTTCTAAGTCGTACTCAACCGCCAAGTCTCCTCCAACGGTCCTAACTCGGTGTCGTGGAATGTTCGGGCCATATTCATGGCTGATGCCGAAGGAGAGGATGAGCTGTCCTATGAAGTTGCCCCCAGGAGTCTGCGAGGTGGCGTCTTCCTCCTGGTCTTCTGGCGGAAGATGCGAGCCAGCACCCAGCCGGGGTGTAGAGGGTAGCTCTCTCGGATGGCTCGAAGAAGCATAAGCTCCTCCTTGAGGATATGGTGGCGATCCTTATCTGGAACATATAAAAGCGACCTACGCCAAACCATATGAATAAATTTAAAGAGCGGGTGAGAGAGCGACTTAACTGAGTTGTGCTCCCCAAGGTGATCGCCAGGTACGCCTGTCATGTGGCTCCAGAGCGCGTGGTACTCCTCGTCGTTATCATCTTCGCCCCAGCCTAGGTGATGATCGTGATAGTGCTCGTAGGGGATGCCGAGATGAGCAGCAAACTCATCGTAGGTGAGCTGCCTATACACCCCACCAAGATAGAAGGTCACAACCTTCTGGCGCTGCTTCCTCTTGTGCTCATCCAGATCAAATGTCGCCCAGAACTCCTGGAGGGCAATGTCTGGGAACTCGGCAGCGATGGTGGTCAGCTCTAGGAGACCTGCCGGTGCTAGGGCGTCATGCACATTCTGGTGGTAGTCCTCGTCGTGATCGAAGAGGGACTCCATGGACAGAGGGCGCACGTCAGCTCCCTGAACGTGCTCGATCTTCTGGAAGCACTCGAAGTAGAAGTCAGGTAGACGGGCGATAGTGCGATGGTATCCAGCCCGGCGAGGTAGTGCGGGTGGAGGACCCAGAACGGCGGGTGTGACGGGAGCGGCAGCTCCTGAGCTCGAGGCGCCATCAAGTCAAGCCTCAGTCCTGCGCTCAAAAGTGGTGTTCCTAAAACCAGAATGAAACCAGATTAGTCAACTAAAACCCTACCCCACACTTAGTAGAAAAACTCAATTTCACAAAGAAATGAGGGAAACTAAGTGGGGTAAGCAAAGCGGAGTAACCGGTAATCATAGACAATAAAATACATACTTAGGAGCAGCCAGAATCGGATAAGTACAATCAGAGTTCAAAAAGTCAAACCGACATTCAGAAAGTCAACATTTATAGCACAATGAACCCTAATCATGGCAGGACTATCACAACTTGGGGAATGATGGTAAAATATGATCTCAAATGGCAAGCACGATAATCGGAACGAGAATGAACACCAACGACAGCCAAACGATCAAATACAGTTCATGGTCAAACCGACATTTCTCACAAGTCAACATAACAAGGAATCAATCGTATGCATAGCAACACATGATCAAATGATATGGAAATTAAGCACGGAACTCCCTAAGCATGCTAGAACAGTTCTATAAGTTCAGCTAACCTAGTTCACACGAAAACAGTCGGCACGCAAATCGAGGCAAACCGAAAAGCCAACCAAAAGTTAACCCCGACGAAATTCAGCAATCCATATGTCAAAAGATTCATATTGAAAAGTTCTACAACTTACCTTGAAGCCATGACTGCTAAAAATGAACGGGTTGGGAGGAATCGGTGAAAAACTTTGAAAACGAGGGTTTCGGTGAACTGGAGCTGTAGAGCTCCGATTTGGCTGTTCTAGGGCTCGAACCGATAGGAATTGGGAGGGGAGTTGAGCGGCAGTGGTTGGAGACAGCGCGGCGGGCGGCGCGGAAAAAAGGCGGCGACGGGCGGTTTAGAAAGAGGGGTGGCGGTCGACGGTTTTGAAAACAAAGGGGAGGGGATTTTCGGCGTTTAAAACGAAAATGAAAGAAGGGAAGAGAGAGAGTGGTAACTCCGGATTTTAAAGGAATAGTTGGGTGATTTTCAAAATTATTTTCGGCGAAAATAAGAGGGTGTTTTCGCCGAAAATAGGAGTTAAAATGGCTCGCCGAAAACACTCAACTTTTCGAACCGAAAAGATAGAACAGGAGACCGGGTTCGAAAATTCTAAAATGATTTCGCCGAAAATAGGGTTTTATTTTCGCCGAAATTTTTGAACTGTTCGGGTTAAAATATTTTCGCAAATCCAGCCAACTTCAGAAAATCACAGTTAAGTCCACAAAAATCGGAACGACCTCAATCAACTTGCAAACGACACTACGACACGCAGACTCTACATGAAAAACAATAAATCAAACAAACTGACACTTTTGGCTCCCCCGAACCGACTCTAAAATACCAAGTTTGACACAAAATTAAAAACAGACTCCAGTCGTGGGTTGCCTCCCACGAAGCGCTCTTTTATTAACGTCCTTGAGCTGGACGATACCTGGACGGTATTAGGAGACATCCCAACTTAGATTCTCCTTAACGCTCGCGTCGGAGTTCATGAATACAGCTTCGGGACTTCTCCGGTAAGCGTAAATCTCTTCCCGTTTGCATGTAAGAGCTTGGTACGTCCATCGGGAAGATGATCGACGAACTTGAACGGTCCGAACAGTTCTCTGGAGAGGTCATCCTTCTTGAGTGTTACGATGGAAGGAATGAGGACTGTCGGCTTCTTCTTTTCTTTTATCTTCGACTTGGTATCACCAGGATCGGTGATCGTCAGTATTTCCTTAGGAGATGCTTTCGGCTTCTCCTTCCATACTTGTTCCGGCGCCGGTTTCTTGGAACTAATTGGTGGTGCAGCTGGCTCGGTGGAAGACGGTGGAATTTTTGGCCTCCAGACCATTTGGGTCTTCGTCTTCTTGTTCTTTCCCCGAGGTCTGCTCGATTTAATGCTCGGTGGCTTAGAAGAGGCTTGCAGTTCCTTCTTCTTCTTGGGCAGCTTCTGAACCGAAGTTTCTGGCTTCTCTTTAATAACCAGTTTAATATCTGCAGCAAAAATCGAGCTAGAGACACTGAAAGAAGCATTAGTAACGGAGTTGACCGGAGTCAACTCCACAGTTTCAACAGCTAGGCAGTGAGATTCTTCATTCCTAGAGTCATATTTCATGCCATCTTTAAGATGGAACGTTTTCGTTTCTTTACCGACCCTTAGAGTTAAAGAACCATTTGGAACGTTAATATTCATTCCAGTAGTAGCCATGAAAGGTCGACCTATGAGAATGGTAGAATCATCTGTACTAGTATCCATAATCACATAGTCAGCTAAGAACGTGAACGGACCACATTTAGTAACAACGTCTTTAATCTCTCCCTTAGGGGTTTTAAGTGATCTATCAGCAAAGACGAGTTGCATACTAGGCGGTTCAAGTTCTCCTAGGTTTAACTTTTCAAACAGGCTCATAGGCATGACATTAACAGACGCTCCTAGATCAACTAAACAACGTTCAATCTCAACATTATTGATGACCAGAGGCAAAGTAAAGGAACCAGGATCAGATAACTTAGCTGGATATGGAGAGGCAGGTTTCTTAATACGAATGTCAGGATATCCTTCCTTGTTCCCCTTCATGCCAGTCTCGATCCTTGCATTTGGCAGCAATGCTAGGAAAAGGAGGTTTCACGATGTACGGATGCAAGAGGAGGATCATCCTCCTTAGGCGCCGGTTCCTGTTGTTCTTCTTCCTCCGGAGTATCAGCTATCCTGCGTAAGACAGAACAAGCATCAGCAATTAAGGTTGGGAGTTTTCGAGCGGTTACCATCTTGGCTTGCTCCTTTCACGGATTCGGCTCTGTCTGGCTTGGAAGTTGGCCAAATGGTCGACCAGATGCTAGCATGCTCGAGATGTTGTTCACGGCTTGCTCAATTCTTTGTCTAGATGCTATCTGTTCTTGATTGAGAAGTGCTTGAGCCTTGAACTGACTGTCATGATCATCGAGTCTTGTGATGATCTGGCTGAGCTTCTTATCCAGGTCACTGACATTGTTCTCTCTCTGATGCTGCTGCCCTGGATAGGTATTATTAAGATATTGATTCTGGCGATTGCCAGGAGCAGTTCCATAATTACCCGGATTGCGATGCGGCGGCTGGTAGACACCTGCCGGCAGATGGTTAGGCTTCTGATCCTGAGCTGGACCAGCCGGGCGGTTATTCTGGTTCTGGTTATGGTTATGGTTGGCATTGTAGGGAGGTCTGTCTTGATAGTTCCCTTGCTGTCTGAAGTTACGGTAGCCAGCATAACCATTCTGATTATTGACGAAGCCTTGTTGGATGAAATTTACCTCGTCGGCAGACCAGACTTCTGCCTTACCAAAATTCTGACAACGCCTCCGTTATGTGCGCAAGCTCCACACCACTCGCAATCGGCAACGTAGACAGAGGCTGCCGGCGGCTTGATCGGTGTGGTAGACTTCTTCAAATGCTTCTCTACCTCTGCTTTGATTGTAGCTTCGAGATCTAGCTTACTCCTCGATCCTTCAGATTGTCGTTCCCAGTTCCTTGACTTGGAAGCACAGTTTGCGAAGTGAAGAAGAGCAGCTTCAGGTGTTAGTGTAGTGCAATCCCCTTCAGCTAGAGAATTGACCCACTTGGCAGATTCTTCTCGAAGTCCTCGAGAAAAGATTTCAGCTAACTGCCTCTGCTCGAATCCATGATGAGGGCAGGTGTAGAGAAATTCTTGGAATCGATTCCAAGTATCATATAAGCTTTCTCCTTCTTTCTGGGAGAATCTGGCGATGTTGTCCTTGATGGCGGTTGTTCTGGCCGGAGGGAAGTATTCTTCAACGAAGTCCTGAGCCAGAGTATCCCAATCAGTGTAATAGCCAGGTGGTTTGCCAGTAAGCCACCTCTTAGCAGGGCCTTTCAGAGAGAACGGGAAAGCTCTCAGACAAATAGTGTTTTTGTCGAGGTTTCCGCTCTTGAAAGTACTGCAGAGATCAAGGAAATCTGCAAGATGAGTGCACGGATTGTCTAGGGGCCTGCCTTCAAACTGTAAATCCCTAGAGATCATAGTCAAGAATGGAATCTTGATCTCATAGTCAGGATCTCCTTCAATGCGCGGAACGACAATGGCAGAACGAACGCTAGTCGCGCTCGGCTTGTTATAGTCTACTAGACTCTTCTGTGCAGGTGGTGGCGGCGGCGGTTGATCGCCATTTGGTGGTGGTAATCTATCGTCCATGGCGGGAGATGGAGGAGGTGAGAGCGACTCGGTGTATGAAGCGGATGAAGATGACGGTGCAGGTGAAAATGGAGATGAGGAACTCTCCTTCAGTTCCTCGATCTTGATCGGAGTGATGAATGGATTGGATCTGCCTTCTTCAGAATCTGTGATCATAGAGGTGGAGCAGAACTGCCTGGTCTCTCTGCACTCTTAGCCTGTTCGGTTTGAGAGCGAGTCCAAGGACGGTGAGGCATACACCTGTAAACCTACAGATAACAAAGACAAACAAAACCAGTGTAAAATCGAAGTGGATGGAAAAATGAAAGATGGAAAGTAGAAGAATATATTGCCAGTTCTTCTTTCGAACAATCAAAAGAAGTCCCCGGCAACGGCGCCAATTTGGTGAACCTAATATCGTTGTGATGCGTTCCAACAAATAACTAACAAAGCTACAAAAGCTAGGGTAGATCGTATTCCAGGGGTCTTCTAAGATTGACAACTTTAAAACTGGCAAAATACTCGAATGCAAGCAAGTTGTGCGTGGTGTGAGTTCCACGACTTCTAAATCTACGAAATGCAGAGAAATTAAAATTTAAACTAAAGCAGATTGGGAATTAGGGTTTGAAAACAAGGATGACAGACGAACTTAGACTTTGAATCCCCCTTCGTTCCCCAGAGCATTGGCAATCAACAGATCAGCGGATTTCGATTCTCATTCAATCAATTACTAAGACACCACCATAACTCCTTACCCTTAGGTTTAAGACCGGCGAACGTTCGCTCTATCCGTTCTAACTACCAAGATTAACTAGCCGCCCGGGTACGGTCGCCTCTCGCAACGACTTAATTAACTGGTGCAATTACTAATGATTAATGAGTTACTCTTGCAGTGAATTAACCCTAACCGGTTCCTACGAAAGGCACGCTCCAATTATAAGGTTAATTGTTCAATTCGATGTTCTAAAGTAAGGCGAGCGTTCGCTTCTATCCTTAGCTTAACCAGAATCTAATCTAGGTGATCAATCCAGACAAGAAACATGAACAAAGAAGAACAAATCAAACATGAATGAGAAACTGATTGAATTTCGAATCTAATCACCGCCGATCCGTGACCGCTTTAAAGCCCTGGGTCACTTAGGGTTCATCTAGTCTAAGCTCTAACGAGTTTAGCTACTCATGATTATTACAAAAGAAACAAAGACAAAGAGAGAGTTCATCATCCAGAGGAAGAACATAAAAGAATATGAAAAACCTAATTTAGACGACTCTGACAGACTTCGATCTTCGGTAGATAACACTCCTAGCTCCGGTTCTCCGAGATGAAAGGGATGGCAGTCACTATCTCTTTCCGGCTCTTTGAACTCTAACTCTTCGCTCCAGAACTTCAGAGGATTCTCTGAATTCTGATCTCGAAAAGTTGTATTTTGTGAATTATGATGTATATCTCCTTTTGGGCCGCCGGGTTAAGTATTTATACTTAACCCTAATCAGCCGGATTTCTTCTAATATTTTCGCCGAAAATAGTGAATTATTTTCGCCGAAAATATACTTGTGAATGGAAGTCCCGCCGGCTGATTCCTCTGCCTTTTCTTCTCGGTCCGAAAACTCAACACTTTCGCCAAAATCTCCTTCACTTGGCGTCAGTCTGTATATTTTCCGAAATACTATTTTCGCCGAAAATGTAAGTGTGAACGGGCAGACTTTTGGTTTGACTTGATCGGCTCCTTGGATCGATTCCGGTTTGATTCCTCGAGGTTCCAATGCCTTAGACACGTCCTTGGTTACTTATTCGATGGCAAAAACCTGTGCTAACATAAAAACACTAGAAAACCATCAAATAGACCCGAAACGGGCCAAAGTAACACAAATGGCACGAGATAGGGCAATCGATTGAATATTCGTTATTCTACCCTAAAAACCATGTCTTAAGCAAAGAAATGTCGCTTAAATGAGGCTGATAATCACGTCAAATCGAGTGTCATCAGCAGGAGCAATCCGGATGAACAGGTAGCATCTATGAGCATTTATGAAGAAGAGGAATATGTGGACCAGGTTCCACAAACTGCTTTCACACCACCACCAGAACGTCGACTCTTGACTTCATATGAAGAAGCTCAGGAACTTGAGTTGAAGGATCTGCCTCCAAACTTAGAGTATGCATATCTGGGAGAGGACTCTAAGCTTTCAGTCATAATTAATTCGACCCTCACTCAACCGCAGAAGGATGAGCTCGTACGGTTGCTCATGAGGCATGTGCGTGCTATTGCTTGGAGGGTGAAAGATATAAAGGGAATTCATCCTTCCCACTGTATGCATCACATCTTCCTCGAGGAGAACCAAAGACCTGTTAGACAACCTCAACGACGTCTTAATCCAAAAATGATGGAGGTTGTAAAGAAGGAGGTGATCAAGCTTCTGGATGCTGGGATTATTTACCCCATCTCTGATAGTAACTGGGTGAGTCCGGTTCATTGTGTTCCGAAGAAGGGAGGCATCACCGTGGTTCCTAATGCAGCGGGGGAGCTCATCCCTACGAGGACAGTTAACGGATGGAGAGTCTGTATTGATTACAGACGATTAAATGATGCTACAAGGAAAGACCATTTTCCCCTTCCTTTCATTGATCAGATGTTGGAGCGCTTGGAAGGCCATGAGTATTACTGTTTCCTAGATGGGATGTCCGGGTATTTTCAGATTCCCATCGCGCCGAATGATCAAGAAAAGACCACTTTCACATGCCCGTTTGGTACTTTTGCCTACCGCAGAATTCCGTTCGGACTCTGTAACGCGCCAGCTATGTTTCAGAGAAGCATGATGTGTATCTTCGATGACCTCATTGGAGATGCTGTGGAGATATTTATGACGATTTCTCGTTTATGGACATTCTTTTGAACATGGCTTGAAGAACCTTGAGAGAGTCCTTAAGAGATGTGAAGCCACAAATTTAGCTCTTAGCTAGGAGAAGAGCTATTTCATGGTGACGGAGGGCATTGTGCTTGGGCACAAAGTTTCGAAGAAGGGTATTGAGGATGATCCGGCTAAGATCGACACCATTGCCAAGCTACCGCCTCCCTCTTCCGTCAAAGCAGTAAGAAGCTTTATGGGTCATGCAGGGTTTTATAGGCGGTTTATCAAGGATTTTTCTAAAATCACATTGCCTATGACTCGATTACTAGAGAAAGAGGTTCTTTTCCTCTTTGACGAGAAGTGCATGACAACTTTCGAGACTTTGAGGAATAAGCTTGTTTCAACACCTGTAGTTGTAGCTCCGAATTGGGAACTGCCCTTCGAGCTTATGTGTGATGCGAGCAATTATGCCGTTGGAGCGGTCTTGGGGCAGCGGATTGAGAAGAGGTTCCGACCTATCTATTATGCCAGCAAGAAAATGAATGAAGCTCAACGAAATTATACAACTACCAAGAAGGAGATGTTAGCGATAGTCTTTGCCTTTGATAAGTTTCGCTCCTATCTTCTTTTTGCTAAAATTACTGTCTTCACAGATCACGCAGCTATCCAACATCTTATGAGCAAGGCGGATGCTAAGCCAAGGTTAATCCGTTGGATTCTTCTCTTGCAAGAGTTTGATTTTGAGATCCAAGACAAGAAGGGGTCGGAGAATGTGGCTGTGGATCATTGTCACGATTGGAGGAGCACGAGCAGAGTTCTGGTGATAATTTAGCGATCCGGGAAACTTTCCGGAAGAACACCTATTTGCTATAATGATAAAAGAGGCAGAGGGTCCTTGGTTTACAGCCTCGCTAATTATCTAGCCACTAGTGAAGTAAGGACGGACTTCTCCCGTCAAGAAAGGAGGAAGTTTTTTACAGAGGTTAAGAAGTACTTCTGGGATGATCCTTATTTGTTTCGGATTGGCTCTGACGACATCATCCGGAGGTGCGTAACTCTAGCGGAGGCTGGAGACATAATGGAGCATTGCCATTCTGGACCTGTCGGTGGCCATCATGGAGCAAACCGAACTGCTCGGAAGATCTTGGCTTATGAATTCTTCTGGCCTACCATCTTCAAGGATTGCCAGGATTTCATCAAGGCGTGCGATGCATGCCAACGGGCAGGTAAGATCTCTAAACGCGATGAAATGCCTCAATAAGTGTCTGTGGTTGTTGAAATCTTTGATGTGTGGGGGATCAATTTTATGGGTCTTTTCACTCCGTCTTTTGGTAACAAGTACATACTCGTGGCTGTGGATTATGTATCGAAGTGGGTGGAAGCGCAAGCTCTCCCCACTAACGATGCCCGAGTTGTTGGAAAGTTACTTAAGAAGCTGTTTTCTCGTTTTGGTGCACCCAGGACAATCATTACCGACCGTGGAACTCATTTTCAGGGTCAATTTGATAAGGTGTGCCGAAGTTTGATGTTACCCATCGTTTGTCCACGACTTACCACCCTCAAACGAGTGGTCAAGTCGAGGTGTCAAACCGGGAGTTGAAACGGATTCTTGAGAAAAACGTCGATCAATCCTCTAAGGATTGGTCCACCAAGCTTGATGATGCGCTTTGGGCATATAGGACGGCGTTTAAAACGCCTATAGGGACCTCCCCATATTTTATGGTATATGGGAAGGCGTGTCATTTGCCAGTAGAGCTCGAGCATAGAGCCTACTGGGCCCTTAAGCTACTGAACCTGGATGCTAGTCTTACAGGTGAAGAAAGGAAATTACAGGTATTGGAGCTTGAGGAATGGAGGAACCGAGCTTATGAGAGCGCGAAGATATATAAGGAGCGTACTAAGAAGCTCCACGACTCACGCTTGAAGGGAAGCAAAGAGTTTAAAGAAGGAGATCAGGTCCTCCTCTACAATTCACGCCTGCATCTTTTCCCTGGCAAGCTTAAGTCTCGTTGGATGGGTCCTTCACGGTCTCTAAAGTCCTTTCTCATGGAGCTGTGGAAATTTTCAAGGCCGGAGAAGAGCCCTTTAAGGTGAATGGTCATCGTCTGAAGCTTTATGTAGGGGGAGCGTTCATTGGTGTGACGGAGAAGGCTAGTCTCGAGGCACCGTAAACCAGGTATCGTCTGGCTCAAAGACGTTAAACGAAAGCGCTTCTCGGGAGGCAACCCGAGGTTAGAGTCTTTAAATTTATTGAGTCGAGTCCGTGGTGAGTCGTTGTGTAAGTTTAGCGTATGTGTCAGTCCCTGAGAGTCAAATTTTACGATCGTTGGTCGTTTCTGAGCTAAGGATTTTGAACAAAATTTTCAAGAATTAATTGAATTTCCTAGCATCAGGTCAAGAAGTGCAGGCGCACTTTTGCAAATTAGCTTCGGCGGAAAATTGGTTTAATTAAAAAGTGCGCCTTTTTGGGGTGAAAGTGCGTCGGCGCACATTTTGAAGGCTGAGGCGCACTTTTCCCCTTCAGAAACACAATTTTCACCTCTTTTCCTCAAATTTTCGGATCAAAGCACTCTTTTCTCCCTTCTCTTTCTTCGAACCCAGCAGCCCCACCTCACTTTGTTCTTCAAAAAATTGACCCAAACTCGCTCAAACTCTCTGATTTTCACGAACCCAAACCAAAATTTTCATCCCTTTTCACCCCCTACTAATTTCCGCCCTTTCCCAACCAATTTTCACTGATTTTGGTCAAGATTGGAGCTAATTTCGAACCAAAACCTAGTTTTTGTGTTCTTCGGGTCGTTCGTCAATTTTCGTGAGGATTTTGCTATCACTCCTTTGAGGTATGTTACTCTTCACTTCACCACGAATCTATTGCACTAATTTATGTTCAGTTTCATTGAAATTTTCGGATTGGTGGTTTTCAAGCTAAAAACCCTAAATTTATGAATTTGGGGGTTTTCAAAATTGATTAATCCGTGCCGAAATTGGTTATGTTGTGGTGTTGTGGTTGCAATTTGGAGTGTATTGGATGTCGTATGACGTAGATTTGTAGCTTAATTCGGTTAGTAATGGAAACTTTATGTTCTTAGTGTGTTTACGCTCTGAATGTAGGGTGTTTCAATTATTTTTCCTGCTATGCGATCTTATTGAGGTATCCATCATTCGTTCAATTCCCGTGCCTAGTAAAAATGCTAGTTTGCCTTGAAGTTGTGTCGGTGTGAAATGTTGGATTAATGACTTGTGATTACGACTGGGGTGTTTCTTTGATTGATGACAACTCGCTAGATTATTGAGCCGAGTATGATTGTTGTGATAGTAATGATTTATGATCTTGCTCTGTCCTGTGCATTGATTAATTGCCGTCAAACTGCTCAGATTTGCTTAAATCTAGCTCGTGTCTTATTGAGGTTTGTTTAAGTTGCAGGTTATGGCTAGCTCTTCCGGTCACGGACAGCATGTCGGAGTCGACCCCCTCCTTCAGGACCTTCCCGGAGGAGAGCAGTCGGATCCTGCCGCCCTCTCTAGCGATGAAGCTGCTCCGAACCCGCCTCACAGTCCAAACCTCTTCCGGGGCCTAACGACCCACCACCACCAGCGGTAGCCATGGCGGGACTTATCCACCCATACCTCATTAATCTCCCTCACGACGAGTACTGGAGAGATTATTGGAGGATTCGCCACCTCCCGGCTACTCCAGGAGTAGTGGTCGATTTTGAGGCCATTCGGGAGGCTTTTCCAGAGTTTCATGACACTCTGGTTTACCAGTTGAGGCGAGCCAACTTACTTAGGTTGGTACAGGTGACCGACTCGGCTCCACTCGTGCTTCTCCAGGAGTTTTGGTGCTCCTTCAGCGTGGACAAAAGGGTAAAGGACGCGACGACAAGGCACATCACGTTTCTCTTGGGTGGAGCTCATTTCCATGAGTCTTACGACTCATTTGGGGCTTTATTGGGATTTGACGAGGCAGAGGAGCACAATGAATTAAAGATAAGAGAGTCTACGTACGCGAGGACCGGTGCCACTAGGAGAGCTTGGTTCGACCTCACTGGCATCGAAGGTGGATTGGTCACAAACCGGTCAAGATATCGCGCACTTCGGTACCCGGTGTGGCAATTCATCCACCTGATTATTGTCCGCACTTTCTGCCATCGCAGCACCGGCGGTCATCATTTTTATAACGAGGAGATGCAGCTGTTCAGGGCGATGCTCCGAGGGGTTAGACTTCATGTGGGATATGTGGTGGCCCAGTTCTTTCGTAGACGTGTGACCGGTGCTACGATACCACGATCCCTTCCGGGTGGTTGGTATGTGTCCCTATCATTGCTAATGCTAACATTGCAGGTAACTGGTCACCTGAAGTGTTCGCTGGATTGACACCTCCGAAGGTCTTGGGGCCACAGTATCTGATCTCTCACGGTTTGGTCCCCCGACCAGACCAACCTCCTCCTGCCGAACCTGAGGACGCACATCCAGATCCTCCTCCAGTTTATGCACCGGCACCCGGTGCAGCAGCTTTTCAGACGCCACTTCAGCAGGTTCATTAGTGGCAGGCGACTTTTGGGGAGGGGGGCCATCCTTGGCAGCAGCAGATGGCAGCTAGGTGGAGCCGCATGGAGGAGTGGCAGGACAGGTTTAGCCAGGGCACTCTACCTTGGCAGCAGGAGGTCCTCGATTTTCAGCAGTGCTAGCAGACTTGGCACGACCAGGAGCTCCAGTGGAGGGATGGGCAGTCAGCTCGACATGCCGTATATCAGACTCAGCACACCCAGCAGATGGCGCTTCTTCAGCAGATCCTTGATAGACAGCCTCCAGCTCCAGCTCCCGCTCCAGTTCCACCACCAGCTCCCGTCGACAGCGACCTCGCCGGGGCTAGCAGGATCTGTGATCGTGATTTGACCTCATGATTTTTATTTTTATTCTCTGGATTTGTACTTTTTATTCTATTTTATTCTCGGAGTGGATTTTCAGACAGTTTGTTCTTTTGAGTCCTTGTGAACTTATGGTCGAGTCATTTGTACTGTTTTCTTCTGAATGCTCTGATCGTGTGATGTTTTCCTTCTTTCCACTCTATTCAGGATATATTGCCGCCTCTTCCGTGCATTCCATTCTGATCAGGACATACATTTCGATGAATCACTCATGCCGTCTCTAGCAGCCTCATTCTCTATTTCCTGGTACCCCATTACACTTTTCTTCACTATTCTGGATGGAACATTGAGGACAATGTCCAAATTTAAGTGTGGGGTGGGGTGTTTATTTTTGAGGGTTTCTTTGTTGTGATGTCGGTATGCTGTCCATGATTGAAATTTGCTCTGTTCTTGACTTGATTTGCTAAACTGTTTTTCAGTCTTTCACAATGACGCTTAGACTGTTTTATCTAAAACCTGTAACCAGCATGTTTGAATTGATATTAAATGAATCCGTCAGAACAGATTTTAGAATCACTCTTGTAGCTTCACTTTGAATTGGACGAAAATGATTCGAACCCGACTAGCAGCCAATTGTGAGCTTTTGATCCGTTGCACTTTATTAGCAACTTGTTTCTTTTTGAGTGGCTTTCTTGAATTTTGAATGAGTTAGAATTTTCATGAGATCTATTCGAGACCACGTGATAACACGAGTTCTAGGATGATAGAGGCACCTAGAATTGCTACCTAAGCTAGAAACCAACCCAACATTAAATCCCCTAGGTATAAACCTTTGAGCTTGGCCTGTTCTTTCGGTTCGATACTACGTTACAGCTTATTCCCATGTTTTTGTTCACCCCGTTGATCCCTTGTGGTAGTGGCCTGAGATTAGCTAACCGGAAGTCGGTCTGTGGTAACTTGCCAGTAAACCGGTGGTCTTAGCTAGTATGTCCAGACGTGTAAACCCCTCCAACAACTTAAAATTTAGCATTTAAAGAAAAAAAAAGAAAAAAAAGAGTTCAAATAAAGTGTTAAGTGTTAGTATTTTTTAGTTTTAAACGTTCTTCTTCCTACATAAGGAAGAACGATAGCAATAAGTGAAAAAGAAAAAAAAAGAGAAAAAAGAAATGCAATGAAGTGCTTAAGTTGCTTGAGGGTGTCACAGGACGAGCGTACATTATTCCACCTGTGTCTGGTTAGACGGTAGGAATCCATAGACTTTGATTCGAGGGAGGTTAGTCGATTGCTGCACCGCACCATACCTTTCATCATCATTTATCCCTTCATCCATTCATCATTAGCCCTCGTAGTATAGTATCGTTTCAGTCTCTTGCAAAGTCCTCTAGACTAGTTTCTCGTGTTGTCACAGTGGTGGAGATTGTGGTCGAAATGCAAACCTATGATGGAATTCGGTCGAGAAAGTGATTGAGAGCACAAACACGTCCCTAAACACAGAGTGTGAGAGTTTCCTATTACTAAATATTTTCTGTGTAAGGAAGTCTGGTCGATTAGGTCGGAATCGTGCATGATTGGTGATTGTTACTTGTTGTGTGCAGAGAATAGTGAGACTTGGATTTGTTTGGTTGATTTTCCTTCATGTGTGGGTTGCGTTTTCTAGATGGAACAGTTTAGGTTAAATTGTCAGAGGTTGAACTTCGATTTAGTTGATCTTGTCATTTGTGAATTTGAGCGAGATTCAAAAGTTTATTTGTTTGATGGACAAACAAAAGTTTAAGTGTGGGGTGATTTGATGACGTTAGATTTATCGCGTTCATCTCGCCACATTTGAACGACATTTTCCTTGTTTGACTTCGAATCGTGATGATTTTGAATGTATTTTGTGAAAATGTGTTTTTCCCCCGTTGGCCTTCTTTTGGGTCGTTTGATATGTTTTCGAGTTGTTTTGATAAAATTCCAGGTTGCCATTTTATGGAGGACCTTTCTACGAGCTCGACGATTCAAACGGGGATCAATTCAGAGCACAAATGAGGTTGGAATTGCAGAAAGAAGCTTGGAGCTGAGCTCAGCTCCAAAAGTGCGCGTTTTCGGAACAAAAGTGCGCTGGCGCACTTTTTGAAGGGGTCAGGCGCACTTTTTCAATTAAGCTTCGGCGGAATTTTCAGCTTAAATAAAAAGTGCGCCTTTTGAAGGGAAAAGTGCGCCGGCGCACTTTTCAACCCTTCCAGGCGCACTTTTGGTTAAAAATCTGGATTTTGACGAAAATTGGGTTTTTAACCCAATTTCGAGGAGAGAGGAAAGATAACTTCGATTCTACAATTCTCTGTTTCTTCTCGGACGAACCAGACACTCTCGGAGATGAAGACGGAGCTTTGAAGAGACGATTGAGCAAGAGAAAGCCAGGATTAGCTCGGGAGATTCTAGGATTCTTGAAGATTAGGATTAATCGAAGTAAGATGATTTCTTCTCCAGTTAGTTTTTTTTCTGTTTCTGTGATTTCTTCTCTGGCGATGTCTAGCTAAACTCTTAGTTTGTTCAGATTAGGTGAAGTTCTAGCAAAACTTTGTATGGATGATGTCGGGTTTCTAACCCGTTAATGTTAATTAAGGTTTATTCAGACTTAATCGAGATTTTTCTACTCTTGAATTCGCAGATTGACCATATCGTAGAATTTGCTTCATCTTTGTCTTGCGGTTCTGACCATGGACGTGAGTCATTCTAGGGTTTAGAAGGTCATTAAGATTACCCGGTGTCTTGACCATAGGGCCGGTGAAATTAATCTCTTTGCATTTCTGTGTGGCGTTACATTGTTCTTCGTGCATTCTTGGAGATTTATGACTTATCTTGACCATAGGAACTCGTAGGTTTGCTAGGATAGTTTCTTTGCGTCCTGACCATGGAGTAGAGATTGTCAAATGAAGCGTCGAGGCATTGAGTCTGTTAAAACCTTAGTTGCATTGTATCATCCGTCTTAGTTGAAGCGGATTCGAGTCTGGACAAGCGCCTTAGTCAATTCTTGAAGCTCCAACTTGTTTGCCTGCTTGATTGGTTTAATTTGCATATCTAGATCTTTAGTTCATCACCACCATTTCCAAACCCAACGTTTAAACCCGAATAGCTTATTCCACATTAGTTGAGTAATAGAAACAGAAAGCCCCTTGGGAAATAACGATCTCTTAGGAGCAATCCTTCGAGTAAAACTAGTGTGCATTAATTTGCGCATCACTCACCAAACCCCATCATTCTCATCATTGTGAAAAGGAAGGGTCATTCAATCCGATCATATGCTTTTTCCATGTCAAGCTTCAAGGCCATATATTTTGTCCGCCTTGATGACCTACCAGCCATAAAATGCATGATTTCATGAGAATATTGTGTGCAATTGCCCATCCTAGAACGAAACCATTTTGTGTGGGGCTTATCAGGGATGGTAGTATGTGGCCAAGTCGTTTGGTGAGAATTTTACTTATGACTTTATAAGGGACATTACAAAGACCAATGGCATGTATTTATTTCATGGTTTTGACCTCATCCACTTTTGGTAGAAGGGCAATCCAAGTATGATTCAAAGATGGGAAGAGGTCAATAGATTTAAAGAAGTCTGTAACAGCAGCAATCAGGTCTGGGGCAATCAGATCCCAGAATTCATGAAAGAAGACTGCCGGGAAACCATCAGATCCGGGAGCTTGATGAGCACCAATGTTAAAGATTATCTCTCTGATTTCCAGAGGTGTCACTGGTATGATTAGGTTAGCGTTCATCGAGTCCGAAACTCTACGAACGGCAGGAATGTGAGGGACTCTATTCATGAAATCATTTGGAGGATTATCCGTAGAAAATAGTTGTTTATAGAAATCAATTAATACGACTCATATCCTCCGACCTCGTGAATGCCTGACCTTGAGGATCCTCGAGGGTCAGGATGGTGTTTTTCCTTCTATTTTGCGTAATAATCTGGTGGAAGAATTTTGTATTTTGGTCGCCGAGTTTTGTCAACCTGGCTGCCGCCTTATGTTTCCAGTAGAGCTCTTCTCTATAAGCTGCTTCAGCCAGTTCTGTCTGCAGTGAATACAGTTAATCCCAACAAACGGGGGATTCCAATTTATCCCGAGCAATTTCCGCTTCTAATTCTTTCATATGTCGGGCCGAATTAGTGGTCCCATTCCTAGACCATTGGAATAACATGTGGGGGATGCGCTTTATTATTATTATTTCTTTATTCATTATATAAAATTAATTTTATTTTTTGATGAATGGTGAATATATTACTATCAAAACAGTTGATCAAAATATCAACACCGCTATACAATAACAAATAGTGATTATGAGAATTCAACCCTTTGAGCAATTTTCTGGCTCCGCCAATACCCACGATAGGGTATAATAAAACATCAAATCGAAACCCAAAAAAAAAAAAATGCCAATTACGCAACTCAACACTTGAACCCCAAAAAAATAAATAAACAGAAGGGTGGGGCTAGGTAGCTAATAAGGGGATATCTTATCAAAACAAGGATGTTTTTGTCCAACAAAATCTAGTGACGCCTTCTTTGGTGGGCTCCTCTAAAGATATTGCTGTCACATTTTAGTAACATCTTCCATACCTTTCTTTTCTTTTTCTTTCTATATAACATTAACACCCTCTCATCTCAATATCCCTCATCTCTTTCTTTCTTTTTCAGAACCCAAATTAAACAGAATGAAAGATGGATCAGGAGGAGGAAGATCATCAAAGAATGGAGCATTGTCTCCATGCGCTGCATGCAAGCTTCTCAGGAGAAGATGTGCTCACGACTGTGTGTTTTCTCCCTACTTCCCAGCTGATCAGCCACACAAGTTTGCTAATGTTCATAAGGTCTTCGGTGCTAGCAACGTTAACAAGATGTTACAGGTTCGTTGTTTTCATGTTTTCTTTCAATCTCTCGAGGGTCAAGCTGTTTGTTCTTATGGAAACTATAAACTCAAATGACACAATCCTACCCTCTACTGATGCTTTTTATCGTTGTGGGTTTTGTCTTTATGCTCTTCGTCTTTTGATTGCAATAGTCAGCATTAGCATGTACAGCGGCTAAGAACTGTTCCTTTAAACACACTAAATATAATATGGGTCAAATACTTAAAAGGTCCCGAAACTATAGGGCGGGTTACAAACTCGTCCTAAAACTTTAATCCGTTACAGAGTGGTCTTATTACTATGAAACATGTTACAGAGTAGTCCTAATGACGTCATAAGTGTACTTTTTCAGTCATTTCGTCATGTCATTGTTGACATGTCATCTAAAAGATTATTCAAAGTTCAATAATATGATTCAAATCTAAATCTTAACTCATCTACATGATAATCTTTGGTTCAAAACTAAATCTAGTGAGTTATATTGATATAATTCTAGATTTAAATCAATTTAAGATGAATTTTAAATTATATTTTCGATGACATGTTAATGGTGACATGACGAAATGGCTGAAAAAGTACACTTATGACATCATTAGGACTACTCTGTAACATGTTTCATAATAATAGGACCACTCTGTAACGGATTAAAGTTTTAGAATGAGTTTGTAACTCGCCCTATAGTTTCGGGACTTTTTAAGTATTTGACCCAATATAATATTACATCACAGAATACGAAAAAAAAATTACCGATTTTTTGCCCTTTTTGTCCAATAGACATCCTCACTGCTTTAATTTAGGGAAAATAACACTTTGCCTCCCTGTATTTTGTCAATATAACAAATAGTCCCCTACACTATAAAGCGTTCTTATTACACTCTCATACTTTGACCACTTTGTTGTTTGAGTCATTCTGTTCCAACTTTTGTCTCCGTGAAGTTAATTGATGCGCATTCAATACACCACGTTAGCTCCAACAACCATGTATTAGCTTACTAAGTGTTTTTAATTGGGAATATAATTATATATAATTAGATAGGATGAAATTGACAAATAAAATGTGTGCACTACAAAAAAAAGTCTCTTTAGCGTCGCTTGAAGGGGAAGAATTTAGCGTCGGTCGATTAGAAACCGACGCTAAACCCTTGACTCGCGTTTGACCAAGGGTTCAGCGTCGGTCGCTTATCGACCGACGCTAAAAACATGTCGGTAACCACGCTAAATTTGGTTTTCGGTCGGAAACGAAGCCAACCAGCTTTAGCGTCGGTTACCGACATGTTTTAGCGTCGGTTACCAATCGACCCTAAAACATGTATATATTTAAACCTCTCAGCCCCCACCCTAACCCTAATCTCATCTCTCTCAGCCTTCTTCTTCTCTTCCATTTTCTTCCTTCTTCCTCCTCCATTTTCTTCCTTCTTCCTCCTCCAGCCTTCTTCTTCCTCTTCCTTTTTCTGACTTATCTCTTCCTCCTCCAGCCTTCTTCTTCCTCTTCCTTTTTCTGACTAGCCTTCCTCTTCTTCTCTTCCTCTACTTCCTTTTCTAGATCTCCAGATCCACCTTCTTCCTCTTCTTCCTCTTCCTCTTCTTCTCCTCTTCTCCGTCGTCGCTGCCATCGCCACCGCCGTCGCCGCCATCCGTCGCTGCGTCGTCGCCACCATCGCCGCTGCCGTCGCTGCCACCGTTGCCCCGCCAGCACAAAAAAAATGACCTAATAAATCTAAAAGCACCAAAAAAAGATGACATAATAAATTTAAGTGACCAAAAGGATGACCTAATAAATCTAAGTGACCAAGATGCATAACTGGAAAATGGAGTGACCAAATCTGAAAAGGAAAATATAAAATGAATATTAAAAACAAAAAAAATTGGGTTGGTCAGCGATTCATTTCGGTCTGCTCAATATTAGCGTCGGTCGTGGTTTAATATTAGCGTCGGTCGTGGAAGAACCGACGCTAAAATTTAGCGTCGCTTGTTGTAAGCGACGCTAAATAGTTTAGCGTCGGTCAATGACCGACGCTAAAGCGCGGTTTCGACCGACGCTAAACTCTCGTTTTTTTGTAGTGGTGGTTCTAAAACCATCCGTATATCATCATCTAAAAAAAATTACCGATTTTTTGCCCTTTTTGTCCAATAGACATCCTCACTGCTTGAATTTAGGGAAAATAACACTTTGCCTCCCTGTATTTTGTCAATATAACAAATAGTCCCCTACACTATAAAGCGTTCTTATTACACTCTCATACTTTGACCACTTTGTTGTTTGAGTAATTCTGTTCTAACTTTTGTCTCCGTGAAGTTAATTGATGCGCATTCAATACACCATGTTAGCTCCAACAACCATGTATTAGCTTACTAAGTGTTTTTAATTGGGAATATAATTATATATAATTAGATATGATGAAATTGACAAATAAAATGTGTGGTTGTAAAACCATCCGTATATCATCATACTTTTCGTGATACCTCCCCAATTTACCTCCCTAAAAAACTCTTCATCTCCTACCTCTGATATCTATCTTTGTCGGTGTGTAGATGTGTCAAGATTTAATGTTAAGAAGACTAAAGTCAAAACGAAAGGACCAAAACAACAAAGCGGTCGAAGTAGGAGGGATAAAAAGAGCGATTTATAATATATGAGACTATCTGTTAAGTTGGTAAATTAGGAGGCGAAAGTGCTATTTTCCCATTAATTTAACATCAGTTTAGTTAACTAGGGAGGCTATTCTGGTCAATTAACTATTTGATGAATAATTGTAGTCCATTAATTAAACTACTATAAAAAACATCAAACATTAATTTAATGGTAAAATGAAATAAAGTAATTGAACAGTATCTTTGTATGTTAAATTCTATACAACGATCATAGGAGTCCTTTATTATAATATACTCCTACCTACATTAGGGAGAACAAAAGAGCAGTTGAAGTTATACAGTTTAGAATTTGAAAATAGATTACTTATAAGATGAATTCTTACACGTGATTTTATGAAAATTGGAAATGATAAAGATTTTAATAATCTAGTTAGTTTCATTGTCGACTGGATGAGGCGATCAAATCAAACATCATTATTACTTGATAAAATCAATGACAGATGATTTAGGTAACCCCGTCTTTGATCTTTAGGAGGAACTTTTCAGAATGAGAGTAACTTGAACTCAAATATTGGGCACAACAATCTTGAACTACAACATGCATGTCTACCTACCATGATCACCATAAATTAGAACTTAACGAATATCAAGTGCATATCTTGGTTATTTAGTATACCAAAAGTTAATTTAAGCATAATTCAAAGTAAATTTAAATAATTTAATAGTTTGACTAGTTTAGTTGATGAAATGCAGTGCTAGATATATACCATAGATTATTAGTTCAAGTTAGCAAACAATTACATAAGGAACAAGTAAAAAGACTCAAAACCCAAAATATATTAACAAAATATCAACGAAGTAATTGAGAAATATTTTGATCAAATCTAAGTGAATTTCAATAATCAATTATAAGTATTTACGTTATAATTATATAATATATTACAATTGCCAAGTGAAATTCAGAGACTCGAGATGAAACCCTAAATCCATCCCTGGGTGTGTGAGAATTTAATGCATGCATGAATTATGTGCATAGAAAATAGGGTGTCTGCACAAAACGTGACATGCATAGAAAGCTTCATGTAAGCATTTGAAAAACAAGATATATATATATAGCTTCTTATAATTGATATTTTGAAAGCTGAAAATATAGGAATGGGTAGGTGGGATGTAGTATTCCCAAAAGTGAAAAAAGGTGGGCAGCTCCCACCAATCAGAATTGAGACACGCCAACATAATAGAGAAGTTTCACCTGTTAATTTCGGTTGTAGTGGTCTGGTTGTTCAGTTAGCATCAAACCCCACGGCCCACACACCCTGAAAGTAAACACACAATATTCTAAGGAATTCCCGTGCAACCTCCAAAGTTATAAAGCACGGACTGTCCTAAATGCCCATCTCTCATTCCTTAACTAGTACACTATGCACAAAAAAAGCACAGCAATATGATTACCACAAAATCAATTGTGTTCTGTTTGACTCAATCCATTTCTGAAAGTTATGTGTTAATAAAGAAAGATGCCAAAACTAGCAAAAACATTCCAATTAAAGTGTTCAGCTCAAGTGGATTGGATCGTACAATAAAGGTTTAACCTGGAAGGTTGTGAGTTGAGAGAGAGTGATTGTTGTGTCCTGATATGCCTATAGGTGTTCTGTGTGTACCTTGCAAGGCGTACAAGAGTCAGTAGTAAGTGAGCGAATATGAGAGAATGTAAGAGGAGATGAACGTTTAAGTGAGAGACAGGCGTACCCCAAAGGCGGTATACAGTGAGTCTTAAGCGTGCATGTGGGCGTTCATGTTTAAGGCGCGTTCTCTGTGTATTAGGTAATATCTCATCAATGATGGGGTTAGACTTCTACTTATAGGGCCTCGGGATCCGTGTTGGGTCACCACGTGTTGCCGGTTGATTGTCGACCTGCCTGTAAGATGATCTCAGCCATTAGCTTACGTAGAGCCAGAATCACCTATGAGCAAACCCTAAATGTCTAGCGGCTGGGCTTCTGCTGGGCTCCTGCTAGCCTTTTGTGCTTCATCCCTGCACGTCAGGTAGGGCCTAGTTACTAGGGTTGGGCCATCACTAAGCATGGTTGTTCTTTTATTAGTGGAAAAATTATGATGATGGTTGTTGTTTATATCATCGATCTAGACGGTTCCAACCAAGATACTAGGTGGGTAGCTTTTAGGACGTGGAAGACTAACCCTTTTTTGAATCATAGTCAGGGTTTTCTGAATTTCTTTAGAATCCAATTTTTTATATATATAAAAAAGAAGTAAAGTAAAAGGGTTAATAATATTGTTGACTATATATATCAAGGCAGGGGAGCAACTAAGGAACCTAAGTGCTTTATGCCCTAAACTTTGTTTAGTGAATGACTTTATGCCTCCTAATTAATTACATAAATACATCAAATGGAGATGTCACTCAACACATACAACCATTCATGAAAAACAAACTAAAAAGTAGTAGCCAAAGTTTATTACGGTTAGTAAACAATATAAGATCCATTCAGAATCCTCTCCCAATAATTTGACCTATCAGGATGCAACGGTTCTTGACAATTATTGATTTTAAATAATTAAGGAATGATATACAAGGTAGATGCTATTCTTTATATAAAAAATTATTACGGGAGATTTTATTAAAATAACAACTAAATTAATCAAGTGATTTTTAGAAATACCAAGTACATAATGCGATGAATAAGTCAATAACATATCAGAAATCAGAAAATTATACATACTCAATAACATATTTTGTCCAATATCATTAAAATAATCAGCTGCATAATTATCCACTATATAAATATAAATAAATTAGATATTTCACACATTCTGCATGAACTCGTGTAATATGGTATCACGCTTCGAAGTAGAAAAGAAGAGATGGACAGAAGTGTTGTGGACGGGGCGGCATGACTTTTTGCGTGAGAGAACTTACACTTTAATTTTGATTATTATGATATATACTTAAATGATGGATTTGTCTTTTAGTGAGAAGCTAGGTTCATTGCACCACCCACTTAATATATATACGAAGATCAAAGTTGATGTTAACCCATTATCATCAACATATTCGATCGTCAATCTAAGTGGCGAAGCCAGGATCCTAGTAGATCCTGGGCCCGATACATAGAATACATTGGCCAAATATATTTTTGTATGGAAAAATACATGTATTTTAGCTATTCGGGTCCAGGGGACCCTGGGCCCGGGCCAGGGGTAGACTCCCCCTGGCTTCGCCACTGGTCAATCTATTACGGCAGCCCACTATGTGGCTCGCCAAGCGCTTAGTTACCCCCAAGCCAAGGAGTGGTTTACCTTTTGGCTTGGGTGGGTACTTAATATCTCATTTTGTTTGGTTGACTCCTTTTCTCCTGCGGGAGTTGTTTTCGGCAAAAAAAAAATAATAATAATAATTAATAATAATAATAATAATTAATTAATCTACCTACTAATTAGTAATTACAAAAGGCCAGTCGCCGACAGTTTGTCATCCCGTACAAAATAAAGTCGGCTAAGGAAATCTCAAATCTTTTATAAACTTCCGACAGAAATCACCAATACTCAGTGACAGATTTTTTTCTTTTCGAGTTTGACAGTAATTAGAGTTATTAGATTTGGTTATATTTTTTTTTCGAAAGGAGATTTGGTTATATTTTAGGTGTTGGTGAAGTTTTTATTTTATGAATTATTGGTGAACTTTCAAATATACTATTTTGTGAGATTTTAGAAGTTTCAAACATGCCGTTTTTAAGGGTTTTGTAGTTTTGGGGCAAGTTTGTGGACAATGTATCATTAATTGGTGACACATTTCATAACAAAGTCATTTGTTAATTAATGACTCCAAATCAATCATGTACGTGAATGACTGACGAAAACAAGTGAATTATAATAATGATAAGTTATGTGACACCGAAAATAAATTGTTACGTGATTTAATTTGTCCCTAAAACTATGAACCTCATGTTTCCAATAACATGTAAGACAAAAACTAACACATGCATTTTTCAAAATCCGCCATCGTCCCATTATATTTACAAACTCATCCCTAATTATTAGACACTATTTCGGTCTGATCCAATCCAACGATAGAAAATATGAAGATGCAAATAAGTAAATAACTATGTAACAAATAAACCGGGAGAAATAATCTCCACCATAACTAATTAATTAATAAACAACATTAAAGTGCAGGAACTAGAAGAACATCAGAGGAGCGACGCAGTGAGCTCAATGGTGTACGAGGCTAACGCGAGGATACGAGACCCTGTGTACGGATGCGTAGGAGCCATATCATCGCTGCAGCAGCAAGTCGACTCGCTTCAAGCACAGTTAGCCATCGCTCAGGCAGAGGTGGTGCAACTCAGGATGCACCACTACACTTCTTCAAGTACCACGACTAATTCAACTTCAAACCATATTCAAAGTCAACGGAATGCACCTGATCATAGCCATCGTCAGGCTAACGTAGGGGAATCTCTCTGGTCGTGCTAGCTAACATGTTTTGGCTTCCGCCACACGTATTGACTAATAGTGTTATAC
Organism: Linum lewisii; assembly: GCA_034768395.1. Taxonomy (NCBI): domain Eukaryota; kingdom Viridiplantae; phylum Streptophyta; class Magnoliopsida; order Malpighiales; family Linaceae; genus Linum; species Linum lewisii. Next base: position 6,688,602 of record CM068304.1, read on the forward strand.
TGATTAAGCTAGCTACCAGCATGTCGTGGTCTTCGATTGGTGCTGTTTTTTACTTTTTGGGTGTCGGCATCTTGTTGTAGGGTACCCTTGGTTTGCTTTTGTTGCTCTTTTGTTTTGTATTGGGTTATTTTTGGCGTACCCATATATGAAATATATGTTTGCTAAACAAGGAGATCATGTTCACACGTAATGTATATAAGTTTTATATGGGATAAAATACTTAAAACGTCCTGAAATTATAAGTTGCATTATAAATTTGTCCTAAAATTTTAATCCGTTACAGAATTATTTTATTAATATGAAATGTATTACAGATTAGTCCTAATGACGTCATCCGTGTATTTTTTCATTCATTTCGCCAAGTCACTGTTGACATGTCATAAAAAACTTAATTTAAAATTTAGTTTAAACTGATTGAAATCTAGATTAAAATTAATCTAACTCACTAGATTTCATATTGAACCAAAATTTACTTTTTTCATTCATTTCTCCACGTCACCATTAAATGTCATCAAAAACTTAATTTAAGGTTCAACAGTCTAATTCAAATCTAAATCTAAACTCATTTAATTTATAAATGGATGATGTCATTAAGACTAATCTGTAACACGTTTCATAGTAATAGGTACAATTCTGTAACGGATTAAAGTTTTGTAAATTGATCTATAGTTTCGAGTTATATAGTTGGCTGAATGGGGAGTTCAAGGATGATGACACAAAGAAAATAGCGGTAATTACATAATCTCAATCAATATGGCTAGGGCACTGAAATTGTCCAATAAATCTAATAGTCCAGCTTCATATTGTTGGTTACCATTTGACGAATGTAGGCAGCAGGATGTCCTCCGAATTGGGGCCCCGACAACTCTCTGACGCAAGCAATCAACAAGTCAGAGTATCGTGGTGATATCTGTATGCTCAATCGGGGGTTTCAGTAAGAAGTAGGTGAGAATTATTAATCATTTTACTAATATAATTGATTATCTAATAAATTTCATTCTAATTAATCATTTACATATTATTTTAGGTCTTCGGTGCTAGTGTCGGGTCGTCCTCGTCGTCTGCATCCGAAAGTGTTTCTTCTAGGATGCCACAAACACGACATTCACAAGAGGGTATGACCAGTTGTCCGAGCAACTTGAGGGCTACCCAGACGGAGCTGGGCAGAGTACAAAGAGCGGGTTGAGCGAGTGGAACATATCCTCTCCACCATTGTGGCACAACAACAGTTTGCGACCTTTGCTAGTTCAGTCGCGATGCATCAAAATCAACAGGTCCGACCTCATGCTCCGTTCGAGTCCCAATAGCCAAATGCCGCCCAATATATTGACCCGGACATCGATCTCCACCCCGATCTTGCTGACTACTTTTAAAATGTAAGTCTATTCGTGTATTATATTTGTGTTTGTGAGTATACATTTAAACCTATGATTAACTCTATTTATTTTTGGTTATTTACAAGGTGAGGCTCCTTGGGATATATCAACTTGGACAATCTGTGGGTGATTTCTCTATTTGTATTTTACTTTGTACTATTTGGATATTGTTGTTTGTATTTTATTTGGATTTATTTTTTGGATGAATTTTTTTGGATATTTAGTCTTGGTTAGTTTGCTTTAGTTTTTAGATATTTATCTTGAGGATTTTGGAATTATTGTATTGATGTACAATTTCTATTTGCGTAGATTATGATTAAAACCGTCAAATGAAATTTTCTCATAAATCTTACTTTTAGAATCGAGAAAAAATTTGGTAGCAAAAAGTAGTATTATCTTATCCAGCAAATCAGGCCCATGACCTGTATATCGGCTTTGTAAGAAAAAATATGTATATCGACTGGTGCGCAAATTAATGCATACTAGTTTTACTCAGTGTTATCATAATCGGACCGGACCGGTCAGTTCGACCGGAAAAACCGGAAATCGGACCTCAGCCCGGTCAGGTCTGCTTATAAAAGGGAAGCGGTCCAATTACAACTCAAAAACCGGTCGGACCGTGATAACCGTCGCACCCGGTCGACCCGCTGTTAGCGGTTTTCAGCGGTTCACTAGTGCAAATGACAACTTTTCACTGCTTAATCAAAAAAAAAATGAAAATGAAAATGAAAAATGAGTTGCAGCAGGAGCAGATCTCTATTCTCTTCGTCTAGATAATCGGAAACGGTTGTTAGCGATTTCGTATTCTTCTCTCATCTCTTCTGACACCTATACGCCTCATTGTCATTCGTCTTCTTGCCGGCGGCGTTCAGCCTTCCTCTCCTTCATCCGCCGGCTAGGAGTGAGTTGCTGATCTAGTTTGAGATTTAGAGAAAGGAAGTTGGCTGCTTGTAGAGGAAACAAATTAAACAGATTGGTTGAAAGAGAAGCAAATAAAAGAAAGAGAAGCATAGAAGAATGTGGCTGCGGCGGATTTTTAAGATAGGAATAGGGTTTCTAAAAGGTGTAATATATATGGGGAAGAATATTACATTTTAGTACCTATATTATAGGTAAATGATTTAATGAGATTATTTTTTAAAATAATAGTATTCCCGATTCTTTTACCGGGTTTTACGGTCTAATCTCGGTCGGACCTCAAACCCTTGAACCTCTCACTAGACCGGTTCGATGTCCGGTCCGGTCTTGACAACACTCAATGGATTGCTCCAAAGAGATCATTTTTCCCAAGGGTCTTCTTTTCTCTATTACTCATAAATGTGTGTCAAAGCTTATCGAGGTTTCGTTTTGGTTTGAGAATTGGTTTTGTGAACTAAGAAACTAATAATGCAAATGAATCAAACAAAGCAAGTAAAGCAGATTGGGGTTTTGAATTTAGACTAAGGCGGTTGTTCAGACTCGAATCCACGCTAGTTCGGTTTAGAAGGATGAAACTATGCAATCGAAAAAATTCAACAGACTAGACGACTCGACAATTCCTTTTGTAATCTCTACTCCATGGTCAGGTCGTAGAGATTCTATTCTATCAAACCTACAAGCTCCTATGGTCAAGCTAACTTGCAAGAAATCAAGAACGAATCAGAACAGTGAAATGCCACAAAATCATGCAAAGAGATCAGGTTCTAACAATCCTATGGTCAAGCTATTGGAGAACCTAACGACCTCCTAAACTCTAGAGTGAAATGCGTTCATGGTCAGACCCGCAATTCAAAGATAAACTCAGAAACTAACAATTGATCAAGTTGCCAGATCAAACAGCTTAAATTAGGGTTTAGGAGAAATCGCATCTAAGTCTGAAAGATCATCGATTAACATAAACGGGTTAGAAACTCGAAATCATCCATACAAAATCCTATCTAACGCTTCATCTAATCTAAACAACCCTAGAAGTTTAGCTCGACATCGTTACAGAAGAAATCTCAGAAACAAAGAAGAAGAAAACCGGAGAAGAAGACATCTTACTCCAAGAAGACCTAATCTTGATGAATCTTCGAAACCCCTGAGTTAATCCTTGTTTCCTCTCGCTCAATCGTCTCTTCACAGCTCCAAAATCCTCTTCCGAGAGTGTCTGGTTCGTCGAAATCAGAATGAAGAATGAATCCCCCTCTCTCCCAATCCTTTTTCCACTTGAAAAGTGAAACTCCCCGTGTCTGGGAAATACCCACGGTGTGGGAATATGTTTTTTCAGCAAAACTCTGTGTTTCATTAAAATGGGCTCCCACTTGGATCGTGTTGTAGGATCACGACTTGGGCCTTAAAATTACAGCCCCACATCAGTCTTCTAAGCCTCGAAACTCTGTGGAATCAATACTCAACTCTCGGTTCGATCTCCCAATGTCGTATAAAGCCTGAAATACACTAAAAACTTGCAAAACGACATAAAACGGCCCAAAGGCCAAGGGAGAATAAAACACACACAAAACACCCTTGATCATTGCAATAACACAATCTAATAAGGGAATGAATACGTCAATAATAAGACGCATCAAATCACCCCACACTTAGACTTTTGCTTGTCCTCAAGTAAGAACTCTGGCGTAACAATGCACCAACCTTAATGAGCAAACCGAAAACCTCTTGGATCCTAGAATGATGTATATGGTGCTTCTATCAAACAGGAGGATTACCCGACTGACACAGTTAAAACCAAACTCTACGAGAGTAAAAGAGGAACAAGACTTTAACGAGCTAGTGAACAACATGACTTGATAAAGGCAAGACAATACTTACTTCCGCTACATTTACTCTAGGACGCAACCCGACACTTGCTAGATAAGGGGACACGACTTGAACAAAATTAACGAGTACTTTTTTTTCTTTTCTGTTTTTTTTATACATTTACTTTCGAATGGTCGGTACAGTGTGGATACTACCGGGTATGGAGCAGCCGGAAACCTTTGGAATTCCGCGTTATCTTACACCCAGCCACGATCGGGAGTAGGTTAGAAGAAGAACGCCACATTGAGACTTCCCTTTGGGACTACAGCAATGGGCAGGCACGTATGCCAGCTCGTGAATCGACCCACAACTTCAATACCAAACCACTCATTTATCAGATTTTCTCTGATTGGGAACATTAACAACAATTAAAAATACGAAATTAAAAGATCCCTTATCTAGACTCGATCAAGGCATTGAACTAGAGAATTCGAGCATCAGACAGACCAAGTCTTCCACATTAACAAGTCAATTGTTCTCTAACACGATAAGGGCAAGTTCCTAGAATACTTCAAGCAAGAAGAGTGGGAGATGGTCATAATACAGGTTCTCACACACACATTTGGTCAAGCAAACGCACCACATCAATCTCACCATATGGAAAATGGTAAGCCATCTAAGAAGATATTAAGCAATACGAAAAGATTCTTACAAACGAGAATGGGAAGCAGTGAAAGAGTGAAAAACAAAGCACAATCACCACCCATTAAGTGACAAGAAATCGATAATGCAAAGAAACCCTCAAAAATGAACATCCCACCCCACACTTACTCAGGACATTGTCCTCAATGGACCACACAAAATAGTGAAGAAAATAGTATAGGGGTACTGGGAAATAGATCATGAGGGTGGCAGAGAATGGCGAGCGCGAAACACCGAGTGGATGATGGCATCTGGATAGGAGCATTGGGAGTAGAAATTATATCCTGAGAGAATGGAAAGGAAGGAACAACTCACAATTAGAGCAGTCATAATACAAAATACGCGTCAAACACGAGAACCTCAAAAGTCTTGACACTGACACAAAACACACAAAACGACCCAAACTGAAACTAATACTGAGTTCTGGATGTAAAATAAATAAAACACATAAAGTCTTGGACGCGGGATCACTGGCCTGGTGGAGGCTGGTCAACATCTGGATCCTGACCAAAATAGCGTTGCTGTGCCTGGTACATGGTACGTTGCCACTCCTGCTGGGTCGCCCAACGCTCATCCTGCTCAGTCTGGTAGCGTAGGAAGCGAGCATCTGAATCCTGCTGCCACTTCTGAGTGCGCTCCCAACGCTGATCTTGTGTAGTCTGATAAGCCACGAAGTCAGTACGAATGCCGCCAAGGACCTCCATCATCTGGCTGTAGTCAAAAGCTGGACCAGCTGACTGGGTAGAAGAACCCCCAATGCCTTCCTGAAACTCAGGAGCAGGGTCAACTGGAATTGGCGCACAACGAGGAGGCGGAGGAGGGGGCAACCGCTCAGAAAAATATCTGGGATGTTGTTGGAGAATGGTATTTCACGGGTAATGGGGAACTGCTCCACCGACGGGTGGCTGTTAATAGGGCCATACTCCTCCAAACAGCCATAAGTGTTACACAACCTTGTAACAAATGAACCACCAATACATAGATCCTTGTTGTCCTGAGAAGCCTGCGAAGTGAACAACTCGGCGACTAAGGGTCCCAGATGGACCTTCTTCTTGATCTCTATATGTCGCAACATGAAGATATCTCTAGCATTACAAACTCCCCCAGAATCGATACGTTGAGTGATGCTCTTGCGAAAGACAAGGTGCGAGAACTTGTAGAGTGGTCGCTCAATCCGAGAAGCCTTGGAGGAGCCAGGCTCATATAACCTTCCGTTACACTTCCTCATGGTATCGGTCGGTGCAATGCGGCGCCAGAATTGCTCGGTGGCATCAGAGTCATCTTCGGCTTGGAAAATGACTAAAGGGGGGCTTTCCCGAAGCTGTCGTGTTGTATAGAAGCCCACATTAATGGCAAACTCATTCAATGATTTCTGTAAGGCTTCCCACCCAGACGGAAGGAAATGGCGCTAGTGTCGGTCGGATCAGCCGTCTTTGTGAAACAGAAAGTACTGAGAAGTTCCTTAGTTGGCCACTCGAATGCAGGTTCGGTCACCTGGAATAGAGGTACTAACCCAGCTTTTTCAAGCTCGCGAGTCAGGGGCACATCCCAACCCTGCTCGGCAAAGTCCTCCCAGTCAATTTGCTCCATAAAAGCTAAATTCCGTTTCTGAATAATCAACCAACTTGCAGCATCCTTCTTGTCCTTGAAGTTGAAGAAACGCTTAGAAATTGTTGCAGAATGAGTGTTGATCCGTAGGGTTGTCTGGCGAGTGAATGTCTTTCGCTTCTTACTAGGTTGTGCAGAAGGTCCAGCCTTTGATTTACCCATCCTACACACAAGTGAAACAGAAAGACATGCCAAGTTCAGAACAAATTGTGGCAGAAAACTAGAGCTCAATACCACACGTCATTCAATTAAAAACCCTGTAAGAAGTCAAATAGAATCATCTTGGGAACAGTCTAACAACCACTAGCAAAAGAAAGCAGTTACCAATCCAACACAACCCAAAATCCCTATCTAACAAGCTGCGAAAGCAATGCACAAGAAGGGTCATAAATCTCATACTCTCATATTAAGGTACAAGCATAATTGGCAAAGTGATCAACATTCAAGCAATGAACCACATGGAACAAAGGACTGTTACTACTCAATCTAACATATGCTATAATCAAGTAAGTAGCAAATCCAAGTCAGCCAAACAAATCTCACATGCTAAGATCAAACTTATGAAATCGAGATAACACAAAACGTTCACAACTCATCATTTAAGCATAGTGAAATTCATGACAATCGAGAGCACGCACTAAAACACATTCATAAGTATAACAAGATCAATCTCGAAGCATCAAGTTATGCCCATTCGGCCATAAGCAAAAATCCCCAATTTCGAGCAATATCAGTTCTCTAAATCAATGTAAATGCACAATTGGAGGGGCAAACGACATCCAAACGACCCCGATTCACAATATAAGCTCCATATATCACCAATTTCAATTATATCAGATCAATTTTGCAAAATCACAAACTTGAAAAATTAGGGTTCTTGAGCTCAAGAACTAAAATTCGAGTTTCAGCACCTGCAAATCGAAATTGAGTACAAGAATCACCGTATGGGCATCATGGAAGGTAGGGAATGCGAAATACATACCTGGTTGTCGATTTAGACTCACTAAATCAAATGAAAACGAGCTAGATGGTTGAAAATCGGGATGGGGAGGAGGAAACTCGAGCTTGGTGGCTTCGGGTCGCTGGTCGGCGGCGGAACGGCGGCACCGGGTCGTCGGAGGTCGCCGGAGGTCACCGGTAGCGACGCCAGGTCGTGCGGCGGGGATAGTGTAGGGCGGTGGCGGTGGTTTGGTGATATGGTGGTGATGGAATGAAGAAGAAGAGGCTGAAACCCGTGGAGAGAGAAGAGGGGAATGTGTGGTTTTTCCGCAAAAATAAAAAAAAAATGACTTACCTGTGCTGGAAAAATACCCACGCCGTTGGAATTACCTAGGCCGTGGGTCTCCTTCTGTCCCTTTTTCGCCCAAATCCCACGGTGTGGGTATTAATTCCCACACTGTGGGTCTTCTCCAGATGCCCAAAAATTTTTTTTTTTAAACCTCCTGCAATAAGTTCATAACTCGCCTAAACGTTAGATCAGGCCACGACGTGTTTTAGATCAAAATTTTCATCTAGACTCAACCGACTCAACACAAGACTCACCACATTACTCAAAATAAATAAATAAAAGACTCAATGCTCGGGTTGCCTCCCGAGAAGCGCTCTCATTTTACGTCTTTGAGCTAGACGATACCTGGTTCACGGTGCCTCGAGACTAAACTCCTCTGCCACACCAACGAATGCTCCAGCTACATATGGCTTCAGACGATGGCCATTCACCTTAAAGGGTTCTTCTCCGGCCTTGAAAATCTCCACAGCGCCATGAGAAAGGGCTTTAGAAACCGTGAATGGACCCATCCAACGGGATTTTAGCTTGCCCGGGAAAAGATGTAGCCGTGAATTGTAAAGGAGCATTTAATCCCCTTCTTTAAACTCCTTGTTCCCTCGCAAACGTGAATCATGGAGCTTCTTAGTTCGCTCCTTGTATATCTTCGAGCTCTCGTAAGCTCGATTTCTCCATTCCTCCAGCTCTAGAACCTGCAATTTCCTCTCTTCACCTGCAAGACTTTTATCCAGGTTCAGTAGCTTAAGGGCCCAGCAGGCTCTATGCTCGAGCTCTACTGGCAGATGACACGCTTTCCCATAAACCAGAAAATATGGGGAGGTTCCTATATGCGTTTTAAACACTGTCCTATATGCCCAAAGTGCATCATCAAGCTTGGTGGGCCAATCCTTCCGGGATTGATCGACGGTTTTCTCAAGAATCCGTTTCAATTCCCGGTTTGACACCTCGACTTGACCACTCGTTTGAGGGTGGTAAGACATGGACAAACGATGGGTAACACCAAACTTCTGGCACACCTTATCAAATTGACCCTAAAAATGAGTTCCACGGTCGCTAATGATGGTTCTAGGTGCACCAAAATGAGAGAAAAGTTTCTTAAGGAACTTTCCAACAACTCGGGCATCGTTAGTGGGGAGAGCTTGAGCTTCTACCCACTTTGATACATAATCCACAGCCACAAGTATGTACTTGTTACCTAAAGACGGAGTGAAAGGACCCATAAAATCGATCCCCCACACATCAAATATTTCAACAACCACATAAATTTGTTGAGGCATTTCATCTCGTTTAGCAATCTTACCTGCTCGTTGGCATGCATCGCATGCCTTGATGAAATTCTGGCAATCCTTGAAGATAGTAGTCCAGAAGAATCCAGAAGCCAAGATCTTCCGAGCAGTTTGGTTTGCTCCATGATGGCCACCGACAGGTCCAGAATGACAATGCTCCATTATATCTCCAGCCTCCGCTAGAGTTATGCACCTCCGGATGAAGTCGTCAGAGCCAATCCGAAACAAATAAGGATCATCCCAGAAGTACTTCTTAACCTCTATAAAGAACTTCCTCCTTTCTTGATGGGAGAAGTCCGTCCTTACTTCACCAATGGCTAGATAATTAGCGAGGTCTGCAAACCAAGGACCCTCTGCCTCTTTTATCATTATAGCAAATAGGTCTTCCGGGAAAGTTTCTCGGATCGCTAGATTATCACCAGAACTCTGCTCATGCTCCTCCAATCGTGACAAATGATCCGCATCCACATTCTCCGACCCTTTCTTGTCTTGGATCTCAAAATCAAATTCTTGCAAGAGAAGAATCGAGCGGATTAACCTTGGCTTAGCATCCGCCTTGCTCATAAGATGTCGGATAGCTGCGTGATCTGTGAAGACAGTAATTTTAGCAAAAAAAAGATAGGAGCGGAACTTATCAAATCGTGACTTTTGCAATTTAGCTTCGGCGAAAAATTGGTTTAATTAAAAAGTGCGCCTTTTTGGGGTGAAAGTGCGCCGGCGCACATTTTGAAGGCTGAGGCGCACTTTTCCCCTTCAGAAACACGATTTTCCCCTCTTTTTCTAACATTTTCGGATCAAAACCCCCTTTTTTCTCCCTTCTCTCTCTTCGAACCCATCAACCCCCACCCTTTGTTCTTCGAAAAAATCGACCCAAACTCGCCCAAACACTCCAATTTTCATGAACCCAAAGCAAAATATTCGTCTCTTCTCTTTCCCTACTGATTTTCGCCCCTACCCAACCAATTTTCACTGATTTTGGTCAAGATTTTAGCTTATTTCGAACCAAAACCTAGTTTTTGTGTTCTTCGGGTCGTTCGTTGATTTTCGTGGGAATTTTGCTATCACTCCTTTGAGGTAAGTTGCTCTACACTTCCCTACGATTCTTTTGCACCATCCCTTGCCGAATTTCGTTGAAATTTCCGGATTTGTGCATTTAGAGCTAAGAACCCTAATTTACGAAATTTGTGGTTTGATTAAATTGAGTTTGGATTATTGAAATTGGTCATCTAGGATAGCTGCATTTTGAATCGTGGGTTGTTTGGACTACGTTTGCTTGGCGAATTGCATGTTATAGGTTACTTTCCTATACCAAAATTTCTGGATTTGGGGGTTTTTCTTAATTGATTAATCCTTGGTGCAATTGAATGTGTTGTGGTGTTATGGAAGCAATTTGGAATTATTTGGATGTCATATAACATCAATTTGAGGCTTAATTCAGTTAATGCTTGAAACTTTAAGTGCTAAGTGTGCTCATTCTCTAAGTGTGGGGTTTCTTTATCATGTTTCCTGCCTTATCATCTTGCTCAGATAATCCAAATTGAAGCATAAACGATTCCATAGTAAGAGTGATATTGTGCCTTGAATGTGTATCCGATGTTTAGTGTGGTTTGTTTAGTTGCAGATAATGGCTAGCTCTTCCGGTCACAACAGCATGCCGAAGTCGACCCCCTCCTTCAGGACCTTCCCGGAAGAGAGCAGCCAGATCCTGCCGCCCTCTCTGGCGATGAAGCTGCTCCGAACCAGCCTCACAGTCTGGTACCTCTTCCGAGGCCTAACGACCCATCACCACCAGCTACAACCATGGCGGGACTTATCCACCCATACCTCATTAATCTCCCTCACGACGAGTACTGGAGAGATTATTGGAAGATTTGCCACCTCCCGGCCACTCCAGGAGTAGTTGTCGATTTTGAGGCCATTCGGGAGGCTTTTCCGGAGTTTCATGACACTCTGGTTTACCGATTGAGGCGAGCCAACTTTCTTGGGTTGGTGCAGGTGACCGACTTGGCTCCACTTGTGCCTCTCCAGGAGTTCTGGTGCTCCTTCAACGTGGACAAAAGGGTAAAGGACGCGACGACAAGGCATATCACGTTTCTCTTGGGTGGAGCTCGTTTCCATGAGTCTTACGACTCATTTGGGGCATTATTGGGATTTGACGAGGCAGAGGAGCACAATGAATTAAAGATAAGAGAGTCTACGTACGCGAGGACCGGGGCCACTAGGAGAGCTTGGTTCGACCTCACTGGCATCGAAGGTGGACTGGTCACAAATCGGTCAAGATATCGAGCACTTCGGTGCCCAGTGTGGCAAATCATTCACCTGATTATGATCTGCACTTTCTGCCACCGTAGCACCGGCGATCATCATTTTTATAACGAGGAGATGCAGCTGTTCAGGGCGATGCTCCGAGGGGTTAGACTTCATGTGGGATATGTGGTAGCCCAGTTCTTTCGTAGGCGTGTGACCGGTGCTACGATACCACGATCCCTTCCTGGTGGTTGGTATGTTTCCCGCATCATTGATAATGCTAACATTGCAGGTAACTGGTCACCTGAAGTGTTCGTTGGGTTGACACCTACGAAGGTCTTGGGGCCACAGTATCTGATCTCTCACGGTTTGGTCCCCCGACCCAACCCACCTCCTCCTGCCGACCCCGAGGACGCCCATCCAGATCCTCCTCCAGTTTATGCACCGGCACCAGGTGCAACAGCTTTTCAGACGCCACTACAGCAGGTTCAGAAGTGGCAGGCGACTTTTGGGGAGGGGGGCCATCCTTGGCAGCAGCAGATGGCGACCAGGTGGAGTCGTATGGAGGAGTGGGGCGACAGGTTCAGCCAGGGTGCTCTCCCCTGGCAGCAGGAGGTCCTCGATTTTTGGTAGCGCCAGCAGACTTGGCACGACCAGGAGCTCTAGTGGAGGCATGGGCAGTCAGCTCGACATGCCATATATCAGACTCAGCACACCGAGCAGATGGCGCTTCTACAACAGATCCTTGATAGACAGACTCCAGCTCCAGCTCCAGTTCCACCACCAGCTCCCCGTCGACAGCGAGCCCACCGGGGCCGCCAGCAGGATCCATGATCGTGATTTGACCTCATGATTTTTATTTTTTATTCTCTGGACTTGTACTTTTTTTATTCTATTTTATTCTCGGAGTGGATTTTCAGACAGTTTGTTCTTTTGAGTCCTTGTGAACTTTTGGTCGAGTCATTTGTACTGTTTTCTTCTGAATGCTCTGATCGTGTGATGTTTTCCTTCTTTCCACTCTATTCAGGATATATTGCCGCATCTCCCGTGCATTCCATTCTGACCAGGACATACATTTTGATGAATCACTCATGTCGTCTCTAGCAATCTCATTGTCTATTTCTGGGTACCCGTTTACACTTTTCTTCACTATTTTGGGTGGAACATTGAGGACAATGTCCAAATTTAAGTGTGTGGTGGGGTGTTTATTTTTTGAGGATTTCTTTTTTGTGATGTCGGTATGCTGTACATGATTGAAATTTGCTCTGTTCTTGACTTGATATGCTAAACTGTTTTTCAGTCTTTCACAATGACGCTTAGACTATCTTATCTAGAACCTGTAACCAGCATGTTTGAATTGATATTAAATGAATCCGGACAGAACAGATTTTAGAATCACTCTTGTAGCTTCACTTTTAGTTGCACGAAAATGATTCGAGTTGGTGCATGGTTGTGATAAAATTCTTGTTTGAGGACAAACAAAAGTTTAAGTGTGGGGTGATTTGATGACGTTAGATTTACCACTTTTATCTCACCACATTTGAGCCAAATTCCCCTCTTTGTACAGCTTTTTGTGATAGTTTTTAGGAACTTTCATGAAAATTGCGTGTTATTATCCTCTGGCCCTCTTTTGGGCAATTTGATGTTGTTTCGAGTTGTTTTTGTTGAGATTTCAGGTAACCACATTGTGGAGGATCTTTCTACGAGCTCGACGCTTCAAACGGGGACCAATTCGGAGTTAAGATGAAGCGGGAATCATCAAAAGAAGTATGGAGCTGAAATTATTTTTCCCAGCTCCAAAAGTGCGCTGTTTGGACAAAAAAGTGCGCCGGAGCACTTTTTGGGTGCCTCCAGACGCACTTTTTAATCGACGTTCTGGAAATTTTTTGCCGACTTTCAAAAGTGCGCCTTTTACAAGAAAAAGTACGCCGGCGCACTTTTTAAGTGCCGTCGGGCGCACTTTTCGGCAAAATTCTGGATTGGAGAGGAAAAATAGGGTTTTTAAGCCTGAGAAACAAGCAGAACGAAAACTCTTGAGACTTCATTCTGATTTTGACGAACCAGACACTCTCGTAGGAGGATTTCAAAGTGACGATTAAGCGAGGAAAAACGAGGATTGGTTCAGGAGTTTCTAAGATTCGTTAGGATTAGGTTTACTCGGAGTAAGATGTCTTCTTCTCCAGTTTTCTTTTTCTCTGTTTCTGTGATTTCTTCTCTGGCGATGTCTAGCTAAACCCTTAGTTTGTTTAGATTAGATGAAATTTTAGCGAAACTTTGTATGGTTGATGTCGGGTTTCTAACCCGTTAATGTTAATTGAGGTTTATTCAGACTTAATTGAGATTTTTCTAAAACCCTAATTTGAAGCTCTTGAATTCGCAGATTGACCATATCGTAGAATTTGCTTCATCTTTGTCTTGCGGTTCTGACCATGGACGTGAGTCATTCTAGGGCTTAGAAGGTCATTAAGATTACCCGGTGTCTTGACCATAGGGCCGGTGAAATTAATCTCTTTGCATTTCTGTGCGGCGTTTCATTGTTCTTCGTGCATTCTTTGAGATTTATGAGTTATCTTGACCATAGGAACTCGTAGGTTTGCTAGGATAGTTTCTCTGCGTCCTGACCATGGAGTAGAGATTGCCAAAGGAAGCGTCGAGACATTGAGTCTGTTAAAACCTTAGTTGCATTGCATCATCCGTCTTAATCGAGCTAGAGCGGATTCGAGTCTGGACAAGCGCCTTAGTCAATTCTTGAAGCTCCAATTTGTTTGCCTGCTTGATTGGTTTAATTTGCATTCTTAGTTTACTTAGTTCATTCACCACCATTTCCAAACCCAACGTTTAAACCCGAATAGCTTATTCCACATTAGTTGAGTAATAGAAACAGAAAGACCCCTTGGGAAATAACGATCTCTTAGGAGCAATCCTTCGAGTAAAACTAGTGTGCATTAATTTGCGCATCATGTTTTTGGCGCCGTTGCCGGGGAATTTTCTTTTTCTAGGAAAGGCATTGTGCGTTTAAGATTTTCATTCATTCTTTTTATCATCTCTTTTCTCCCCATCTTTTTCATGATTTACCTGGGTAGTGCTCTTGTGTTTTGAGATGCAGGACTACAGGTTCAATAGCAACCAAGGGTGGTAAAACAATGGAATGCCACTTAATGATTACAACCAAGAGTGGAGTACATCATGGCAACCATGTATGCCAAACCGAAATGAGGAACCACCACCCTTGCCTTCTTGGCCAGAGCCACAAGCTACACACTACTACCGAGATTACGAAGAGGAATATCTACATTCGCACCAGTACCAACAACAGGAGTCTTATACAGATTTTATGTTGAATAAGATCCTCTCGACTCTACGAGCTCCTAATGTTGTGAACGTCGAGATTGAGCAACAATATCAACTGATGGAAGAAGATTCTCTAGAGCTGGTCGAAGAAGGAAAAGATACCCTAGCCCATGACTTTTGTGAGCTAGAGGTATCTGATGCAGAATCCTTGACGATGGTGGTAGATGAAGATGTGGAGCTTGTCCATCTTTCGATTGAAGCTGAAGATGAGCATCTGGAGATTGAGGAGTTATCCTCATTGGTAATTCAGACAATCGAAACTGAGGTGGGCAATGATTCTGAGGCGTATGTGCTCAACTGCCAGAGCAACTTGGATGACATTGGTGTGGAGCAGACTGCAACCATTGATTATAACACACCATACTATCTTTTTCCTCCTCCAGTAGGAAAATTTGAGAAGAAAAAGTCATCCGAGCAGAACCAGGATCTACTTGAGCACCACCGACTACATCTTGTTCCTTCTGGCGTGCTATTTGGCACTAAACCGCCAACCTTGAAGAAGTTGTTTGACTTCAAGGAACTTTTGAGTTGGGGTCCATAATCAGGTACCGTCTAGCTCAAAGACGTTAAAGAAAGAGCGCTTCATGGGAGGCAACCCATGTCTGGAGTTTGTTTTGAGTTTTTGAGTTAGTTATTTATTTTTGTGTCGAACTTTCGTGGTTTTTGAGTTAGTGGTCTATTCTGTACCTTGAATGCCTTGATCTTGTTGTGAGGTTCTCTCATGTTTCAGGATGTCCTTAGGTTCCGCATGACTGTCAGCCGATACTTAACTTTGAGCTCGCCTCCATCCACGACACCGATCTTCACTTTTCAGGTTCCCGAATTCCTCTACTCTCTTTTAGTCCTGTGAGGACATAGTCTGATCTAAGTGTGGGGTGGGAATTCTAGGAGAATAATGCTTGAATTTGTTTGCTTTTCTGTGATTCCGTGGTTCACTCTTTCCGTTCTCGTTGGCAATTAACTTTTCACATTGCTTAATATCTTCTTGAATTGCTTACCTTCTTCCATATGGTGAGATTGATGTGGTGCTTTTGCTTGACCAAATGTGTGTGTGAGAACCTGCATTATGACCATCTCCCACTCTTCTTGCTTGTATTATTCTAGGAACTTGCCCTTATCGAGTTAGTGAACAGTTGACTTGGTAATATGGAAGACTTGGTCTATCTGATGCTCGAATTCTCTAGTTCAGTGCCATGATCGAGTCTAGATAAGGGATCTTTTAATTTCGTGTTTTTACTTGTTGTTAATGTTCCCAATCAGAGAAAATCTGATAAATGAGTGGTTCGATATTGAAGTTGTGGGTCGATTCACGAGCTGGCATACGTGCCTGCCCATTGCTGTAGTCCCAAAGGGAAGTCTCAATGTGGCATTCTTCTTCTAACCTACTCCCGATCGTGGCTGGGGTCTAGGATAACGCGGAATTCCAAAGGTTTCCGGCTGCTCCATACCCGGTGGTATCCACACTGTACCGACCATCCAAAAGTAAATGAAAAAAAAAGAAAAAATCAGAAAAAAAAAAGAAAAAAGAAAAAAAATGCTCTTTAATTTTGTTCAAGTCGTGTTCCCTTATCTAGCAAGTGTCGGGCTGCGTCCTAGAGTAAGTGTAGCGAAAGTAAGTATTGTCTTGCCTTTATCAAGTCAGGTTGTTCACTAGCTCGTTAAAGTCTTGTTCCTCTTTTACTCTGGCAAAAGTTTGGTTCTTAATTGTGTGGTTAGTTGTGTAATCCTCTTGTTTGATACAAGCACTATATACATCTTTCCAGGAACCAAGAGGTTTTCGGTTCGCTCATTCAAGTTGGTGCATGGTTGTGATAAAATTCTTGTTTGAGGACAAACAAAAGTTTAAGTGTGGAGTGATTTGATGACGTTAGATTTACCACGTTTATCTCACCACATTTGAGCCAAATTTCCCTCTTTGTACACCTTTTTGTGATAGTTTTTAGGAACTTTCATGAAAATTGCGTGTTATTATCCTCTGGCCCTCTTTTGGGCAATTTGATGTTGTTTCGAGTTGTTTTTGTTGAGATTTCAGGTTACCACATTGTGGAGGACCTTTCTACGAGCTCGACGCTTCAAACGGGGACCAATTCGGAGTTCAGATGAAGCGGGAATCATCAAAAGAAGTATGGAGCTGAAATTATTTTCCCAGCTCCAAAAGTGCGCTGTTTGGACAAAAAAGTGCGCCGGAGCACTTTTTGGGTGCCTCCAGGCGCACTTTTTAATCGACGTTCTGGAAATTTTTTGCCGACTTTCAAAAGTGCGCCTTTTACAAGAAAGAGTGCGCCGGCGCACTTTTTAAGTGCCGTGCGGGCGCACTTTTTGGCAAAAATCTGGATTGGAGAGGAAAAATAGGGTTTTTAAGCCTGAGAAACAAGCAGAACGAAAACTCTTGAGACTAACCAGACACTCTCGGAGGAGGATTTTGAAGCTTTGAAGTGACGATTAAGCGAGGAAAAGCGAGGATTGGTTCAGGAGTTTCTAAGATTCGTCAGGATTAGGTTTACTCGGAGTAAGATGTCTTCTTTTTCAGTTTTCTTTTTCTCTGTTTCTGTGATTTCTTCTCTGGCGATGTCTAGCTAAACCCTTAGTTTGTTCAGATTAGATGAAGTTTTAGCGAAACTTTGTATGGATGATGTCGGGTTTCTAACCCATTAATGTTAATTGAGGTTTATTCAGACTTAATTGAGATTTTTCTAATACCCTAATTTGAAGCTCTTGAATTCGCAGATTGACCATATCGTAGAATTTGCTTCATCTTTGTCTTGCGGTTCTGACCATGGACGTGAGTCATTCTAGGGTTTAGAAGGTCATTAAGATTACCCGGTGTCTTGACCATAGGGCCGGTGAAATTAATCTCCTTGCATTTCTGTGCGGCGTTTCATTGTTCATCGTGCATTCTTGGAGATTTATGAGTTATCTTGACCATAGGAACTCGTAGGTTTGCTAGGATAGTTTCTCTGCGTCCTGATCATGGAGTAGAGATTTCCAAAGGAAGCGTCGAGGCATTGAGTCTGTTAAACCTTAGTTGCATTGCATCATCCGTCTTAGTCGAGCTAGAGCGGATTCGAGTCTGGACAAGCGCCTTAGTCAATTCTTGAAGCTCCAACTTGTTTGCCTGCTTGATTGGTTTAATTTGCATTCTTAGTTTACTTAGTTCATTCACCACCATTTCCAAACCCAACGTTTAAACCCGAATAGCTTATTCCACATTAGTTGAGTAATAGAAACAGAAAGACCCCTTGGGAAATAATGATCTCTTAGGAGCAATCCTTCGAGTAAAACTAGTGTGCATTAATTTGCGCATCATCAGGATTAGCTCGGGAGATTCTAGGATTCTTGAAGATTAGGATTAATCGGAGTAAGATGTTTTCTTCTCCAGTTAGCTTTTTCTCTGTTTCTGTGATTTCTTCTCTGGCGATGTCTAGCTAAACTCTTAGTTTGTTCAGATTAGATGAAGTTCTAGCAAGTCTTTGTATGGATGATGTCGGGTTTCTAACCCGTTAATGTTAATTGAGGTTTATTTAGACTTAATTGAGATTTTTCTAAAACCCTAATTTGAAGCTCTTCAATTCGCAGATTGACCATATCGTAGAATTTGCTTCATCTTTGTCTTGCGGTTCTGACCATGGACGTGAGTCATTCTAGGGTTTAGAAGGTCATTAAGATTACCCGGTGACTTGACCATAGGGCCGGTGAAATTAATCTCTTTGCATTTATGTGTGGCGTTACATTGTTCTTCGTGCATTCTTGGAGATTCATGAGTTATCTTGATCATAGGAACTCGTAGGTTTGCTAGGATAGTTTCTCTGCGTCCTGACCATGGAGTAGAGATTGCCAAAGGTAGGGTCGAAGCATTGAGTCTATTAAAACCTTAGTTGCATTGCATCATCCGTCTTAGTCGAGCTAGAGCGGATTCTGGACAAGCGCCTTAGTCAATTCTTGAAGCTCCAACTTGTTTGCCGGCTGATGCACTCAAATATTGGTGTATTCAATCCTGCATTAGACGACATATTCACTGTGCTTTAGTTGTGATTGGATGATATATTGATGATTATTTTGATTGTTTTTCTCTTTGCTCCTTGTGGACTATTTTACGTGGTTTTGTATATTTTGATGTATTTCAGGATATATACGCGTTGGAGATCGAACCGAAACACAACAAGCAACACCAATCATCGAGACCCATCATTATTTCATTAGTACACGGCTTGGAGAAAGTAGAACAGAAAGTGGGCTTAGGCTTACATCCCATCTTATTCATTTAGATCACAACTTGGGCCATCATCATCAACTTGGGCCGTCATAGTTGATCAACTTCAGCCCATAATTATAATTAAATGTTGTCAGGAGGAGAGGAATGATAAAAAAAGAAAGGGAGGGATTTGGAGCAGACGAGAAGGAGGGGAAAAAGAGAGGGGCATTCGGCCTTTGGCCATGGAGAAGAACTGTGCGCCACCATCATCATCATATCATCTTCAATCATCCATCCATCATCCCATTTTAATCCCAAATGCAACAGTGGAGAGAAATTGGTTTGGTGAATTAGTTATCACAGGAGCAGGGAGGTACGAAATTGAGGAAATAAAGAAAGAGAGAGAGGGAGAACAACACATGATTGGGGGAAAGCAATGAGGATTAGCAGCGAGAGTATTAATTATTTGAAGATCAGCTTGTTAATAGCGGTGGAATCAAGGCCAATTTTGATGAATCGGCGGTTTGCAGCTTTCCTCTTGATTAATCTCATGAGTAGCTAGGTTTTCTTTTCTTGCTTGGGTTTTGTTGATTTCTTTGAGATTATGAGTTGATACGTTGAATTGGATTGTGGATTAATGATTATTGATGATCTATTTTATTATCTTGTCGCCCCGTTCTTAGACTTCCCTGTAATTCGAGGTTTTCTGCAGTTTATATGTTTTAGGGTTTTCTGTTCAGTTTGCTATCGATTGTTGGTTGAATGCGAGTTAGGGTGTGTTGCAGGTGGTTCTTGGTTGTAGAGTTGACCGACCCAACCTTAAGAACCTGAAACTGATTGTCATCCATGTCCTGCCAGTTCTGTAGCTGCATTTTCTCATAATTTCTTAGAAGGATACAAAACCAAGCAAGACCTCTTCCCCACCGTTGATCCTACTTGTTGATTTTTGTTTTAATTGATAGTTAGTTTCTACATTTTCTAAATTAATAAAAACTCCGATCAAAATGATTTCGCTGACTAGCAGAACTAAACTGAGTAAGTTAGCTCGAGTAGACCCGTGGGAATACGACTCTGAGAACTCTCAGGTTTATTTGGTGTTGAGGCCTAAAAATCTCATCATCAAATTGGCGCTGTTGCCGGGGACATTACTTGACTACAGGAAAGGTTTAGGATTACTAGCTCAGTTTTTGCTTCTTGTTTGTACATATTGAATCTTTTAGTTTGCTTCATACCTCCATCTTGTTCATATTTCATTTTCTACTTTACCCGTTGTGTTGGTTGTTTGCTTGGATTTTTCTACTTTGTTTGCAGGACAGGGTATGGATATTGAAGCAAAACTTGTAGCTCTTCTTGGGGAGTTAGAAAATCATCATTCTCCATCGGTTCAAGTCTCTCCGCCAGCCTTTGTTGGTTCTTATGATAGTATAGTGGTTATTACGGTAACTCTGGCAACTGGAGTATGTAGGATCCATGTTATTTAGACCGAGAGGATCAGTCTTGTTATTATGAAGAACCTGAATCTTATGGCTCAACACACTAAGTTAGTTCTTTCAGGACTGAAGAGTTGATCAAGATGATTATTACTGGTGCAGCTGAGAATGCTTCTCGTAACGCTTCTAATAACGCTTCTCTCAAGAGAATAAGTGAGAACATGGATCTCATCATTTCTCAGCTAAAGGAAGAAAATGATGATGCTCTTGGTTCTCAGCAAGAAATTAGCGATCATCTTAATCAAGCCTCTCAGCCTGACAAACAAACATCAAGTGTTGAGGAGTAATTTAGTAGTTTGAGGAAGGTGATTCAGACTAGATTTGACGCATTAGAGACCACTACCAATGCAAGATTTGATAAGTTGGAGGCGTATGTGCGAAAGAAGAAAGAAGTATTGGAAGATGGGTTGCACAAGCAGAAAAGAGCAATTGAGTACTTGTCTAGCAAGGTGAAAGAGCTTAGTGATGGGTTGTGGGACTTGGAATTCAAGTTGACAGTTAAGACAGTTGAACAGCAGTGCAAGGAACTTCAAGAGGCTGAAGAGGCATATCAGCATATTAAGAAGGAACTTCCTTTTTATCCAAGCTCGGACGACGATGAGGTTTTCACTCCTTTGATGGGTACGGTCATCACCACTCCTACCCCTCTAATTGAATTTGTTCCCCTTCCTACCGAAGAGATTAAAGTTGTTAGTGCTTCAACTAGTCCAAATGTAAACTCCATATACTTTCTTCTGATGAGACGACTATGGATGACTCGGAACCTATTAAGACAACCAAGCGGAAGCGGCTTAGTAGGAGAAAAAGGAAGCGGCGTCGCCAAGAGCTGATGATGGTTGAGCAAGCAAAGAAGAAGAAAGAGTTACCTAGGCTTGACAACCAGATCAAGATTCATACCTCTCCTATGGTGTTATTCCATTCACTCATCCGCAATGGGGAAGTATTCAAGTTCAATTCCCAGATCACCTCTACTTGAAGTCTGGAGATGGCATGAACTACAAGGAGCTACTTGGATGGGACGGAGACTGCTAATTCTCCAGGTATCGTCTAGCTCAAAGACGTTAAAGAAAGAGCGCTTCATGGGAGGCAGCCCATGTCTGGATTCTGTTTTGATTTTTGAGTCAGTTTTCTATGTGCTGTTTGTTCCTTTTGTGTTTGTTCATTGTATAGGTCGTCATCATTGGTGCTCACTTTGTCTCCTCACCCTCCCATTAGCCAATTCCAGGTACACTGTATCATCCCCATTCTGTTTTGATCCATTGAGGACAATGTCCAGTTTAAGTGTGGGGTGGTTTCGTGGCAATGCATGCATGTTAGTTAATTGAGTTCTTGTCGTTTAATGGGTGGTGATTGTGCTTTGTTTTTCACTCTTTCACTGCTTCCCATTCTCGTTGGCATTTAACTTTTCACATTGCTTAATATCTTCTTGGATTTGCTTACCGTTTTCCCTGTGGTGAGATTGATGTGGTGCTTTTGCTTGACCAAATGCGTGTGTAGGAACCTGTATTATGACTATCTCCCACTCTTCTTGCTTGAAGTATTCTAGAAACTTGCCTTTATCGTGTTAGAGAACAGTTGACTTGTTAATGTGGAAGACTTGGTCTGTCTGATGCTCAAATTCTCTAGTTCAATGCCTTGATCGAGTCTAGATAAGGGATCTTTTAATTTCATGTTTTTAATTGTTGTTAATGTTCCCAATCAGAGAAAATCTGATAAATGAGTGGTTTGGTATTGAAGTTGTGGGTCGATTCACGAGCTGGCATACGTGCCTGCCCATTGCTGTAGTCCCAAAGGGAAGTCTCAATGTGGCGTTCTTTTTCTAACCTACTCCCGATCGTGGCTGGGGTCTAGGATAACGCGGAATTCCAAAGGTTTTCGCCTGCTCCATACCCGGTAGTATCCACACTATACCGACCATTCGAAAATAAATGATTGAAAAAAGTAAAAAAAGAAGAAGAAAAAAAGGGGAAAATGCTCTTTATTTTTGTTCAAGTCGTGTTCCCTTATCTAGCAAGTGTCGGGTTGCGTCCTAGAGTAAGTGTAGCGGAACTAAGTATTGTCTTGCCTTTACCAAGTCAGGTTGTTCACTAGCTCGTTAAAGTCTTGTTCCTCTTTTACTCTCGTAGAGTTTGGTTTTAATTGTGTGGTCAGTCGGGTAATCCTCTTGTTTGATAGAAGCACCATATATATCATCTAGGATCCAAGAGGTTTTCGGTTTGCTCATTCAGGTTGGTGCATTATTGTGTAGAGTTCTTGCTTGAGGACAAGCAAAAGTCTAAGTGTGGGGTGATTTGATGCACTCAAATATTGGTGTATTCAATCCCGCATTAGACGACATATTCACTGTGCTTTAGTTGTGATTGGATGAGATATTGATGATTATTTGATTATTTTTCTCTTTTGCTCCTTGTGGACTATTTTACGTGGTTTTGTATATTTTGATGTATTTCAGGATATATACGACGTTGGAGATCGAACCAAAACACAACAAGCAACACCAATCATCGAGACCCATCATTATTTCATTAGTACACGGCTTGGAGAAAGTAGAACAGAAAGTGGGCTTAGACTTATTAATCTCCCATCATCCCATCCCATCTTATTCATTTAGATCACAACTTGGGCCATCATCATCAACTTGGGCCATCATAGTTGATCAACTTCAGCCCATAATTATAATTAAATGTTGTCAGGAGGAGAGGAATGATAAAAAAAGAAAGGGAGGGATTTGGAGCAGACGAGAAGGAGGGGAAAAAGAGAGGGGCATTCGGCCTTTGGCCATGGAGAAGAACTGTGCCGCCACCATCATCATCATATCATCTTCAATCATCCATCCATCATCCCATTTTAATCCCAAATGCAACAGTGGAGAGAAATTGGTTTGGTGAATTAGTTATCACAGGAGCAGCGAGGTACGAAATTGAGGAAATAAAGAAAGAGAGAGAGGGAGAACAACACATGATTGGGGGAAAGCAATGAGGATTAGCAGCGAGAGTATTAATTATTTGAAGATCAGCTTGTTAATAGCGGTGGAATCAAGGCCAATTTGATGAATCGGCGGTTTGCAGCTTTCCTCTTGATTAATCTCATGAGTAGCTAGGTTTTCTTTTCTTGCTTGGGTTTTGTTGATTTCTTTGAGATTATGAGTTGATACATTGAATTGGATTGTGGATTATGATGATTGATGATCTATTTTATTATCTTGTCGCCCCGTTCTTAGACTTCCCTGTAATTCGAGGTTTTCTGCAGTTTACCTGTTTTAGGGTTTTCTGTTCAGTTTGCTATCGGATTGTTGGTTGAATGCGAGTTAGGGTGTGTTGTAGGTGGTTCTTGGTTGTAGAGTTGACCGACCCAACCTTAAGAACCTGAAACTGATTGTCATCCATGTGCTGTCAGTTCTGTAGCTGCCATGACCGACTCAACCTTAAGGTACCTCCCCGTATTTTCTGGTATATGGGAAAGCGTTTCATCTGCCAGTAGAGCTCGAGCATAGAGCCTACTGGGCCCTTAAGCTACTGAACCTGGATGCTAGTCTTGCAGGTGAAGAAAGGAAATTACAGGTATTGGAGCTTGAGGAATGGAGGAACCGAGCTTATGAGAGCTCGAAGATATATAAGGAGCGTACTAAGAAGCTCCACGACTCACGCTTGAGGGGAAGCAAGGAGTTTAAAGAAGGAGATCAGGTCCTCCTCTACAATTCACGCCTGCATCTCTTCCCGGGCAAGCTTAAGTCTCGTTGGATGGGTCCATTTATGGTTTCTAAAGCCCTTTCTCATGGGGCCGTGGAAATTTTCAAGACCGGAGAGGAACACTTTAAGGTAAATGGCCATCGTTTAAAGTTATATGTGGCTGGTGCGTTCATTGGTGTAACGGAGAAGGCTAGTCTCGAGGCACCGTAAACCAGGTATCATCTGGCTCAAAGACGTTAAACGAGAGCGCTTCTCGGGAGGCAACCCGAGGTTAGAGTCTATAAATTTATTGAGTCTAGTCCGTGGTAGAGTCGTTGTGTCAGTTTAGCGTATCTGTCAGTCCCTGAGAGTCAAATTTTATGATCGTTGGTCATTTCTAAGCTAAGAATTTTAAGCAAAAATTTCAAGAATTAATTGAATTTCCTAGCATCAGGTCAAGAAGTGCGGGTTTTTGAGCCAAAAGTGCGCCGGCGCACTTTTTAGTGGTGTCGGGCGCACTTTTCATTTTAGCTTCGTCGAAAATTGGTCTCAGGTCAAAAAGTGCGGGTTTTGGAACCAAAAGTACGCCGGCGCACTTTTGCAATTTAGCTTCGGCGGAAAATTGGTTTAATTAAAAAGTGCGCCTTTTTGGGGTGAAAGTGCGCCGGCGCACATTTTGGAGGTTGAGGCGCACTTTTCCCCTTCAGAAACACGATTTTCCCCTCTTTTTCTAACATTTTCGGATCAAAACCACATTTTTCTCCCTTCTCTCTCTTCGAAACCAACAACCCCCCACCCTTTGTTCTTCAAAAAAATCGACCCAAACTCGTCCAAAAACTCCGATTTTCACGAACCCAAAGCAAAATCTTCGTCTCTTCTCTTTCCCTACTGATTTCCGCCCCCTACCCAACCAATTTTCACTTATTTTAGTCAAGATTTGAGCTTATTTCGAACCAAAACCTAGTTTTTGTGATCTTCGGGTCGTTCGTAGATTTTCGTGGGAATTTTGCTATCACTCCTTTGAGGTAAGTTGCTCTACACTTCCCTACGATTCTTTTGCACCATCCCTTGCTGAATTTCGTTGAAATTTCCGGATTTGTGCATTTAGAGCTAAGAACCCTAATTTACGAAATTTGTGGTTTGATTAAATTGAGTTTGGATTATTGAAATTGGTCATCTAGGATAGCTGCATTTTGAATCGTGGGTTGTTTGGACTACGTTTGCTTGACGAATTGCATGTTATAGGTTACTTTCCTATACCGAAATTTCTGGATTTGGGGGTTTTGCTTAATTGATTAATCCTTGATGCAATTGAATGTGTTGTGGTGTTATGGAAGCAATTTGGAATTATTTGGATGTCATATAGCATCAATTTGAGGCTTAATTCAGTTAATGCCTGAAACTTTAAGTGCTAAGTGTGCTCATGCTCTAAGTGTGGGATTTCTTTATCATGTTTCCTGCCTTATCATCTTGCTCAGATAATCCAAATTGAAGCATAAACGGTTCCATAGTAAGAGTTATATTGTGCCTTGAATGTGTATCTAATGTTTATTGTGGTTTGTTTAGTTGCAGATAATGGCTAGCTCTTCCGGTCACAACAGCATGCCGAAGTCGACCCCCTCCATCAGGACCTTCCCAAAGGAGAGCAGCCAGATCCTGCCGCCCTCTCTGGCGATGAAGCTGCTCCAAACCAGCCTCACAGTCCGGTACCTCTTTCGAGGCCTAACGACCCATCACCACCAGCGGCAACCATGGCGGGACTTATCCACCCATACCTCATTAATCTCCCTCACGATGAGTACTGGAGAGATTATTGGAAGATTCGCCACCTTCCGGCCACTCCAGGAGTAGTGGTCGATTTTGAGGCCATTCGGGAGGCTTTTCCAAAGTTTCATGACACTCTGGTTTACCGGTTGAGGCGAGCCAACTTACTTGGGTTGGTGCAGGTGACCGACTCGGCTCCACTTGTGCCTCTCCAGGAGTTATGGTGCTCCTTCAGCGTGGACAAAAGGGTAAAGGACGCGACGACAAGGCATATCACGTTTCTCTTGGGTGGAGCTCGTTTCCATGAGTCCTACGACTCATTTGGGGCATTATTGGGATTTGACGAGGCAGAGGAGCACAATGAATCAAAGATAAGAGAGTCTACGTACGCGAGGACCGGGGCCACTAGGAGAGCTTGGTTCGACCTCACTGGCATCGAAGGTGGATTGGTCACAAACCGGTCAAGATATCGCGCACTTCGGTGCCCAGTGTGGCAATTCATGCACTTGATTATGATCCGCACTTTCTGCCACCGCAGCACCGGCGGTCATCATTTTTATAACGAGGAGATGCAGCTGTATAGGGTGATGCTTTGAGGGGTTAGACTTCATGTGGGATATGTGGTAGCCCAGTTCTTTCGTAGGCGTGTGACCGGCGCTACGATACCACGATCCCTTCCTGGTGGTTGGTATGTTTCCCGCATCAATGCTAATGCTAACATTGCAGGTAACTGGTCACCTGAAGTGTTCACTGGGCTGACACCTCCGAAGGTCTTGGGGCCACAGTATCTGATCTCTCACGGTTTGGTCCCCTGACCAAACCCACCTCCTCCTGCCGACCCTGAGGACGCCCACCCAAATCCTCCTCTAGTTTATGCACCAGCACCATGTGCAGCAGCTTTTCAGACGCCACTAC
Source organism: Linum lewisii (assembly GCA_034768395.1). NCBI lineage: Eukaryota > Viridiplantae > Streptophyta > Magnoliopsida > Malpighiales > Linaceae > Linum > Linum lewisii. The sequence continues at coordinate 6,715,204 of CM068304.1, forward strand.
AGCAGGTTCAGCAGTGGCAGGCGACTTTTGGGGAGGGGGCCATCCTTGGCAGCAGCAGATGGCGACCAGATGGAGCCCTATGGAGGAGTGACGCGACAGGTTCAGCCAGGGTGCTCTCCCCTAGCAGCAGGAGGTCTTCGATTTTCAGCAGCGCCAGCAGACTTGGCACGACCAGGAGCTCCAGTGGAGGGATGGGCAGTCAGCTCGACATGCCATATATCAGACTCAGCACACCGAGCAGATGGCGCTTCTTCAGCAGATCCTTGATAGACAGCCTCCAGCTCCAGCTCCAGTTCCACCACCAGCTCCCCGTTGGCAGCGAGCCCGCCAGGGCCGCCAGCAGGATCCGTGATCGTGATTTGACCTCAGGATTTTTATTTTTTATTCTCTGGACTTGTACTTTTTTTTATTCTATTTTATTCTCGGAGTGGATTTTCAGACAGTTTTCTTCTGAATGCTCTGATCGTGTGATGTTTTCCTTCTTTCCACTCTATTCAGGATATATTGCCGCATCTCCCGTGCATTCCATTCTGATCAGGACATACATTTCGATGAATCACTCATGCTGTCTCTTGCAATCTTATTGTCTATTTTCGGGTACCCCTTTACACTTTGCTTCACTATTTTGGGTGGAATATTGAGGACAATGTCCAAATTTAAGTGTGGGGTGGGGTGTTTATTTTTTTAGGGTTTCTTTGTTGTGATGTCGGTATGCTGTCCATGATTGAAATTTGCTCTGTTCTTGACTTGATATGCTAAACTGTTTTTCAGTCTTTCACAATGACGCTTAGACTATCTTATCTAGAACCTGTAACCAGCATGTTTGAATTGATATTAAATGAATCCGGTCAGAACAGATTTTAGAATCACTCTTGTAGCTTCACTTTTAATTGCACGAAAATGATTCGAACCCGACTAGCAGCCAATTGTGAGCTTTTGATCCGTTGCACATAATTAGCAACTTGTTTCTTTTTGAGTGGCTTTCTTGAATTTTGAATGAGTTAGAATTTGCATGAGATCTATTCGAGACCACACGATAACACGAGTTCTAGGATGATAGAGGCACCTAGAAGTGCTACCTAAGCCAGAAGCCAACCCAACATTAAATCCCCTAGGTGTAAACCTTTGAGCTTGGCATGTTCTTTCGGTTCGATATTACGTTACAACTTATTCCATGTTTTTGTTCACCCCGTCGATCCCTTGTGGTAGTAGCTTGAGATTATCTAACCGGAAGTCGGTCTGTGGTGACTTGCCTATAGCCAGTTAAACGGTGGTCTTAGCTACTATGTCCAGACGTGTAAACCCCTCTAGCAACTTAAAAATTTAGCACTTAAAAAAAAAGAAAAAAAAGTTCAAATAAAGTGTCAAGTGTTAGTAGTTTTTAGTTCAAAACGTTCTTCTCCCTACATAAGGAAGAACGAAGGCAATAAAAAAAGGAAAAAAAAAAGAAAAAAATAAATGAAGTGCTAAGTTGCTTAAGGGTGTCATAGGACGAGCGTACATTATTCCACCTGTGTCCGGTTAGACGGTAGGAATCCATAGACTTTGATTTGAGGGAGGTTAGTCGATTGCTGCACCGCATCATACCTTTCATCATCATTTATCCCATCATCCATTCATCATTAGCCCTCGTAGTATAGTATCGTTGCAGTCCCTTGCAAAGTCCTCTAGACTAGTTTCTCGTGTTGTCACAGTGGTGGAGATTATGGTCGAAATGCAAACCTATGACGAAATTCGGTCGAGAAAGTGATTGAGAGCACAAACACGTCCTTAAACACAAAGTGTGAGAGTTCCCTATTACTAAATATTTTTTGTGTAAGGAAGTCTGGTCGGTTAGGTCAGAATCGTGCATGATTGGTGATTGTTACTTGTTGTGTGCAGAGAATAGTGAGACTTGGATTTGTTTGGTTGATTTTACTTCATGTGTGGGTTGCGTTTTCTAGATGGAACAGTTTAGGTCAAGTTGTCAGAGGTTGAACTTCGATTTAGTTGATCTTGTCATTTGTGAATTGGAGCGAGATTCAAAAATTTTATTTGTTTGAGGACAAACAAAAGTTTAAGTGTGGGGTGATTTGATGATGTTAGATTTATCGCGTTCATCTCGCCACATTTGAACGACATTTTCCTTGTTTGACTCCGAATCGTGATGATTTTGAATGTATTTTATGAAAATGTGTTTTATCCTCCATTGGCCCTCTTTTGGGTCGTTTGATGTGTTTTCGAGTTGTTTTGATGAGATTTCCGGTTGCCATTTTATGGAGGACCTTTCTACGAGCTCGGCGATTCAAACGGGGATCAATTCGGAGCACAGATGAGGTTGAAATTGTAGAAAGAAGCTCGGAGCTGAACTCAGCTCCAAAAGTGCGCTGGCGCACTTTTCGAAGGGCTCAGACGCACTTTTGCAGTTAAGCTTCAGCGGAATTCTCAGCATAATTAAAAAGTGGGCCTTTTGAAGGGAAAAGTGCGCCGGCGCACTTTTCAACCCTTTCAGGCGCACTTTTGGTTAAAAATCCGGATTTTGACGAAAATTGGGTTTTTAAACCAATTTCGAGGGAGAGGAAACATAACTTCGATCCTACAATTCTCTGCTTCTTCTCGGATGAACCAGACACTCTTGGAGATGAAGACAGAGCTTTGAAGAGACGATTGAGCAAGAGAAAGCCAGGATTAGCTCGGGAGATTCTAGGATTCTTGAAGATTAGGATTAATCGGAGTAAGATGATTTCTTCTCCAATTAGCTTTTTCTCTGTTTCTGTGATTTCTTCTCTGGCGATGTCTAGCTAAACTCTTAGTTTGTTCAGATTAGATGAAGTTCTAGCAAGTCTTTGTATGGATGATGTCGGGTTTTAACCCGTTAATTGAGGTTTATTCAGACTTAATTGAGATTTTTCTAAAACCCTAATTTGAAGCTCTTGAATTCGCAGATTGACCATATCGTAGAATTTGCTTCATCTTTGTCTTGCGGTTCTGACCATGGACGTGAGTCATTATAGGGTTTAGAAGGTCATTAAGATTACCCGATGTCTTGACCATAGGGCCGGTGAAATTAATCTGTGTGGCGTTACATTGTTCTTCGTGCATTCTTGGAGATTTATGAGTTATCCTGACCATAGGAACTCGTAGGTTTGCTAGGATAGTTTCTCTGCGTCCTGACCATGGAGTAGAGATTGCCAAAGGTAGCGTCGAGGCATTGAGCCTGTTAAAACCTTAGTTGCATTGCATCATCCGTCTTAGTCGAGCTAGAGCAGATTCGAGTCTGGACAAGCGCCTTAGTCAATTCTTGAAGCTCCAACTTGTTTGCCTGCTTTGATTGGTTTAATTTGCATTTCTAGATCTTTAGTTCATTCACCACCATTTCCAAACCCAACGTTTAAACCCGAATAGCTTACTCCACATTAGTTGAGTAATAGAAACAGAAAGACCCTTGGGAAGTAACGATCTCTTAGGAGCAATCATTCGAGTAAAACTTGTGTGCATTAATTTGCGCATCACCCTGCATGACCTAGAAAGCTTCTTACTGCTCTGACGGAAGAGGGAGGCGGCAGCTTGGCAATGGTGTCGATCTTCACCGGATCAACCTCAATACCCTTCTTCGAAACTTTGAGCCCAAGCACAATGCCCTCCGTCACCATGAAATAGCTCTTCTCCCAGCTAAGAGCTAAATTTGTGGCTTCACATCTCTTAAGGACTCTCTCAAGGTTCTTCAAGCCATGTTCAAAAGAATGTCCATAAACCGAGAAATCGTCCATAAATACATCCATAGCATCTCCAATGAGCTCATCGAAGATACCCATCATGCATTTCTGAAACGTAGCTGGCGCGTTACAGAGTCCGAAAGGAATTCTGCGGTAGGCAAAGGTACCGAACGGGCATGTGAAGGTGGTCTTTTCTTGATCATTCGACGCGATGGGAATCTGAAAATTCCCGGACATCCCATCCAGGAAACAGTAATACTCATGACCCGCCAAGCGCTCCAACATCTGATCAATGAAAGGAAGGGGAAAATGGTCTTTCCTTGTAGCCTCATTTAATCGTATGTAATCAATATAGACTCTCCATCCGTTAACTGTCCTCGTAGGGATGAGCTCCCCCGCTGCATTAGGAACCACAGTGATGCCTCCCTTCTTAGGCACACAATGAACCGGACTCACCCAGTTACTATCAGAGATGGGATAAATAATCCCAGCATCCAGAAGCTTGATCACCTCCTTCTTTACAACCTCCATCATGTTTGGATTAAGACGCCGTTGAGGTTGTCTAACAGGTCTCTGGTTCTCCTCGAGGAAGATGTGATGCATACAGTGAGAAGGATGAATTCCCTTTATATCTGTCACCCTCCAAGCAATAGCACACACATGCCTCCTGAGCAACCGTATGAGCTCATCCTTCTGCGGTTGAATGAGAGTCGAATTAATTATGACCAGAAGCTTAGAGTCCTCTCCCAGATATGCATACTCTAAGTTTGGAGGCAGATCCTTCAACTCAAGTTCTGGAGCTTCTTCATATGAAGTCAAAAGTCGACGTTCCGGTGGCGGTGTGAAAGTAGTTTGTGGAACCTGGTCCACATATTCCTCTTCTTCATAAATGCTCATAGATGCTACCTGTTCATCCCGGATTGCTCTTGCATCAACAAACTGACCAGAAACAATACACTTCTCTAGCGAGTCTTCACTTACTAGGTTAGTGAAAACAGAGGTAGAAAGCACAGTTACAGTTTCCTCTACAACACATAAATCATCATAGTGGTGAGGGAATTGAATGCTATTATCTAATCGAAATGTGGCATGGTCTTTCCCTACCCTAAGAGTTATAGTGCCTCCCGACAAGTCTATTAAAGAACCGGATGAAAACAAGAATGGACGACCAAGAATCAAAGGCATATCAGCATGGGCATCAATCACGACAAAATCAGTAGGAAACGTGAATGGACCAATCTCAAGTGGGACATCTTCTAAAATTCCCCTAGGCACAGTTGAGGATTTATCAGCTAACCTAACGTTCATGCGAGTTGGTTTAAAATCAAGCATTCCTATATCAGAAGCTAAGCTATATGACATGACATTGATGCTAGCTCCTATATCCGCTAAACCACGTCCAACACGAAAAGTACGAATGCGACAAGGTAGAGTGAAAGAACCTGGATCGTGGCGCTTAATAGGAAGCTTGTTTAGCACAATGATAGATACCTCCTCATTAAGCTCTAAGTCTTCAAATAGCTCCGGGAAGTTCGCTTGCTCTTCCTCCGTGAGAGCTAAAAGTTCTTGCAACTTCAACTTGTTGGTGGCTAGCATCTTCATGTACTTGGCAAACTTCGGCATTGTCACAATCATCTCCTTCATCGACATTTCAACGTGAACCCTATTCAGCAACTTCAGGAATAGCTTGTATTGAGCATCGTAGAGATCCTTATTAAGCCTGGCAGGATAAGGTGCCCGCGGCTTGTAAGGGTTGGCCACCAGTATTGGAGATGAGGGAATAACCGGTGTCTTTTCCTCTTCTGGCTGCTGAATCTGTTCCTCTTCCTCCACATCCTCTTCTTCAATGAGATGAGGGGGAGGAATTAGAGTTGGCACCTGCTTCATGGGAATATCTGCCAGCTTCTTCCCGCTTTTTGTTTCCACAGCTCCCACATGTTCATTCTGGTTCGGATTAGGGAGAGTGGTGGTAGGTAGAGATCCAATACCCTTCTCCTTAAGAAGATTTGTGATTCCTACCACTTGATTCACAAGCTTCTGGAGAGAAGAGTCGGTGTGTGAGATGTCCTTCTTGTTTGATTGAATTTCAGCAAGAATCTTTTCCAACATGATATCAGAATAGGACTTAGGCGCAGAAGAGCTCGAACCACCGTTGTTGTTCTGATTCTGGTTCTGGTTCTGATTGTTATTCTGACCTCCTCTATTTTGGCATTGGGAATTCTAATTTTGATTCCCATTATTCCTTTGGTAACCCCCTTGATTTCCTCCCTGAAACTGATTCTGATTCTGGTTGTTGTTCCAGTTCCCTCTACTCTGTCATTGGGAGTTTTGATTCTGGTAACCGTTGGAATTTCTGAAATTGTTGTTCTGGTTTTGGAAATTCCCCTGGTTCTGTCCACCAACATAATCAACCTCCTCTTGTTGTTGGTCTGGGTTACCCTCAAACTTCCAAGTACAACTCTCTGCTGTATGATCTGGACCACCACAGTTTGAACACGAGGCGGTGACTGCTGCTACAGTTTCCGCCGTAGAAGCAGAGGAAGGAGTGGTTCTAGAAAGCATCTTGAACCCTGGCGGTGGAGCTGTAGGAACACCCGGTGAGGGAGCTATCTGAGCTCTTCCCAACTCATGTTTCAGCCTCTGTACTTCCATCTCCAGGGTCGAGTTATCCAACTCCAATTGACTTCTAACAATATCCACTGGTGCAGGAATTGTGGGAACAGTGTATGATGAATCAATAGAAAATCTCTTCTTCTCTGGATGTCTACCGTCCATCTTCAATGGGTTAGCTTGCATGAGAGATTTGATTTTCATAGCAAAATTCTTGCAAGCTTCTAAGGCCGCGGTTGCGGTTATGTCGTTTAAGTCCATAGTCAGCTGTAGAGAGAAATCCTTTTTCTTCTCATAGTCTAGGCCACGGAAGAATGTAGAGAACTTGTTATAAGCATCCCATCCATGGTGAGGACAAGCCCGGAGAAGCCCTAGAAATCTCTGCCAAACCTCATAGAAGTTCTCCTTCGATCCATTCACGAAACCTGCGATCTGTGCTCTGAGTGCATCTGTTCTAGAAGGGGAGAAGAATTCTTCCAGGAATGCTTTAGCCATACCATCCCATGTAGTGAAGTGATTCATCGGGTGATCATACAACCACAGTTCTGCTTGACCCTTCAGAGTGAAAGGAAAAAGCTGAAGCTTGACCGCACTATGATCCGCTTCATTGTTGGAGACTGTGTGAGCCAGCCTCAAGAAGTTCCTCACATGAGCATTCAGATCCTCATTAACACCTCCAGATAAAGTGTTCCTGTTTGCTTGAATCATGTTGATCAAGTGAGATGGGATGTGCAGATTTCGAGTTCCCGTGTTGGGAATCTGAATGCACGAAGCTGTCCCATCTATGGTCGGACGATCATAATCCTTCAATGTCCTTTCCGCCATAATTTCTATGTCAGGTTGGATAGGAGGATCTGTGGGAGGATCTGTAGTAGCAATAGTGGATGGTGAAGGCGAAGATGTAGATGAGGATGCGAAAAGGGTCTTCCTTGCCTTAGGTGTCTTTGCAGGAGGAGGTACAGGAGTAGTGTCGAACTGAGTGTAGAAAATTATGCCCTTGTCAGCTATGCGCTTACTCTGTCTTCTTTCTTCCGTACCTGTAATCTTGCCTGAAACACAAAAAAAAAACAAGAAATACCAAGTAGTATAAAAATGTGGGAGATAAGAGATGATAAAAGAATGAATGAAAAGCTTAAAACGCACAATGTCTTTCCTAGAAAAAGCAAAGTCCCCGGCAACGGCACCAAAAACTTGGTGCGCAAATTAATGCACACTAGTTTTACTCAATGGATTGCTCCAAAGAGATCGTTTTTCCCAAGGGTCTTCCTTTCTCTATTACTCATAAATGTGTGTCAAAGCTTATCGAGGTTTCGTTTTGGTTTGAGAATTGGTTTTGTGAACTAAGAAACTAATAATGCAAATGAATCAAACAAAGTAAGTAAAGTAGATTGGGGTTTTGAGTTTAGACTAAGGCGGTTGTTCAGACTCGAATCCACGCTAGTTCGGTTTAGATGGATGAAACTATGCAATCGAAGAAATTCAACAGACTAGACGACTCGGCAATTCCTTTTGTAATCTCTACTCCATGGTCAGGCCGTAGAGATTCTATTCTATCAAACCTACAAGCTCCTATGGTCAAGCTAACTTGCAAGAAATCAAGAACGAATCAGAATAGTGAAATGCCACAAAATCATGCAAATAGATTAGGTTCTGACAATCCTATGGTCAAGCTATTGGAGAACCTAACGACCTCCTAAACTCTAGAATGAAATGCGTTCATGGCCAGACCCGCAATTCAAAGATAAACTCAGAAACTAACAATTGATCAAGTTTCCAGAATCAAACAGCTTAAATTAGGGTTTAGGAGAAATCGTATTTAAGTCTGAAAGATCATCGATTAACATAAACGGGTTAGAAACCCGAAATCATCCATACAGAATCCTATCTAATGCTTCATCTAATCTAAACAACCCTAGAAGTTTAGCTTGACATCGTTACAGAAGAAATCTCAGAAACAAAGAAGAAGAAAATCGGAGAAGAAGACATCTTACTCCGAGAAGACCTAATCTTGATGAATCTTCGAAACCCCTGAGTTAATCCCTGCTTCCTCTCGCTCAATCGTCTCTTCACAGCTCCAAAATCCTCTTCCGAGAGTGTCTGTTTCGTCAAAATCAGAATCAAGAATGAATCCCCCTCTCTCCCAATCCTTTTTCCACTTGAAAAGTGAAACTCCCCGTGTCTGGGAAATACCCACGGTGTGGGAATCTGTTTTTTCAGCAAAACTCCGTGTTTCATTAAAAGGGGCTCCCACTTGGATCGTGTTGTAGGATCACGACTTGGGCCTTAAAATTACAGCCCCACATCAGTCTTCTAAGCCTCGAAACTCCATGGAATCAATACTCAACTCTCGGTTCGATCTCCCAATGTCGTATAAAGCCTAAAATACACTAAAAACGTGCAAAACGAATAAAACGGCCCAAAGGCCAAGGGATAATAAAACACACACAAAACACCCTTAATCATTGCAATAACACAACAAAAATGTTATCTAATAAGGGAATGAATACGTCAATAATAAGACGCACCATCGACCCAACTAGGCCTGACCCGCGAACCAGGCTCGACCCACAAACCAGGCCCGGCTCGCTGACCAGGCCTGACCTGCTAACTAGGTCTGACCTGCTAACCAGGTCAAACCCGCGAACTAGGCCCGACCTACGAACCAACCCTTAGCTTCGTCACAAACGCTTGTAACTAAAAAGGGGCTCGCAACTAAGCTTAGTCGCAGGCCTTGGGCCTGGGACCGGTCCAACTTTGTCGCAGTGACTTAGATCGCAATTCAAATCCAACTTAGTCGCGGGTCACAACCAACTTAGTTTCAGGTGGCGCCTGTGACCATTTTTTTTGTCCAGACTGCAACCATTTTCAGCATTTGTTGTAGTGTGTTTCTCCTTCGTTCTCATTTCTTGGTGGTATAGCAGCCATCCCCTATGCATCCCTTGAGAAGTTGGATGGTCTGTTACTTCCCCTATCTGGTCTGCCAATTGTTTCAAGTATTTTAGTGAGAGTGTCAACATAACTGTTGTTTAGAAAGGGTTCTAAAAGCCGTTTAATAAGAATTTTCCCCCTTGTTTCTTTCCCAAAATCAATGGTGGAAGGCAAGACAGAGAGAGAGAACGGAGAAGACGAACAAATCTGAGAAGAGAACATAAAATTGAACTTTATTTTTATCGTATTTGGTTATTAATTAAAATGTTAATGTGGCATGTTGACTAGCAGGGTCACCCAATAGGGTGTGCTGGCCTGTCTTACGATACAGGGCATCCAAATTTTTGGGTTGAGTAGAAATATGAGAAATGTATCATAAAGAAACTATGCAAAAGGTATGCATTAATGCATTGGTGGTCTAGTGGCTTAGCTTGTGTTTTGCATTTGGATAGACATGAGTTTGATCTTATGCTTTGACGAAATGAAATAAAGCTTATGATTTATTAACTAATAACATTGTTTGTGTTTTATTTTATATTTTTTATTTTTATTATCATTTTGGTATCTGTTATATTGATATGATATTAATATAATTTTATTATTTATATATAAATATATCATTTATTTCCAAATTTGTATTGTTATATTGAATCATGTCGGGTTATATTGCTAGAAGCATATCGAGTATATATTACCATTTCTAATATGACCATACCACAATTTTAGAACAGAGCCTCCGAAATTCATTGCACGACCCTGTTAACTAGTAAACCGCATCAACTTCGTTGCACCGTCACTAACATTGTCATGCCACCAATCCACCAATGCAAATTAACAGTTTTTTCTGACAATATTGTATTAGGAATGATAAGTTTCGCCATTTGAGTATTTTTCAAAACAAGGTGTATATACCGTAATAAACGAAAGTGGTGTTGTATTAGATTTTAGTTCCTATTAACTTTGGTGAATGTGTTGTAACTATAACGAATATTAATGAGGTAATCATATTGTTACAATTTCAAATTTAAGTGAGCGCAAATATTTATTATGTTTTACCCACTCTTTTACTTGCTTCATCGAACATTTGACCGAAGAAAAAAAAGAGAGCGGGACAGCTTTTTTGCTTTCTTTTTCCCCCGAAAATTTTGCTGCGATTTTGAAGAGTAGACTTTTTAATTCTTTCCTTTTTAAAGAAAATTTGACAAGATTTTCTCATCTGTTGTTGACTGTATAACAGTTACCTCGTGCTTGAGTTCACAGTAGCTCGAGAATATTGATTGATCCAATTTGTTTGCGTTGTAGCGTAGCGGTGAAGTGATTCGTAGATATGTTACCAACTATGATCAACTCGTCCATCGCCGGATATGCCCCCTCCTCCTCCTCTTCTTCTTCCAACATTCCGTTTATTAACTTTCCCAATTTGATCGTCGGCGAAGCATCCTCCTCTACTCCATCCTCAACTCCGGCAAGTCACTTAATCTACGAAGTTTTCCTGAGTTTCAGAGGATCCGACACTCGGCACGGATTCGTCAGCCATCTCTACAACGCTCTCAAGAAGAAAGGTATCAGCACATTCAAGGACGATCAGAAGTTGGAGCGGGGCAAGTTCATCTCGCCGGAGATCCTCCGTGTAATTCGACAGTCTAGGTTAGCGATTGTCGTTTTCTCTAAAGACTATGCTTCTTCGCCATGGTGCCTGGAAGAACTCCAAACCATCATTCAGTGTATGGAGGAGGAGGACGAGGAGAAGAAGAGTATTCACGCGGTTCTCCCAGTCTTTTACGGCGTCGATCCGTCAGACGTTAGTGACGTCAAGAACAGCTACGCAGATTCGTTTGCTAGGCACGAGGAGGATTCTTCGCTAGATGTAAAACTGGTCCAGAGTTGGAAGGCTACCATAATCAAGGCTGCTACGTTAGGCGGCTGGGACTCGCATACCAGGTAGGTAAATGCAACCTTATTCATTTCTTTCCTGATGCTAATTTGTTGAACTGCTTCACGAAATTTGATTTTCCTATCATTCTATTGTCAGATTTTTTTTTCCCCTTGGATTGGCCTGAAGTTCTTATGTGATTTTACAAGTTTAGAAGAGGAGGTAATTAAGGGTTTGATCTGCTTGCTATGTAATCTATGCAGGGACGAACCGACTCTTATTGATGAGATTGTGGGAGATGTATTGAATAAGTTGGGACGTAGATGCTTGAGCAAGCCACTTGGCCATGTTGGAATGAAGCCTCGCATAAAGCAAATGGAGTCGATGTTAAATGTAGGGTTGGTTGATGTTCGGATTGTGGGAATATGGGGAATGTCAGGCATAGGTAAAACAACGACCGCTGAAGCTGTTTATTACCATATTTCACATAAATTTGATGCCGTCTGCTTCCTCAAGAATGTTAGCCACTCTGCCGAGAAACATGGGTTGGATTATTTGAGGAACAAGCTTCTTTCTGCTCTAATAGCTGAGGACTGTTTGAAGATTTTGGACGAGCAATTGGATGTACTAATGCATGAAAGACTTCGCAGTAAATGTGTCCTCGTTGTTCTTGATGATGTTTCTAATATAAATCAGTTGAAAAGCTTAGCAGGGGATCGTGACTGGTTTGGACCTGGGAGTAGAATCATAATTACAACTAAAGATAAGCACTTGCTGGAGCAGCTTGAAGTGGATTCAGTTTATGATGTCAAGCCTCTCAGTAATGACGAATCTCTTCAATTATTTCGCCAGCATGCTTTTAAGAAGAGACTAGGCTCTCCAATGCATGATTTTGTGGCATTATCACAGCGTGTTGTCAATTATGCGCAGGGGCTTCCCTTAGCTCTTGGAGTGTTAGGATCCTGCTTATTCAACATGGATATAGGTGCCTGGGAAGGCAAACTGAAAGAACTAGAAGAGATTCCCCACCAAGACATAGTCAATGTCCTTAGATTAAGCTTTGATGTGCTTGATAGATCTATGAAGAACGTTTTTCTTGATGTTGCTTATTTCTTTAAAGGCGAGGATAAAGACTACATTGTGAGCATACTTGAAGGCTGTGGCTTCGCAGGAGGTTATGGATTGGAAGTGCTTCTTCGTAGATCTCTAGTAAGTATCCAAGATAACAAGGTCAGGATGCATGAATTGTTGCAACAGATGGGATGGGAAGTGGTTAAACAAGAGTCTTATAATGATGCTAGCAGACGCAGTAGGTTGTGGAATCATCAGGATGTTTGTAATGTATTGGCACAAAAGACGGTGAGCAAATATGAGGAAGCCAAGTTTTTAGTTTTTGATCAGTGATTTTAGAGCTTATAATGTCTAAATACATCATTTTTCATAACCTGAATTCATCCTACTCTTTGTATCAGGGGACAGAAGTTGTTGAAGGTGTTGTCCTTGACTTGTCCAACATGAATCAGATGTCTCTTGAAGTTGAAGCTTTCGAAGAGATGAATAGATTAAGATTGCTAAAGATTTGCTATCTTCACCAGTCAGGGAGCTCCGAGTACATCTTCCAGAAAGAAGAGTCTCTCCCTGACAGTCATAGCTGCAGGGAGAATGACACCTCTATTTCAGGGAAGGTGAAAACTCTAACACGTGAGGAGAGGAGCCTTCAATGGCTTGCATATCCATTTAGTATGTTTAGAAGAGTGGGAAACACTGTTGAGGGCTCTCAGCTACATATTTCAAGAAGGTTGAGAAATCTTTCAAATGAATTGAGGAGTCTTCATTGGCATGGATATCCATTTGATTATTTGCCTACAAATTTTTATCCTAAAAATCTCGTTGAATTCAACATGTCTGGCAGTCGCTTGAAGAAACTTTGGAAAGGAAAGAAGGTATGGCACTGTGGCAGTTGTTAGCTTGTAATATCTTTTTGTATTAGCTTTGTTACTTCTAATGTTCTTGAAAATTTCGTTTCTGCAGGCTTTCGATAAGTTGAAGTTCATGAAACTCAATGGCTCCCAACAACTTACCCACACACCAGATGTCTCTTATATTCAAAACCTTGAGATTATGATTCTTGAAGGTTGTGTGAAGCTAATTGAGGTTCATCCCTCTGTTGGGTTGCTGGAAAAGCTCGTTTATTTAAATATGAAAGGGTGCAGAAGTTTGCGGTATCTTCCACCCGGTATTGCCATTAGATCCTTGGAGATTCTAGACTTGTCCGGATGTTCAAAACTGAAGAAGTTTCCTGAGATAGTGAGGAATATGGAACGATTGTCAGGGTTGCTTCTAGATGGCACAAATATTGCAGAGATACCAGCGTCAATTCAAAAGCTCACTGGCCTTATTGTGTTAAGCGTCACTGGGTGTAAACGCTTGGAATTTCTTCCGGAGGGCGTTGGTCGCTGCCATGCCTTGAAGATTCTTCGTCTTTCAGGCTGCCCAAATCTTTGCCGAGTGGAGTTTGAGTTGAAGTCGCTGGTGAATCTGGAGGAACTTCATGCTGAAGGAACTGCTCTGAAATTGACGTCTCTTTTAGTCAATGGTGACTTGAACAAGTTGACGGTCTTCATGTTTCGAGGATCAAACAGCAACCGTCATCGAGTTCAACAAGATCTCGCCGTAATGCTGGTGAATGGAATCCTTTAGCAGAACCCTGTCATTTCGTCTTTCCAGAGTACCCTTCTCTAACGACTCTAGATCTAAGTAACTGCAACTTGTATGTTATGTATGATATCAGTTGCATGGTCCACCTGAAGAAGCTGGACCTAAGCGGGAATCACTTCTTTGACCTTTCCGATGAAGCTCTCCCTGAAAATCTGGAAGTTCTTAATTTGGCAAATTGCAGGAATTTCCAAGGTACGATAAATATGCGACCAAAAATGTACTGTCTGGAAGCACCGAATTGTACATCTTTGAGTTACATGCTATCTCCTGAAGCCATTGGATCAGCTTCTCTACGAGGAATCAACCTCATGAATTGCATAAATCTAGAGAGTATAATGGTTGGGGGGATGGTTGGAAATGCACGAAACATAAAGGGCAAAGTAGCAGTTGAGTTGCTGAAAATTCATGCGGAGAAGGTCCTGAGTCCTAGCTGCCTAACTCTTTTGTTTTTTCAATAGCTTTACTCCTGATTTTTTCTTTACCTCTATTTTTTTTTGTGGGCAGACTCCTTCCCACTTGGTTGCAGAGTCTATCATAACTGCAGATAGCTCCATCATACAGGAGTGGCTTCCATCTCAACTTCACTTGCATCCAACTCAAGCAGAAGTGATGCTGCCGCAGGATATACATTACACTCTTAAAGGATTGGCTCTGTGGGCTATTTTTTCAGTGAGGGGATCAATATCTTCAGATAATCTGAGCCTTGAGTACAGTATCAAAAGTGAAGGCAAGACGGTGATATCTGAAGTTGGGTTTTCATTGAGTAGTGGTACCATGGTTAAGTCCGAACACACGTGGATGCGTTTCATCCCAGCGTTGCTGTTCAAGTCGTTTTCCAAATCTGGTGGTTATGTTGAGGCTGTTATTGAAACAAATAGCCCAGTTTTGATGGTGAAGAGTTGTGGTCTGTATCCGATAAGATGGGAATATAGTTGACACTTTAAGCTGCACTAACGGAGAACAACAGTTCTCATCTGCATCTACCAGTGGGTAAAAAACTACCAAGTTTGAGGCTCTCTGTTACGTATCTTGCCCTAGAAGGCGTCACTGAGCTGCTCTATAACATATCTTGCAATTTTGATTTCCTTTGCAGGAATGCAGGTCTTCTTTAGGCTTTGTCTGTCTTGTTACAGTTTTTTAAAAGGGACTGGAAAACTCTAGCTCGCTCCTTTGCAATAGCTGATTGGGTATTATTTGTTGAAAATATTGTCATTTTTAATGTAGACTACATCTCAGAGTCTATAGAATCCACTAGACAGCGCTGAAGGTACTATAGTCTGTTACAAGTACTATTGTAGACTGAATGATATGTTATTTTGGAGGAAAATATATGAAGTGTAGATAATAAGCGAGCTTCTGACTTGGTGTTCATTCTGCAAGTGATGACCATCCAAGAGTGTTAATTTGTTTCTTCACTATTTCCAAATTGTTTATCCTCTTCTCGCTGTCTGTTCACCATCTATTCGTTTTCGCTGTCATCATCTTTAGTTTCTTGTTCATATTTTGTGGGTAAACTTGCATATTTGCTCAGGCCTCCTTTCCCTCATTCCTCTCTTCCTTTGTTCTTGGAGCAGGAGATGCCAGCAAGAACACGAGTCTTCTGCCGGAAAGGCAAAGCTCGTAGGTTCAAATATTCTTGGAAGTCTTCTGGTCATCCATCATCAATGCGGAAAAAGAATTGCTGATGAGAAAGACGAGCTGTGTAAACAGTATACCCATGTGGGTGTCAACCAACATGTGGAACATAACCAAGCACCGGTTTGGGCTAGGAAACTAGAAAAGGAATATTCAAGCTCAGCCTCACAAGGCAGAGCAAAGAAGCATCAATCTAATTGAAGCTATGAAATATAAAGAGGTAAAACAATTTGTTCATATAGTCAACAGTTACCCAGGGTATAAAGGCTGAAATTGTATAAAAATAAATTGTTATTAAGGCTGAATTATGTAAAAAAGAATGGAGATATTATAATAAATTTGAGAAATGGGGTAGATTTTATAATTTCGTATAATTAGAGGGCTATATCACCAAAGTAATAATATTTCAAAAACTATATACCCAAATAGTAACACTTTAAAACTATGTCCATATCTACTTTTAAATGCCCAATGTTTGGGCGAGGTCGATGGCTAGGCGGGCGAGTTAAATATTTTTTGTATTTTGATAGGTTTAAGGGTAGAGTTTTTGGTATATAGGGTTTCTGGAATAATAATTCAGGTTTTTCTGAACTGATTCGGTCTAGATCAAATGTTAGGTTTCGGTTTTGCCCTCGTAAAGAAAATGTAATAGCGGACTGGGTTGCCAGAAATGCTAGACTCAACCTCCTAAATGGAGATTGGGCAAATTCCTTGTAACCTGGTTTCTGAGTTAATGAGAATGAGCTTTCTTTGTTAAAAAAGATGTTGAAATGACTATTTATACACGAATAATGCGCAATTCTGATGTCAAATGAGGAAGTTAGGGTTAGATAATAATAGAATTGGAAAGATCGAATTCATATCGAGAAACACAATAATGAGTTGTAACTCACCCATTTTAACTCTGATTTTGATTCTATTAAGACCCATGTGATTTACGTGCAATTTTTCTTTTGATGGTATCTTGTTTCCAACCATAAGGAAAATACTAAAGCAAACTACATTTTTCTGTGTGTACGTGACTTCATTAAAGCCGAACATGAAACTTTGGTTTCATTCAACTCCTTAATGGGAAATGCATAAATATCCACCTAAAGAGTGCATGAAAAAAGTACACACATAACATCTATGTGAGCTTTTGTGTTTACTACATTTAAACAACGTAATTTCTAGAAGACTACGCTAGATCTTGTGGGTTTAGTAATATAATCTTTCTAATTACTTTGTTTTCTATTTCAAGGTGCAAAAATCTTTAGGAAAATCACCTTGTTTTTACCAAAATAGCACAAGAAGTCAATGTTTATGGTAGACTAAATGCATCGTTTAATACTTATTTTGCGTCAGCCTCCATTGCATAAAAAAATTGAAGAGTTAATTAGTTACGATGGGAAATCTGATTTTCTCTATTTATCCATAGATTTTTTACTCATACTTATTCTAAACAACGTACTTTCTAGACGATCACGTACTATTCTAAACAACGTACTTTCTAGACGACCCCATACGTGACTAGAAAGTACGTTGTTTAGAATAAGTATGAGTAAAAAATCTATGGATAAATAGCCAAACACGTTTCGAATCATAACTAAATTTTCAATTTTTATATATAGTGGAGGTTGAAGTAAAATAAGTATTAAACGACGTATTTGGTTTACCATATACATTGACTTCTTATTCTAGTTTGGTCGAAATAAAGTTTTTATCCTATAGATCCTCGCACCTTGAAATAGAAAATGAAGTAACAAGACAAATTATATTAAAAAATCTAACATACCTAGCCAGGTCGTCTAGAAATCACGTTGTTTTGAATGTAGTAAAATACAAAGGTTGATATAGATGTTATAGGTGTAAGTTTTATCACTCACGCTTTGTAAGTAGATATTTATCCATATCCACCTACAAAGGAGCAGAATCAAAACCAAAGTTTCATGTTCGGTTCTAATGGAGTCATGTAGGAAATGTAATTTGCATTCGTTAATTATAATTGCATTACTTTAAGATTTATAAATAATTTCACCACCTTGAAGAATGTATATGTTATAATAAACTAGTATTTTTTTCGGCCCGTTGGCCGACTTTATTTGGTATAATTGGTGAATGAAGAATAATTATGTAAATAAGTTAATTCAGAATTATGTTTAGACAATGAAAACTAACTTAAAATTTTGAATCAAAAGATTGAAATCAAACTAAAAACTCAAGGCCAAACTTTTTATATTTTAGTAACATCTTCAAGTCATTTTCTATTTACTTAGCTTAGGTAGCTCTCGTATAAGATAATTTTTTATTTTAATATAGTAGAATGTGATGAAAAAAATAAGTGGCCCTACAGAGAGCATGATTAGAAAGTTTACGAAAATAAAAAGAGTTTTTGACTAAGTGATGGTTGGTCAAATCAAATGACTGGCATGTTTTGTAGGTGTATTATTATATATCTTAGTCATGAAAAGTGTGTATTTATTTTCTATTTAGAGCATCTCCAATGGCCCTAAATTTTAAAACTTTATGGTAAAAACTCCAATTTGATTGGTTGATATATAAAAAATTGAATTAAATAACTTAAAAAGATAAAATTATAAGAGAGAAAAGTGATTTGATTAGTTTAAACCTTTATGCAAAAGCTCTATGTACATAAAGCTTTTGCATAAAGCTTTATAAAATGAACCAATCAAATCATTTCCCTCTTCCATATTTCTTCTTTTGTATTTATCTAATTCAATTTTTTTTTAATATCAACCAATTAAATTGAAGCTTTGACCATAAATTTTTAAAATTTATGGCCATTGGAGATGCTCTTAAAGACTGTATTATTATGGTCACCATATTTTTTAATATTAATTTATTGTTTTTTATTAAGTGTTCTAGTTGGTTTATTATTATTATATTTGGATGTGTATGCTTTGCATCAATGAAATATTATAAAATGTGTAGTAAATAGTAATTAATAACTAATAATATTATAAAAATATCTACAAAAATAATAGAAATATAAAAAACCTTAAAATTCTCTACTTGAAAATAGTTTATTTTGAGTTAATAAATAAAAAAATACTTTCCTTAAACTTCCCAATACTTCAAAGATATTATAATTTTATTTATTAATTTCTAAGTCTAATAAAAATTGAAATAAAATAATATTATTGGTTCGTATCTTCCATTTAAGTGGAGGACTTTAAATCATACCCCATCTAATTATAAGTGCTTATATAATAAGTAGATTATTATTGGCCCGTTGGTCGAGTTTATAAAATACCAAAAAATATATACTATTAAATGGAATGTTAAGATAAATTTAAGAATATTTTAAGAATTAATTAAACTTGATTACAAACTGAAATAAAATAGGTCTTCTTATGACCATTAACCAAGTGTAAAGGGGAAATGACATAACACTCATACCTGTTGTTCAAACAAACTTTTCAAATGAGTGATGTCCTCTAAACCAATACGGCTTCAAAATTTTATTTATATAACATTTAATTAATCCTAAATTATTACTAACAAAAGTTAATTCAACACAAATAAAAAAATTTAATAACAACTCATTTGAAGTATCTGCAAACAAACAAAGTCGAGACTAAATAAACCATCATTTCTCTAAAATAAGTATGTTCAGGTTTAGTTCAACATAATAAAAATAAAGCCTCAATTGACACGTTAAAATAATATAGAAGTAAATATCATGTTATATATATACTTAGATTTCATGAATATGCTCAAGTCGAACTGACTCAATTCGATCAATATTCTGAATTGGCAAAAATTATTGACATGTAACCCGTTTTACTTACTATATCATGACTCATACCCTTACACACTCATGACTTTAATAACTAATTACCATTGCTCTTACGAAGAATTCTGGATAGTTTTTCGCCCCACCCGTTGGTCGATTCGAGATTCTTTCTCTCACTTTATTGTTGACAACATAAATAAATTGACTAAATAAATAATTTTCAATATGTTCCTTAGTTATTCGAACGAAAGAACGATAGTGAAATTATATATCTAGTATCATGTATGTTTAACTATATATGACAAACTAATTAAAATTATTCTTATGATTCTGAGGCACATGAATTCACTTAATTCTTAAAGTCTTTCTACATGTGTCAAATTAGAGGAATGTTCAAAATATATTCCAACCCGTGCCATTAACAAAATCCACTATAGGTTATGGAACAATACATATTATTTACTTTAATGTATCTTTAAACATTTAACTTAAAAATCCGGATAACAAACTATTCTAACTTAATTTTTTATTTGAATGAATATACATACATAATATATTATTTACTTCAAAATCATGATGTATATTTACACCTTTAACTTTAACATGAGAATGATGGAAAATAAAATATTCTAACTAAATTTTATATTTGATTTATTATTTACTTCAAAGTCACTGTACCATCTTGATCATATTATTTTATTATGAGAAATCCAATTTAATGTTGATGATCCTCTTAGTTGATTGATTAACATCTTGATGATACTATTTTTGTAGAATGTTATGAAAAATTTAGAATATTAATGAAATATAGATTATAAGTTTATCAAAGTTCAGGTGAGAGTTGACCGGTTTTAGCCTTTAGGACCACTTATTGTGTGATTTGAGCCATATATTATACTGATTTACGGTGTCTTTATATATTTTATAATGATTAATATTTTAAATGAACAACATATTAGGCTTGTTTATTTGTAAGTAAACAATATGACTGGATATGCTTGGGAATTTTGGTGTTGTGTAAGTAATGATTAACGATTTGGTCATCCTCCACATAGTTTTTGATATAAGATTAATTATTTAATAAAATATATTAAAATTGATGTCGTTGGATTCGAAAAATTAAAACGAACAACATTTGTGAAAGAAATAATATGTTTGGAGTAACACATAAAATGTTATGAAAAGAAAAGTAATTGAGAGGGAAAAGAAATAGTGGAGAGAGAGTTTAAAAAATTAAATAAAAAATAAATTGGTAAGATAGTATTTTTTGCGTAGGAGATAGAATGGGTGAGGAGAGAGAAACTTAAACTCAATGAGAGGAGGGCAAATGCTGATGTGGCAATAGGTTTTTAGCCAAAATGCTTATATATGTTTCTTGATTTGAGAAATGGGGTAGATTTATAATTTCGAATAATTGGTGGGCTATATCACCAAAGTAATAATATTTCAAAAACTATATACCCAAATAGTAATACTTTAAAACTATGTCCATATCTACTTTTAAATGCCCAATATTTGGGCGAGGTTGGTGGCAAGGCGGGCGAGTTAAACATTTTTTGTATTTTGATAGGTTTAAGGGTAGAGTTT
Source organism: Linum lewisii (assembly GCA_034768395.1). Classification (NCBI taxonomy): domain Eukaryota; kingdom Viridiplantae; phylum Streptophyta; class Magnoliopsida; order Malpighiales; family Linaceae; genus Linum; species Linum lewisii. The sequence goes on from CM068304.1 coordinate 6,735,986, forward strand.
GTGGTATATAGGGTTTGAGGAATAATAATTTAGGTTTTAGATGTTGAAATGACTATTTAGACACGAATAATGCGCAATTCTGGTGTCAAATAAAGAAGTTATGGTCAGATAATAATAGAATTGGCAAGATCGAATTCGTAACGAGAAACACAATAATGAGTTGTAACTCACCCATTTTAACTCTGATTTTGATTCTGTTAAGACCCATGTGATTTACGTGCAATTTTTCTTTTGATGGTATATTGTTTCCAACCATAACGACAATACTAAAGCAAACTACATTTTTTATGTGTGTACGTGACTCCATTAAAATAGAACATGAAACTTTGGTTTCATTCAACTCCTTCATGGGAAATGCATAAATATCCACCTATAAAGAGTGCGTGAAAAAAGTACACCCATAACATGTATGTGAGCTTTTGTGTTTACTACATTCAAACAACGTAATTTCTAGAAGATGACGCTAGATCTTGCGGGTTTAGTAATATAATATTTCTAATTACTTTGTTTTCTATTTCAAGGTGCAAAAATCTTTAGAAAAATCACTTTGTTTTTACCAAAATAGCAAGAAGTCAATGTTTATGGTAGACTAAATGCATCGTTTAATACTTATTTTGCGTCAGCCTCCCTTGTATAAAAAATTTGAATACGATGGGAAACATGCTTTTCTCTATTTATCCATAGATTTTGTACTCATACTTATTCTAAACAACGTACTTTCTAGACGACCTTGTACGTGTCTAGAAAGTACGTTGTTTAGAATAAGTATGAGTAAAGAATCTATGGATAAATAGCCAAACACTTTCGAATCATAACTAAATTTTCAATTTTATATATAGTGGAGGTTGAAGTAAAATAAGTATTAAACGACGTATTTGGTTTACCATATACATTGACTTCTTGTTCTAGCTTGGTGGAAATAAAGTTTTTATCCTATAGATCCTCGCACCTTGAAATAGAAAATGAAGTAACTAGACAGACTATATTAAAAACACTACAACAAAACCTAGCTACGAAGGCACACCGTATTTGCCTCTAAAAGTCATTTTTTTGCCTCTATAGAGTTTTAGAGACAGATAGCTTAAGTGTCACTAACGCTGCTGCGGCTAAAGGTCTTTAGAGGCAAATACGGTGCCACATGTTATGTGTCACTAATGAAAGAATTAGTGGCAGATATAATTGTTAGTAATTACTACTACTTTAAACTACTATTATTCTGCCATCTTTAGCCACCTTTTAGAGGCACTTATTTGTGTTTGTGATAATTTTTTTTAGAGGCACATATATATGCTTTTAAAAAGAATTTATTCCTACCAGGATATTTTCCTCTATTGGACTCTCTCACTATTTACATACATCATTTTCTACTTTTTTGCTATCTACGGGATTTGAACCCGGGTGGCTGAAGGAAATGTGCTAAGTTCTTAGTTCTTACCACTTGGTTTAAGAGTACTTACTGATATTTTTTACGCAGTTTTTAAATATGAATCACAAAACTCAAAGATATGCAGAAACTATGCCAACAAAAGAAATTGAAAAACGTAAATTTCTCCTTAATCATTATTAGAAAATAAAATCATCTATGTTTATTATATATATATACACATATATTTCACCTTTTAAAAAAATTATATTTTATCTATACAAAAAGTACATAGTGACAAGTTATTTACCTCTGCAAATTTTAATCATACAACATATAGAGACAACTATAAATTATCTAGCTCTAAATATTTTAATCGTAGAACCTATAAAGTCGGTTCTAAATTATCTACCTCTAAATTAAAGAAATTTTTTGTATAACTTATAGCGGCAGTTATAAATTATCTGCCTCTAAAGAAATTTTATGTGTAACTTATAGAGGAAGTTATAAGTTATCTGCCTCTAAAGGAATTTTCCATATAACTTATAGAGGCAGTTATAAATTATCTGCCTCTAAAGAAATTTTCTGCGTAACTTATGGAGGCAGTTATAAATTATCTGCCTCTAAAGGAATTTTTCGTAGAGGCAGTTATAAATTATCTACCTCTAAAAGGTTTAATCCTACAACTTTTAAGGCAGTTATAAATTATATGCCTCTAAAACTATAAAATAATATTTATTAAACTTAAAATAAATAAATAAAATACAATTAGAGGCAGATATTTGCATCTATAGAGGCATATATAGTATTTGTTCTTTAAAAGTATATTTAGAGGCAAATACTCTATGTGCCTCTGTGTATCTGCCTCCGTAGTCAGGTTATGTTGTAGTGAAAATCTAACAGATCTAGCAAGGTCGTCTAGAAATCACGTTATTTTGAATGTAATAAAATACAAAGGTTGATATAGGTGTTATAGTGTAAGTTTTCTCACTCACGATTTGTAGGTGGGTATTTATTCATATCCCATAAAGGAGGCGAATGACATCAAAGTTTCATGTTCGGTTTTAATGGAGTCACGTAAACATGCACGTAAAAAATGTAGTTTGCGCTCGTTAGTATTGTCGTTATATATCGTTGGAACAAGATACGATCAGAAAGAAAATTGTATACATATCACATGAGTCCTAACATAATCCAAATTGGAGTTAAATCAGATAAGTTACAACTGGTTAAAGTGTTTCTCAATACGTACGTTTTCTATCTTTCTACTTCTATAATTTTCTGACCATAACTCCCTCATTTGACATCAGAATTACACACTATTTGTACCTAAATGTTCATATCAACATCTAAAATCTTAATTATTAATCTCAAAACTCTAAATACCTTAAACTCTACCCTTAAACCCATAAAAATAAAATAATAACAAAACATAACTTGTTGAAACATTGGGTTAGGTGATTCCTTGGTGATAATTAATTATGGGTCGTTAGTTTTTTTAATTTGAGAGGAATTTTGGAGGTGATTTGGTGGCCCAGCTGATTTGAACGAAATCACCCGTTTGAAACAAAAAAAAAGTAAGAGAATTAAAGGTGATTTGAAATCACTTCGTGGCCCCGAAGGGGATTCTACGGTCCTTTTGAAATCCCCTTCATATTGGTGGGATTTCACAAATCTCTAGAGTGAAAAAAAAAACCAATTTGACTTACCTAAAATGTAAAATAAACTAAGGAAAAGAAATAAAGATATGAGCATATTAGTCATTTTCTAAATAATTTAATTAAATATAAAATTTCCATAAATTAGAATCACTCCCTCTCTCTTACCAACCAAACAATATAACGCTTGTTTATTCAAAATATCTTCTATTTCCAATCTATTGCTATTTCAAATCATTTTTTACCAAATCTCAAAATCAAACGACCCATTAGGCTGTATTATTATGATATTAACCCTAAAATCTAGTGTTAGGTGAGAAAATCTAGTATAAATAGATAACACTAAACTCCAAGACCAAAAAACAAAACAAACACAGACAAAATAGGCGGCCGCTGCTAACACCACGGTTCCTCTCTCTTTCTTTTGCTCGACAGTTACACGCCGCCGCAGAACCCATCTCCATTTCCAGACAAAAAAGTCTCACCTTCAGGTATCGGTTCAATCCACCGTCGTCGTCATCAATCTCGGCTGCACCGTATTCTATGTTTCTTGGTTTGTTTATATCTCTGTAAATAACGGGTTTGAAAATAAATCATTTTTAATTGCAATTTTGATGTTCTTATCGGTGAATCTATATACTTTGGTTTTGTTTTTGTTCTTATCCTTATTTTATTTGTACATGTGTTCCAGGGCAGGAAATTGGATGTTCGATGGCATAAGTAACGACATGGAATCCGAATTAGGTGTAATGATCATTGGATATAGGCTCGTTACGAGCAAGTGGTGTTTCGTCACGACCCATTGTTACTCAGGTACATAATTTCCCAGCTAGTATTTTTCACAATTTTGTATTTAAATCATTTAATTTTGTGTCATAAGTTTGTGGTTGCCAATAGAGACAAGTCTGATTCAAAATTTCAAATGTTATCTGCGATGCAAGGAAAGTGGAATGGAAGGCTTCAGAAAGAAACAATTATTCATCGACGTATGACTCAAATCTATATCTTTTCTTACTTCAGTCAACATATTTATTCTTTAAAACTGACATTACATATTGAATACATTTGGATGAGGGCAGTCACAAGCATGGATGAGGGCGACCCATCATACAGATCTATGAAGACTGTGGTGCGTGGGCTACCGTTTGGATGGCAGGTCGAGCGAAGACCAAGGTCACACCAAAACTATCCAAACACATTTGATATGGTAAATCTATTGTGCTTTTATATTTTTTTTTTTATAATCTAATTATAAATACGATTTTGATGAATAACCTACCTTGCATGAACATTACAGGATAAAATTGAGAAGAATCGAAAGAAGCTGGAGACGAATATGTATCAAGTTGTATTATATATTCTATAATATTGCAATCCTATAGGACACTTGAGGCCTATTAATTATGGGTTGTATCGAGTATTCACTCTTATATTTTGTTTCATCTAATTAAAATTTAGCATAATTTTTTCATTTGAAATGATATCGGATTTATCATTCATTGGATGCCTAGTTTAGGTTGTTGATGTGATTGGTCATTGATATGGGTGGATTTTAAGTTATGAGAGGTGTACATGTAATTAACTTTAGGATTTCCATTTATTTGGGTGTTGTACAAAATCGACCAATTTGTATGAAAAAAACAATCAATCTCATACGTTTAAGAATTGTACAAAATCATCTTATCAACAACTTTTTCGGCCGAATCGCCTTGTTAGCATGCTGAGTCAGCAAAAAAGTACATGCGGGAGGTCCAAATCAACTCTATTAACCTAATCGATCATGTATTGAACCAAGCCAAGCCAAATCCCTCAAAAACCAGACCACAGTTTGATTAGATTTGCTTCAATGGTTTATTAAATAGGGATAATAGGCTGGGAGGCCCCTGTACTATTGAAAGATAATAAATAGGCCCCCTTACTATTAATTACACCAAACGAGCCCCTCTACTTAGAACATGTAACAAACAAGCCCTTCCATTACAAATGTGATAAACGACGTTACTGAATTGTTGACACAGTTGACATGTCACTGACACGTAGGCTGTTAGAGCTTACACGTAAGCCGATTAGAATGTCAACAACCCTATTAATATATGGGGCCTGGTTTATCTATGTATAAGGTTACAGGGGCCTGGTTTATCTATGTATAAGGTTACAAAAAAGTTGAAAGAAATTAGATATAAATTATTTGAATTAATGAGATCGGGTGTCACTAATTTTGAAAAACTAATTAATGAAATTCAAAGAGAAAGTGAAGTTGAAAAACAAGCCCAAACAAATGATTGTGAAAGGGTTTTTGCTCTTGAAAATGACTTATCAATTGAAATTTACTAAGAAACGTGTTACTGGAAGCAAAGAAATAGAAATAGAAATAAATGGTTGAATCTAGGTGATAGAAAAAATCATTAGTCGGTTGCACAACAAAGGAGAATGAATTTTGTTACAATCTTGGAAGATAAGAATGGGGTAACTCACAATAACCAACAGAAGTTGGGGGAAATTGCTTTGGAATTCTATAATGAACTCTTCGCTACATCTTTTCCTCCTTCTAATCTTTCTACTATAATGGATGCTATTCCAGATGATAAACAAGTATCAAGTAAAATGAATACCAACTTACAGATTGGGTAACAAATGAAGAAATTAAAGACGCAATTTTATCAATTGGTAGAGATAAAGCAACTGACCTAGATGGTTTCACTGGGGCCTTTTTCCAAGCCTATTGGGATATTATAGGTTACGAAGTCACTGATGCGATTGCTCTATTTTTAAGATCTGGCATAATGTTATGAACAATTAATTATACTTGGGTCTCCCTTTTACCAAAGAAAGATTAGGTCAAGAATATGACAGATTTACAACTGATTGGACTTTGCACTGTTCTGTACAAATCGATCACAAAAATTCTAGCAACAAGACTTGAATTTTTTTTACCAAACATTATTAGCACGACCCAAAACGGATTTGTGCAGGGTAGAGCAATTTCAGATAACACTCTCATTGCTGATGAAGTTATGCATTATCTTGCTAATCAGACTACTGATCTTTCAAGCTTTATGGCACTGAAAGTAGATATGAAAAAAAACATATGATAGAGTTGAATGGTCATTTTTTCTTGCTCTTATGTGAAGATTTAAGTTCAGGGAAAGATGGATTGGTTGGATCTCGGAATGTCTGAAAGCAAAATTTACAATCATTTTGAATGGTCAACCTTACGACTACTTCTCACCCATAAGGGGTCTCAGACAAGGGATCCCCTCTTCTTTTTGCAATTTGTTCGGAAGAACTAACTCTTATCATCAATAAAGCTATTCTAAATAAGAAATTAGTCGGTCTAAATTTTAATAATATAAGTCCTACTGATGGAACCGTCGTTGTGCTGAGCAGGTTCAATCAAATAACTATCAAGCTCAAGAGCTAGGATAGATCGTATTCCACGGGCCTTCGAATGATTGGCTACTTCAGAACTAACAAATTATTCAAGGAAAAACACTTAGTGCGTGGTGTGAGTTCCACGACTTCTAATTCTAAGGAATGCAGAAAAATTAAAAAAGATTAAACTAAAGCAGATTGAGAAATAGGGTTTGGAAACAAGAATGACAGACGAACTTAGACTTTGAATCCCCCTTCGTTCCCCAGAGCATTGGCAATCAACAGATCAGCGGATCTTCGATTCTCATTCAATCAATTACTAAGACACCACCATAACTCCTTACCCTTAGGTTTAAGACCGGCGAACGTTCGCTCTATCCGTTCTAACTACCAAGATTAACTAGCCGCCCGGGTACGGTCGCCTCTCGCAATGACTTAATTAATTGGTGTAATTACTAGTGATTAATGAGTTACTCTTGCAGTGAATTAACCCTAACCGGTTCCTACGAAAGGCACACTCCAATTATAAGGTTAATTGTTTAATTCGATGTTCTAAAGTAAGGCGAGCGTTCGCTTCTATCCTTAGCTTAACAAGAATCTAATCTAGGTGATCAATCCAGACAAGAAACATGAACAATGAAGAACGAATCAAACATGAAAAAGAACTGATTGAATTTCGAATCTAATCACCGCCGATCCGTGACCGCTTTAAAGCCCTGGGTCACTTAGGGTTCATCTAATCTAAGCTCTAACGAGTTTAGCTACTCATGATCATTACAAAAGAAACAAAGGCAAGGAAGGAGTTCATCATTCAAAGGAAGAACAGAAAAGGATCTGAAAAACCTAATTCAGACGACTCTGACAGACTTCGATCTTCGGTAAGTTACACTCCTAGCTCCGGTTCTCCAAGGTGGAAGGGATGGCGTCACGATCTCTATCCGGCTCTTCGAACTCCAACTCTTCGCTCCTGAACTTCAGAGAATTCTGATCTCGAAAAGTTGTATTATGATTAATTATGATCTCCCCCCTTTCCTCGGGCCGCCAGATTAAGTATAAATACTTAACCCTAGTTGGGCCGGGCTGAGCTGATATTTTCGCCGAAACCATAGGGTAGTTTCGGCGAAACTGGCTTTAAGTTCAAGGGCTCCGCCGGCTGTTCAATATTTTCGGTCCGAGCAGTTGAGTAGTTTCGCCGAAACCATTCTTCTCTTGGCACTGGCTGATTTGAACTGCTGGTTTCGCCGAATCTGGGGGTCTGGTTTCGCCGAAACTGTAAGTGTGAATGGCAGATTTTCGGTTTCACTTGATTGACTCCTTTGATCGATTCCGGTTTGATTCCTCGAGGTTCCTACGCCTTAGACACGTCCATGGCTACGCTATTTGACGGCAAAAACCTGTGTTAACACAAAAACACTAGAAAACCATCAAATAGACCCGAAACGGGCCAATGTAACACAAATGGCACGACATAGGGCAATCGATTGAATATTCGTTATTCTACTCTAAAAACAATGTCTTAAGCAAAGAAATGTCGCTTAAATGAGGCTGATAATCACGTCAAATCGAGTGTCATCAAATACCCCACACTTAAGCTTTTGCTTGTCCTCAAGCAAACTGAATAGAAACGCCCATGTTCATAAATGATAAGATCGATTAAATTGGAGTTCAATCAAACACAATGAATTATTAGACAGATCGATCCTAGAACAAGAAACCTAACATGCATACTGATCAGCCAAACCACCTGGTCTCACTAATAAACTGCACACGACAAGTAATTAGCAATCAATCATGCACGAATTTGACCTGACCGACCAGACTTCTCACACAGGATATATTTAGTACAATGGGAACTCTCACTCTCTGTGTTTAAGGACGTGTTTCTGCTCTCGATCGTTTTCTGTTACCGAATTCTGTCATAGGTTTGTATTTCGACCACATCTCCACCACTGTGACAACACGAGTATCTAGTCAAGAAGGACTTCCCTGCTGGGACCGTAATGAAATCCACACTACTCGGGTTTATAATGAGATGGATGATGGGAATGAATGATGATGGCTTGGTGCGGTGTAGCTTTCGACTAACTTCCCTCGAATCTAATCTATGGTTTCCTACCGTCTAACCAAACACTGGTGGAATGATGAACGCTCGTCCTATGATACCCTCAAGCAACCTAGCACTTATTCTTTTTTTTCTTTTGCATACATTTTTCTTTTCAACTTTTCTTACGACTTCGTTCTTCCATTTGTAGGGAGAAGAACGTTTTATTTGAACTAAACTTTGAACTTTTTCTGATTTTCTTCTTTCTTCATTTTTTTCTGAAGCTTGCTTCTTTTAGTTGCTAGAGGGGTTTACACGTCTGGACATGATAGCTAAGACCACCTGTTTAATGGCTATAGGCAGGTTATCACAAACCGACTTCCGGTAGGTCAATCTAAAACTACAACCACAGGGGATCAATGGGGAATGAAAGAAATGGGAAATGGATGTAATGTATTATCGAACCGAAAGAACAGGCCAAGCTCAAGGGTCTAAACCTAGTGGATTTTATCGTTAAGGTAGGCTATCTGGCTTAGTAGCTGAATCTAGGTGCCCCTATCCTTCTAGAACTCGTGTCATCGTGTGGTCTCGAGTAGGTTTCATGCAAATTCTAACTCATTCAAGTAAACAGAAAACCACTCAGAAAGAATTTAAATTGCAAGTTACGTGCAATGGATCAAAAGCTCACAGTTGGTTTGCTAGTCGGATTCGGTCGTTTTCATGCAATCAAGGCTACAAACTACAAGTGTGATTTTAAAATTCTGTTCTGACCAGGCAATTTAGCATCAAAGGATACAAGTTGGTTCTCAAGTTCTAGGTTAAGCAGTCTAAGCCTCATTATGAAAGGTTGAACAACAACTTAACATCAAAAATCAAGAACTGAGCCATTCTAATGCTAGAGAGACTGGAATGGAATCACGAGGCACACAAAACACAATCAAGGGCAATCAAGTTCATGCAAGGTTCTCTAGCATCCTACCCCACACTTAAATCGGACTGTGTCCTCACAGGACTAATTCTAGAGTTCAGAGTGAAGTAGAAGAACCTGGACCGAGATGATTGGTGTAGGGGATGAGCACGGGTCCTCGGAGCGAAAATAAGAGAATGGATGAGAGAGGGGGTGGTCCGAAATTTTAAAGGATAAATTAAGTGATTTTGCAAATCAGTTTCGGCGAAAGTAGGGGGTGGTTTCGCCGAAACTACTAGTTAAAATGGATTGACCGATTTGAACTGGCGGTTTCGCCGAAAATGGAAGCTCAGTTTCGCTGAAAATTTTAGTTGGGATGGTTTCGCCGAAATCAGAAAATTTTTGAACCGAAAATGAGGAACAGGAGAACAGGTTCGAAATTTGAAAACCGGTTTCGCCGAAAACAAGGGTGGTTTCGCCGAAAATTTTGAACTGTTCGGGGTTAAAATATTTTCGTAAATCAGGCCAACTTCAGAAAATCACAGTTAAATCCAGAAAAATTGGAACGACCTCAATCAACTTGCGACTGACTCTATGACATGCAGACTCTACACGAAAAATAATAAATCAAACAAACTGACACTTTTGGCTCTCCCGAACCGACTCTAAACTACCAAGGTTGAAACAAAACAAAACTGACTCCAGCCGTGGGTTGCCTCCCACGAAGCGCTCTTTTATTAACGTCCTTGAGCTGGACGATACCTGGACGGTATTAGGAGACATCCCAACTTAGATTCTCCTTCACGCTCGCGTCGGAGTTCATAAAGTACAGCTTCGGGACTTCTCCGGTAAACGTGAATTTCTTCCCGTTCGCATGTAGTAGTTTGGTACGTCCGTCGGGAAGATGATCAACGAACTTGAATGGTCCGAACAGCTCTCTCGAGAGGTCATCCTTCTTTAGTGTGACGATGGAAGGAATGAGGACTGTCGGTTTCTCTTTTTCTTTCTTCTTCGGCTTGTTATCACCAGGATCGGTGATCGTTAGTACTTCCTTAGGAGATGCTTTCGGCTTCTCCTTCCATACTTGTTCCGGCGCCGGTTTCTCGGAACGTGTTGGTGGTGCAGCTGGCTCAGTGGAAGACGGTGGAGCTTTTGGTCTCCAGACCATTTGGGTCTTCGTCTTCTTGTTCTTTCCTCGAGGTTTGCTCGGTGATTTAGAAGAGGCTTGTAGTTCCTTCTTCTTCTTAGGTGGCTTCTGAACCGATATTTATGGCTTCTTCTCGGTACCCTGTCCAGCACCTGCAGTGTCAATTGATCTCGAAACACTGGAAGAAACATTAGAAATGAAGTTGACCGAGGCCAACTCCACAATCTCTACAGATAAACAATTTAATTCTTCCTTAGGAATGTATTTCATCCCGTCCTTGAGACGGAATGTTGCAGTATCCTTCCCCACCCTTACAGTTAGAGAGCCATTAGGAACATTGACATTAATTCCGGCTGTCGCCATGAATGACCGACCCAAGAGAAGGGTAGAATATGTCTCTTGAGTATCCATAACTATATAATCAACGAAAAACCGGAACGGGCCACAACAAGTGATTACATCCTGAATCATTCCTCTAGGTTCTCTTAGAGTTTTGTCAGCGAACATTAAATTCATGTTGGCAGGTTGTAATTCCCCTAGGTTCAGTTTCTTATATAAACACATAGGCATGACATTTATAGAAGCACCTAGGTCAATTATGCTACGCTCGATTTCAATGTCATTAATGCTCAAAGGTAAAGTAAAAGGGCCAGGGTCGGGGCACTTAGCTGGAATAGGTATGGGTGGTGGTCAAGCGACGATAGCCTAGCACTCTCCCTTATTGGAAACGGGAATTTCCTCCTTCTTAGACGGGCTGGTCTGCTCACTGCTCCTGGTTGTTACGGCCTTAGCGTGCTCGTTCTTCACAGTGGAGCTGTCTGGAGACAGAGCCTGATTGAAAATGGGAATACGAGCCATCGCACTAGCAATTTTATTTATCATATCATCTATTCTCTGTCCAGATGCTATCTGTTCTTGATTGAGAAGAGCTTGCGCTTTGAATCTTTCCTCGTGATCATCAAGTCTTGCTGTAATTAGATCAAACTTCCTGGCTATTCTCCTCTCCCAATTGTCCTCATACACAAGATTCGGAGGCTGCTGTACTCTGGTGAATCTGGAAGGATCTTGATAACCATTGTCCATGTATTGATTTCGGCTCTGGTTGAGTTGGAAGTTGTAGGGCGGACGCTCATAGGAGCCTTCCCGTTGTTGAGGAGGTGTTCTGAACTGACGGTAGTCGGAGTAGCCTCTTTGATCCCTAGTGAAGCTGTGATCAATGAAGTTGACTTCCTTGTTAGGCCAGTTATTAGTTGTACCGAGGATCTCTTCCATTTGTTTCTGTACTGCGATCTTAATCTGATCTTCACAACTTGGTTGACTCTTGGCTGCTCCAAACTGTCTTTCCCTATTTCTGGACTTAGATGCGCAGTCCGCAAAGTGAAGTAGAGCAGCTTCTGGTTCAAGTGCTGTGCAGTCGCCATCAGCTAAGATGTTGACCCATTCAGCTGTTTCTTCATTCATCCTGTGGGCAAAGATTTCAGCTAGCTGCCCCTGGTTGAATCCGTGATGAGGGCATTCAGAGAGAAGCGCTTGGAAGTCGTTCCACGCGTCGTGTAAACTTACTCCTTCCTTCTGAGAGAATCTAGCGATACTATCCTTGTAGAATGTAGTTCTTGAAGGGGGATAGTATTCTTCTATGAAGTCTTGAGCTAGATGATCCCAGTCGGTGTAGTAGCCAGGTGGTTTCGAGCTGAGCCATACCTTGGCGTTGCTTTTAAGAGAGAATGGGAAAGCTCGTAAGCAAAGATTGTTCTTACTGAGATTCCCGCTCTTAAACGTCTCGCACATGTCCAGAAAGTTAGCCAGATGTGTGCGGGGGTTTTCTTGCAGCTTCCCTTCGAATTGAAGATTCTTAGTGACCATGTTCAGGACGAAGGTTGTGATATTATAATCGGGGTCGTCATCGTTGTGCGGCACGACGACGCTAGCTCGGAGGTAAGCCGCATTTGGTCTACAGTAATCCGCCACGGTGCGCTGAGCAACTAGTACGGAAGGAGAGGGTGGTGGTGAATCTGACGTAGTGGATGAACCGGATGAAGATGAGGAGTTCTCCTTCAACTCCTCAATCTTTTGAGGGATAGGTGGTGTAGGCGGTGTGGTTATGACTTGCTTCTGAGCTCGCGGTTTCTTCGGCGAAGCAGAATTACCCGGCTTAAACTGAGAATGAGCAATCGAGCGGTTCATGAACCTGTAGAACAACCTACAAGCAACAAAAGCAAACATACCGGCGTAAAATCAAAGTGGGTGAAAAAAATGAAAGATGGAAAATAGAAGAATAAATTGCCAGTTCTTCTTTCAACAATCAAAAGAAGTCCCCGGCAACGGCGCCAATTTGATGGAACCGTCGTTGTGCTGAGCAGGTTCAATCAAATAACTATCAAGCTCAAGAGCTAGGATAGATCGTATTCCACGGGCCTTCGAATGATTGGCTACTTCAGAACTAACAAATTATTCAAGGAAAAACACTTAGTGCGTGGTGTGAGTTCCACGACTTCTAATTCTAAGGAATGCAGAAAAATTAAAAAAGATTAAACTAAAGCAGATTGAGAAATAGGGTTTGGAAACAAGAATGACAGACGAACTTAGACTTTGAATCCCCCTTCGTTCCCCAGAGCATTGGCAATCAACAGATCAGCGGATCTTCGATTCTCATTCAATCAATTACTAAGACACCACCATAACTCCTTACCCTTAGGTTTAAGACCGGCGAACGTTCGCTCTATCCGTTCTAACTACCAAGATTAACTAGCCGCCCGGGTACGGTCGCCTCTCGCAATGACTTAATTAATTGGTGTAATTACTAGTGATTAATGAGTTACTCTTGCAGTGAATTAACCCTAACCGGTTCCTACGAAAGGCACACTCCAATTATAAGGTTAATTGTTTAATTCGATGTTCTAAAGTAAGGCGAGCGTTCGCTTCTATCCTTAGCTTAACAAGAATCTAATCTAGGTGATCAATCCAGACAAGAAACATGAACAATGAAGAACGAATCAAACATGAAAAAGAACTGATTGAATTTCGAATCTAATCACCGCCGATCCGTGACCGCTTTAAAGCCCTGGGTCACTTAGGGTTCATCTAATCTAAGCTCTAACGAGTTTAGCTACTCATGATCATTACAAAAGAAACAAAGGCAAGGAAGGAGTTCATCATTCAAAGGAAGAACAGAAAAGGATCTGAAAAACCTAATTCAGACGACTCTGACAGACTTCGATCTTCGGTAAGTTACACTCCTAGCTCCGGTTCTCCAAGGTGGAAGGGATGGCGTCACGATCTCTATCCGGCTCTTCGAACTCCAACTCTTCGCTCCTGAACTTCAGAGAATTCTGATCTCGAAAAGTTGTATTATGATTAATTATGATCTCCCCCCTTTCCTCGGGCCGCCAGATTAAGTATAAATACTTAACCCTAGTTGGGCCGGGCTGAGCTGATATTTTCGCCGAAACCATAGGGGTAGTTTCGGCGAAACTGGCTTTAAGTTCAAGGGCTCCGCCGGCTGTTCAATATTTTCGGTCCGAGCAGTTGAGTAGTTTCGCCGAAACCATTCTTCTCTTGGCACTGGCTGATTTGAACTGCTGGTTTCGCCGAATCTGGGGGTCTGGTTTCGCCGAAACTGTAAGTGTGAATGGCAGATTTTCGTTTCACTTGATTGACTCATTTGATCGATTCCGGTTTGATTCCTCGAGGTTCCTACGCCTTAGACACGTCCATGGCTACGCTATTTGACGGCAAAAACCTGTGTTAACACAAAAACACTAGAAAACCATCAAATAGACCCGAAACGGGCCAAGGTAACACAAATGGCACGAGATAGGGCAATCGATTGAATATTCGTTATTCTACCCTAAAAAACAATGTCTTAAGCAAAGAAATGTCGCTTAAATGAGGCTGATAATCACGTCAAATCGAGTGTCATCACCTACGCTCACTCACCTTATGTTTGCTGATGATACATATTTCTTTCTTGGAGTATCGATGATTATATTACCAATCTCGTTGATATTTTTTAGGTTTATCAGCTATATAGTGGTACAAAAAATCAACTTAGCCAAATCAGCTGTTACGTTTAGCAAGGGCACACTAGATAATTCTAGATTTAGGTGGAGTACTATGCTAAGGATTACAATCTTAAATAATCAGGACATCTACCTTGGACTTTCATTAGTTATCAAGCGATCGAAAACTGAAACCTTTTGATTTCTAGAAGACATCTTAATTAAAAGAATAAACTACTAGAATGAGAAATGGTTATCACTGGCAGCCATGGAGGTACTCATTTATTCTGCTCTTAGTGCTCTTCCAATGTATGCAATGACCTCTTTTCTTATTTCCAACGAAAACATCAAACTAAATAAAATCATTGGAGATTTTTTGTGGGGTGAAGTAGATGAAAAGAAAAAATGCAATGGGTCACTTGGGAGAAATTGTGTCTTCTCAAAGAGATGGGTGGATTAGGATTTAAGGATTTCGAGATGTTTAATCAGATATTACTTGCTAAACAAGCTTGGAGAATTCTACAGGACCCAGAGTTGTTATTAGCAAGAATTTACAAAGCAAAATACTTTTCGAACTCGTCCTTTATGCAAGCAAGCAAGAGCTCTAATCCCTCTTGGGGTTAGAGAGGTATTCTTAAAGGTAAAGATATTGTTAAAGTTGGACATAGATGGCAAGTTGGAAATGGTATCCACATTAATCCTTTCCTTGACCATTGGATCCCCTCACACCCACCTTCGCCCCCCCCCCCCCTTTTTAAATTTGAGGGATTCAATTGTTGACATCCTTTTTCGGTGGCTGGTCTCATTTCTAATGGAAGTTGAGATGACAACAAATTAGAAGTATATTTAGAGAGGATTTGATTAAACAAATTATCTCTATCCCAATTCCTAGGAAACAAATGATGGATAAAATTATTTGCAATATACAACCTCTGGTGAATATTCTGTTCAATCTGGGTATGAAGTTGCAAGAGAAATTAAATTGGGACCTCCACAGTTTGACCCAATTGATGTGGTAGATTCGAATGTTTGGAAAGAATTATGGAAAATTTCAATTCAACCTAAGTTTCATTTCTTTCTCTAAAGAATTTTAAAACGATCTCTTCTAGTGAAAACATAACTTAATAATAGAGGGCTTGAGATACCCCTTTTGCCATGTTTGTTGGGATGAAAAGGAAACAATTGAACATCTATTTGTTGATTGTATCCTTGCGGTCAAAGTGGCTAACTTATGTGATATTCCAATTCATAATTTTAAAGGTCATTCTTTTGTATATGCGTGGAGGAAAATAACTAAGGAACCTATAATGTTAAGAGTGTCCTCCATTACATTCTGGTGGAGAGTATGGAAATCAAGAAACTTAGTGGTGTTTAGACTTACTCAAGATTTCCCAGAAAAAATAAGGGATCAATTCTTTTTTTAAATCAATGAACAGTTTGATAATTTTCCTCACTTAAACAAAAACCAAATTGATAAAGCCAATGTGATCAAACATATTAATGTACCTTTGTGTAAAGGAGTGATGAATGTTAATGCTATTTGGGTTTAGGTGGATGGAGCTACTACTCAAAATTTGGGTGGGCCAATTGGGGCAATTGTTCATGAAATCAGACAGTCTATTAATGATCTAGTCTTCATTGAATATAGGACTATTCGAGATCTTAAAATAACATTGCTCACGTGTCTAGCCAAATCTGCATTGGCCTTCCTACCACACTACAAAAAAAACTCCTTTTAGCGTCGGTTGATACGAAGGAGTTTAGCGTAGGTCGGTCAACAACCGACGCTAAGCAGCTGACTTCGCGTTTTAGCGTCGGTTGTTGACCGACCGACGCTAAAATGGGCCTGTCAACCGACGCTATAACCCGTTCCTGGTTCGATTTTTTGTTGACCGGACGAGTAGATCGGCGTCGGTCAGCAGAAACGGTTTAGCGTCGGTCATGACCGACGCTAAAACGCGTGTAGATAGCGTCGGTTGACACGTGACCGACGCTAAACAGCGAACATATAAAAACGCCAACCCAACGACAGAAATCAGTATGCACTTCCTCCCCAAAGCTTGAAGCTCTCTCAACTCCCCAAATCCTCTGAAGTCCTCTGAAATTGCCGGCATTCGAGCTAGGAGCTGCTGTGACGCTGTTTCATCACCCGTGCTTGCTTCACATCTCCTCCTGTGTATCGGTGTAAGTTATTTAATTTTTTAATTTCTAGATTGTAATTTAAATTTCGTTTATTTTGTAGAGAATTAGAATTGTATATGTTCTGTTATTATGATTGTAGAGAATTAGAGTTGTATATGTTGTGATTATTAGAATTGTAGTTAATTGAAATTGCTGTGACTCCTAGAATAGTATTGAATTGTAGATTGTAATTTAAATTTCGTTTAGTTTCTAGATTGTATGTGTCATTAGCATTGTAGTGGATTGAAATAGTTATTCTGATTAGTTCTAATTATATATGTTGTGGTTATTTTCTCAGTGCTCGTATCGACTAGTTATTTTCTCGTGGTTCTGTCTTCTGCCTTTTTGTCACTCACCTTGGTGTAAGGTATGCATTTCTTAGCCTTTTTTTTACACGTAAATTAATTGATTGTAATATGCATGTATCATAAAAATGATTTAATTTGTTTTTATGGTTTAATGCGAATAAAAATATATGATTAGTGTGTTATGTGTTTTCAGTACGAATTATGTGGTAGTTATAATTTATTTTTAAAATGAGATTAATTAGTAGAATTGTTTGTTATTTGTAATTAATTGTTAGAATATGATTAATTTTAGAATTTATTGGTTGAGTTAGGGTTTGTTTTTAAGTTAACTAAACTCAGTAGCATATTGCTAGCTACTTCATGGTAATTTCGTACAAACACTAGTTACTAGTATATTATTTGCTACTACATGATTCTAAATTAATGTTCTAACATCTTAGCATTTTACCTAAGTTAACTTATATATAGATTATGATCTCCACTACTGAGAATCTATTCCCTACACTAAATCAGGTATCTCCTAATGGATAAATCTTGGATTAACACCCCAAGATTATCATCGGAGTACATGACTGGCTTAGAAAGCTTTCTGAATTTTGCTTTCTCCAACAACAACGACGGAGAGCAAATAGTCTGTCCATGTCCGCGTTTTAGCGTCGGTTGACCAAACGACTGACGCTAACGTTTAGCGTCTCCAGATCTGGCGTCGGTCACTGACCGACGCTAAAGCGCGTGTCTGACCGACGCCAAACAGCAGTTTTTTTGTAGTGCCACTCTCATCCGGCCTAATCAATTTAAGACTATTTTTATAATGAAATTGTTAGTGGATAAGTCTCCACCCCCACCCCCTCCTCCCTTCCCTTCCCTTCGTTTTGTTTTGCTTTTTTCTTATTTCCTTTTGTTTCTGCTGCAAGTAAGACTGTTTAAGAAGCCATGTCTGTAGATCGCATCATTGGTTTGTCCTGAAATCTGGTGGGCGTGTTCAATACCCTTGGGTCTTCATTCTGACCGGATGGATCGTCATTTTGATCTCTATTTAGTTGGGAATAGAATAGCTGTTGGACAGAAGATTACGAGTTTGATTTGGTCTCTCTAATTTCACTATTTGTGTTGTTGCTTTTCTCTTGTTATCCACCGTGTTGGTGAGTATCCATTTGTTGATTGGTGATCTGAGAACTCAGTTCTTGAGGTGATTTGTAATCCTTTAGCTTGGCTAGTGAGGGCTTGTAATCCCTCCGAAGTATAGTGGAGTTGTTGCTTGCATTACGTTTATGTGATTTTTCCCGATTTGGGTTTTCACGCACTACAACATAATCTGGCTATAGAGGCAGATTCACGGAGGCACATAGAATATTTGTCTCTAAATATACTTTTAAAGAACAAATACTATATGTGCCTCTATAGATGCAAATATATGTCTCTAATTGTATTTTATATATTTATTGTAAGTTTAATAAATATTATTTTATAGTTTTAGAGGCAGATAATTTATAACTGCCTCTATTAGTTACACATAAATTTTTTTAGAGACAGATAATTTGTAACTGCCTCTATAAGTTATACGGAAAATTCTTTTAGAGGCAGATAATTTATAAATGCCTCTATAAGTTACACAGAATTTTTTTTAGAGGTAGATAATTTATAACTGCCTCTATAAGTTACACAGAAAATTCCTTTAGAGGAAGATAATTTATAACTGCCTCTATATGTTATACGGAAAATTCCTTTAATTTAGAGGCAGATAATTTAGAATCGGCTTTATAGGTTGTACGATTAAAATATTTAGAGCTAGATAATTTACAATTGTCTTTATATGTTGTATGATTAAAAATTACAGTTGTAGATAACTTGTAAACTATGTACTTTTTGTATAGATAAAATATTTTTTTAAAAGGTGATATATATATATATATATATATATATAAAATAAACATTGACTATTTTATTTTCTAATAATGATTAAGGAGAAAGTTACGTTTTTCAATTTTGATTTCTTTTCTTGGCATAGTTTCTGCATATCGTTGAGTTTTGTGATTCATATTTCAAAACTATGTAAAAAATATTATTAAGTACTCTTGAACCAAGTGGTAAGAACTAAGAACTTAACACATTTCCTTCAACCACCCGGGTTCAAACCCCGTAGATAGCAAAAAAAGTAGAAAATGAGTATGTAAATAGTGAGAGAGTCCAATAGAGGAAAATATTCTGGTAGGAATAATTTTTAAAAAAAAAACATATATATGTGCCTCCGAAAAAAAATAACAGAAACAAAAATAAGTGCCTCTAAAAGGTATCTAAGATGACAGATAAGTAGCTGTTTAAATATGCAATTACCAACAATTATATTTGTCACTAATTCTTCCATTAGTGGCAGATAATATGTGCCACCGTATTTGCCTCTAAAGACCTTTAGCAACAGGAGCATTGGTGGCACTTAAGCTATCTGCCTCTAAAATTCTATAGAGGCAGAAAAATGACTTTTTAAAGGCAAATACGGTATGCCTCTATAGCTAGGTTTTGTTGTAGTGACGTAAAAATCGTTGTGTCTTGTTTATAATTCTTACTTGATTATCTCTGCTCCATTTTCAAACAATCTTAATGACTATATATTAGTATCAAATGAGTCAAAATTACTTAAAATATATGAAAAACAACTCAAGAATATGTCACTTAAACTTCTAACTGCTTCATTGTGAAGACCACTGAATACTTCACCATCAAAGAAAAAAACAGTTACAAACCCTAGTGCTAATAATGAAAAAGTGTAAAATAGAAGAAAGAAGTAAATACGTACAGTGAAAGCTTGGAACCCGAGTAATCATATCAATCATGGAACACACACAGGCGCAGCAGCAACTTGCAAAATTTGACCTAATTTCTTTGTGAGAATGGTGGTTCATATATGTGGATAAAAATCATCTTCTCTGGTGAGTGATCTTTCCGTTGTTTTACTGATAGAATTGAACTTGTGGAGCGTATGCTATAATCCATAATTGAGACATTTTACCTTTGCTCTCTATCCATACCCCACAAAATCCCACTAACAAGGATTGAATGTAACACTTCTCTAGCTCGAAATATGTTTGTGTACAGGCCGTCAACGAGTCAAGTCGTTTGCGAACAGCTCAATGACTCAAAAAAAGTTTATTCGTGACTCAAAAAACTAGTCAGGATATGCTCGACTCGCTAGGCTTATGAGTTGGCTCAAACTCGACCTTGGGAACCAACTCAAATACTAACTCGACCTTGGGAACCAACTCAAATACTAGCTCGACTATATGCCTCATTATAGATTCAATAATGGAACATGTGGTTTTTCATATACGATAAATCATATGCTACTTGTGATTCTACTAATGAAAACGCAAGTGATATATTGTTAATTAGGTTTAATCATTATAAATGAGGAGTAAAAACTTGTAAACTTCGGGATAACTTGTATTTTAATTTTACTCATTGATATTTTTAGTGTACAAGCTTCGAATTGGGCTCAAATTTGAATGATCATCAAGTGATTTTAATGAGCGAAGTTGAAATTTAGCTCGTCGCGAGAGCTTAAAAGTTTTAACTCGAAGCCGAACTTGAGCACAGTAAATTTCGGCTCACCTTGTTTATTTCTCGATGATTTTAGCATTAAGTAAATTTTCATAATATAACTAGTTCAAATTAGAGAATCTCACATGCACATCAAATAGTTGTATGAGATCTTATGTTATCTCTTTATTATTCGGTTGTGTCAGTTAATTGGTTCCTCCATATTACATCAACAATAATAACAGTGTTCCTCCACTACAATTTTCCCTCATAATTGTCCCAAGCCTTTGATAGGTCAACTTAATTCATGGGCCAGCCCGGCCCAATTTTCTTGACAAAAATTCTCCTAAGTGGGGCACCATGATAAGCCTATGATCACCGACGTATCGTGCCCTAGAAAAAGCCTATGAGTTTTACTTATAATATGTGGCTGTCTTTGTCAATTTGATGTTTACTTGCATGGCTTCAAGACTTGTAATATTGTTTTGCTCTTTGTGATCATGAAAGGCCAGTGTGTGGCGCTTTCTACAAATTTAGGTATCAACAAAACTGATCATCACATAGAGAAGAAGAGAATTTAATCATTTTGCATTGGACTATAACTCCCCACATTGTGACTATCAACCTGTTCAACATCATATGAATTGACTTGACATTCACCCATAAGAACTGAATAACCATTAGCTCCCTAACTTTGTTGCACCTACTTATAACATCAACATATATAGTGATATCTCTTGATAGTGCATGTGATTGAAAGGGAGAGTTGTGTGATCATTTTGCTTATTCGGCATTAAGATTTATGGGTTGTTTGGTATAGGAGATTGAGAAAAGTGTTGGTTAAACGTTGGAGAAATTAGATTATCTTGTTTGGTATGTATAGTTTGTAAAGAAAATTGTAGGAGAAGACAGCGTGACTCACAAATCTGTTTGAGGGAAGTCAAAATTTCTAATCAAAGTTATGGAGACAATCAGAAACTCTGAGTATCTAAAATTCAAAAACTCAGTTTCATTAGATAGTAAACAAATAGTGATATCTTAGAATACAGAAATTCTATCAAACCCAACCGAATTTCTTCCATATCAGATGACCACTTAGTAAAGAGTCCTCTCAGCACGATTGTGCCACACACACTTCATTTTTGTTCTCGGAGTAGTTTTGACTTTGATGGATTGGAAATTGTAAAGAATCATGATCATGTAGGCAAAAAAACACTTGGCCTTCTTTGGCCAAGGAATTTTAGGGTTAATAAGCGCATTGACTTGTGTAATGCAATTGAAAACTATGGTCTAGTCATAGACTACGACTGGATGGAGCTTTCAAAAGTGCTTGTGCTTCTGCAATAATATATGAACATAAAAAAGTAATAGTCATGTCATTATCACATACTTGCCCTTAAACACCATATGTATCATTTTGGGAATCATTGTACAGTGATCCATTCGTGGAGCTTAAGTGCATTGTGAAATACTAATTAATGGCCATATGGGCATCCTTGCTGTTCGTTGGACGTGAATCAGTGAGACTTGGGCACTCCTCGATCGCATCCAAGTCATGCGGACGTCAACCTAACTGATGCCAAGCCCGTACGTGGCTACCCCTCTATACAAACTAACCGACGAGAAGTCCACACCTTTTGATCGACCAACCCTTCCCCCCCCCCCCCCCCCCCCCCAAACTACTTGGAGGGATGTAGTATCTTCAAATGACCAGACCAGGTTTACCATTTGTCACAAACAAGCTCTCGCAATCAATGCACGCACCAACAGCTACACATTGGGTTCAACTAAAACGAGCTTTGTGATACTTAAAAGTTACGTCCACACATGGTATTCTCCTATGACCCAACTCTATTCATTCACCCACAGTTTATACCGATGTTGATTGGGCAGGTGATACATTTGATTGTCGGTCGACGAGTGTTTATGTGACATATATATCTTGGCCAGAATATCATCTTGAGGAGTAGTCGCAAACAATGAACAGTATCATGTTCGTCCACAAAAGCTAAGTACAGGGCATTGACCACAACATCCTCTTGACATCCTTACTGCATGAGATTGGATACCCCACGTCACAACCACCAACTCTATGGTGCGATAATATATATGCGGCGTACCTCTCAAGAAATCTGGTCTTTCACTCTCGGTCCAAACATCTGGAAATAGATTTCCACCTCGTACGAGATATTTTTTTGTCCAAACAGCTCCATGTAGCCTACATATTGACTCAAGATCAGATTTCAGACACTTTGACGAAGGCCCTACCAGCACCTTGTCTCACACAGCTACGACACAAGCTCAACGTCTATCAAGCCATTCACTTGCAGGGGGGAAGATAAGGATCAAAATAGTTAAGTGAATATTCGCAACAATATTTGTAATTATCTTCATATATTCTTGTAATCATATTTACCATTTTAAATATATACTTGTAACAGTTAGATGTGGGTAAACTTTCCAACCAGTTCTATGTATCATATTATAAATCTTCCAAAGCTGTATTGTACACCAAAATTAATCCAAAGTGGTTATGCCCCATTTTTATTCATAATATATGAAAAATCATGTTATCGTTCACCACGATTGTACATAGAACATTGAATTTCATCATTTAAACTGTTTAGTTACAATTTTGAAACTCAAGTCTCAATCACACCATATTCTTAATCATTATCCGATTATCTAAAACTAAATTCTCAAGTACATGCATTACCAGGAACAAAATTACCCAACTAATAAACCAAACTAATGACGAAACGATGAATAGTTAGCCAAATGCAGATTAATTAGTTCCCCAAACAATTGGGGAAAGCCGACTAATAAATATTTTAATTTTGTAACATTTATTTAATTATTACTAAGGGTCGACGTTGCATGTGCCAATATTATTATACGGTGCGTACAGCAGACTCGCTACTGCTTCTTGCAACCATTCATCGTCTTCTTCCTCACCCTCCCATCTCCCTTGGTTTCCGTTGGCCTCGTTGCATTTGTATGATTCATTATCTCGGTGCTGAAGGTAGTGATCGTGGTGGCCGCCGTTGCTTTCCGATGGCCTCTGCTGCGGCGGAGTTCTCTCCTCTTCGGATGACTCGTTACTGTTCCTGGCGAACCTCCCTCGAACTCGCACTCTTCTGTCAGCCAGCGTTTTCCGGCATGCGTACTGCACGTGTTCATTTCAATAACCAATTTAACTTATTTAAAAAAAAAATTGAAGTGATTATTATTATTATTAGGAAAAATTGCACTTTTTCCCCTTCTACTTTGTTAATTTAACATGTATCATCCTATACTATAAATCATTCTTTTTACCCTCTCCTACTTCGCCCACTTTGTTTTTGGATCCTTTCATTCCAACTAATGTCTTCTTACTATCAAATATGGACACATTCGCACACCGACTAAGATAGATATCGGATGCATGAGATGAATATTTGGCCAAAGAGGTAAATTGGGGAGGTATCGCAAAAAGTATGGTGAAATATGAAAGATTTTGAAAATTGCACATTTTATACTTCGATTTCATATCTAATTATATGAATTTATATTCTCAATTAAAAAATGCTTAGTGAGTTAATGGATGGCTATTAGAGTTAATGTGGTGCATTGAATGTGCATCAAGTAACGTCATGATGACAAAAATTGAAACGAAAGAACCCAAACGGCAAAGTGGTTGAAGTAGGAGGAGTGAAATGAGTGACTTAGGGGTCGTTTGGTACAGGGGATTGAAAATAAGGGGGAATATGAAAATACGAGAATGGTGGAAAAGTGTTTGTTAAAAGTTGGAGGATGTTACATTACATTGTTTGATATGTATATTGGGTAAAGAAAATAGTAGGGAAAGACAGTGGGATCCATTATTCTATTTGGGGAAGTCAGAATTTCTGATAAAAGTAGAAATTGTCAGAATATACATTAATATTATTATTATTATTATTTGTATATATACCTTGATGGTTTTGTTGAAGTTCCTCTGATTTCGCTTCTTGAGGTACCTCAGAATTCTATCCTTCCTCTCTTCCGCCGTATATTGCCCAACTTTCACTTCATTATTACACAATTGCCCCGCCCCCTGCACAAATGTTTAATATACGTTAATCTCTTTTACTATATACATGCATTACACTACAAATAAATTAATAATCAATACTTAATCAGCACAGTTATTAATGATTAATCGTAAAGTACACTTACGGAATAGTTATTATTATCCGCTGCTCCGACAACCGGTACAGCCGCAGGTTGGCGAAGGCAACCACTGGACCCACCAAGCCAATAGCAGTTAGCCACGTCAGATGACGCGTCGGGTAAACAGTTCATGGAAAACGACGTCGTCAAGCCGTAATTAGCATTAGTACTAAACATCCCATCGCAGCCCAGATCATTAATAATATTCTTCTCCTCTAAACTCGTCATCGTCATTAGCGAAGGATTACTAATCGCTCGTTGAGCAGGAGACAGTCCGAAGGTACAGTCGGACTCGGATGACGAAGACGACGTCGTATGGAGAAGGTCGCCGTAATTTCCGTAATTAACATAATGATTGGGAGTCACAGCGCCGCCATCGCCGCCGCCGTAGCCATTGTAGCCGTAATTGTTTTCTTGATTAGCGAAGATGGACATCATGATATCGGAGAGCTCCTGTTCTTGAGGAATGAGGTGGTGGATGTCGTTGTCGTAGTCGGAGAAGAAACGATAATGCTGCTGCTGAGGAGGATCCATTGAAGAAGGAAGATGTTTTTTTTTTTTTAATTAATCAAAATTGCTTTGGGAGTGAGATGTGTTTGATTTATTTAATTTACTGATAGTGTATATTATATATATAGTGGAGGTCGGGTGTGGAAAGTTGATGCGGTTTTGAATTTGGTTTGGAACAACTGTGCAGATGGGCATTTCTGGAAATTGGTTGTCCCCTTTAGCTAGCTAGATAGGTATAGCTGGATGTTAATTAAGTTTGTTGAAAAGTTAATTAGGTAGCTAAACAAGATGATTATTTGTTATAAGGATTACTGATGATAGATGTTTCAACTGCTGAATTACAGTAACCTTGCATGTTTTTTTTAACTGCGAGATGTAATTAACTAAATTGAAATTGTTATTGTATAACGAAGTTAGATGATCCGTGTTAACCGAAACTTAGCGACTGTAAATGTTTTTGAACTTAAGTTTTACATAAATTAATATTGTATATTAGAATTAAATTGAGTTCTTACTGCTAGAAGGGAATTAAGGTAATTCTTGCTAATTCTTTGAGATTAAGTGTTAATCATATGTAATAAATTAATAGTTTCAATTAGAAGATCACTTTGAAGTTCTTACCCTAGAAGGGGAAGTTAAGGTATATTTCTTGCATACATCTCTTTCAGAGATTAAGTGATGTAATCATATGTAAGTATCATGTAATAGTTTCAATTAGCAGCAAGATTCGACCTTTGAAGTTCTTACCCTAGAAGGGAAGTTAAGGTATATTTCTTGCATACATCTCTTTCAGAGATTAAGTGATGTAATCATATGTAAGTATCATGTAATAGTTTCAATTAGCAGCAAGATTCGACCTTTGAATCTCATTTATGTTATGTTCAACCAAAAATTATGTCATAAGTGACATCTTAAAATTTCAAGAAATGTTGAATAATGAATATGCATGTATGACCGAGTTAAAAAAAAAAAAAGTATAAGAATAAATTTTATTTTTATACCTAAATTCTTAATATTGTTGTTACGATGATGGTCTATCTCACAATTTCTCTCATCTTGACGGATGGTGTATCAATGTTTCTTCCCTTCCTTTCTCTTCGACTCATCGACTATGATTTGATAAGTGGTTACGGCTAAAGTGCTCTGCGTCGAAGGTTATGAGTGGTTTGTAACATCCCAGCCTTTTTCGACAATATATTGTCCTCTTTGGGTCTAGGCCCTCACAGAGTTATTTTTGGGTGCATAATACTGAATTCCCATGAGGTCACCCATCTCTACACTGCTCCACCCTAAACACGTTTAACTTTGGAGTTCTTATAAACTTCCTTCATTACACCCCAAAACACATTTGTCAGTTAAGGTTGAACTATTCCTTATAGGCCACAAATCTCTCCCCTGCTTGTGCTTTATCGATGTAAGATTTACCTAGGATGTAACATGGTCTATCGTCGATCATAAATTTCCACCCTAACCATTTGATTGTCCTTTATGGCATGTTCTATATATATGGAGGCATAAAGGGTAGTTTAATTAATGTGTGTCCTAAAGAAACAAAGCATTATGTAATAGATTTGTTAAGAGTTCAAATGGGTTGAAAATAAATAGTGTATAGTACAATACACAGAGAGGGAAAGGGTTGAATTGAATTGAATTGAATTGAATAAAGTAAAAGGAATTTGAAGAAGTCATGTGTGGTGAAGAAAGGGGAGGAGGGGGGGGGGGGGGGTAATTTTTTTACAGAACAATGAATACTATTCCCTCAATACTGTCTAAAGCTGTAGCCATTAAGGTAGTGTTTCAAAGAAAGATAATAAGGTATATAGTAGCAGCTACCTAGTTATAGGGTGGAATCCAAACCCACATGGCTGTGCAAAGATTTGCATCCACATTCCAACTACAAACATATATCCCCAAGATTTTGGGCTTATTATCCATTTTGGTCATTAACGTATGGGGTTTGTAACAAACTGGTCATTAACCTTTAATTTGTAACCTACTTGTCATTAACGTATAGGGTTTGTAACAATTTGGTCAATCCGTTAAGTCTTCATCCAATTTTTCCGTTAATTGTTGATATCAGCATTGCCATCTCAACATGTTTTCCACCTCAGCCTTTGCCACGTCACCTAATCAGCCCATAACTCAACCCATCTAACCTAACCTAATAAACAAGCAAACCAAACTCAAACCCAACCCTAAACCCACCCACCCAACCCAACCCTTCTATCTTCCCCTCTGATTTTATCCCTCCCAACTCCACCGTTCCAACTCATCTCCGAATCTCCGATCAAATTCTCCAATCGAATTCATCTCCTCCCAATCTCCGACTCCTCCCCTATTTCCGATCTCGAACAAACTGGTATTGGCTACGACGCCAATGCTTTTCACAATCCTTCTATTAAGAGGATCTAGTTATCAGTCTAGCATTTTGATGATTCAAGAACAAGATTGGAAATTTTCCCAGCCAAACTTGACCAGCTTTAATCTCAACATTCACCATAAAAATTCCCAGTAAGATTTCACTCAAGGAGCATAGTAAATGACTCCAACCCAGAAGCATTCATCACAAATCAAAACCCAGTAAGGAACCCAGTTCATGAGATAAAGAAACAGCTATGCTCAATAAGGAACCCCAAGGAAGAGGATTAAACTGAAGCGAGAAGGCCCTACCTTGCCTTTGTCAATTCACTTGTTGTTGTTCCTGCTGCGGCTTCTTGCTCGCCTTCTTCTCATTTGCCTCATTATTATTATTATTAGTCGCTGCCGACGAACTCTCTTTAGCGTTGGTAGCCGCAGCCGCCATCCGGGTAGCGCCGACCGCAACTCTGCCTCCCGCGGCGGCGGCAGTAACAGTGACAGCGTTGTTATTGTTACTGCTGGAGCCACTAACCTTGGATGTGGAGAAGCAAAGCCCCACGGTCAGCGGCAGGGAAATAGACGATCAATGACGCCAACGCTTTTCACAATCCTTCTATTCAGATGAAACATTACCACAACATGGGGGGAGATGGGGGGGAGAAGAGTTCGGTTGGAAAATTATTGGAGATGAGTTGGGAGGGATACAATGAGAGGGGAAGATAGAAGGTTGAGTTGGTGGGTTTGGTTTGTTTAAGTTGGGTTAGGTTGGTTAGTTAGGTTGAGTCATGGGTTGATTAGGTGATGTGGTAAAGGTTGAGGTGGAAAAAATGTTGAGATGGCAATGCTGATATCAGTAATTAACGGAAAAATTGGATGGAGACTTAACGAATTGACCAAATTGTTACAAACCCTATACGTTAATGGCAAGTAGGTTACAAATTAAAGGTTAATGACCAATTTGTTACAAACCCCATACGTTAATGACCAAAATGGATAATAAGCCCAAGATTTTGGCTTCTTTTCTTGCCTTTCTTGCTTCCTCTTATTTCGATTAGGGCGGTCAAAAAACTGATCTACATAATCCGACTCAAATCAACTAAAAATTTAAATTGACTTAAAAGCTAACCCAATTTTAATATATACAAAAGTAAAAAAAATTAAGCAAGCTGTCAAATAGTTTACCTATAATATAATGAATAAATGATCCAATAAATTCTCCAACCCAATAAGTCCACCCGCCCAACCCATCGTTGACTCGTCTAACCCACCTGTTTGACAGCTCTAAAGTTTCGTTATTTGCATTACTGTTACCTCACAAGATGTTATCAAATTGCAGCAATAAGTTCCTTTTTTTTTTTTTTTTTGAAAATGGTAGGTCCATTTTGATATTTGATGTGCTTAGGATTAATGCACTTTAGAGCACGGTTGAATTCTGTACAGTTTAGAAAGGAGTCATTTCAAACAAGTTGCCTTGTGTGATGATCTCCCAGCCATGGGTGATATATATACAATCTTGGGGATAAGAACGAATTTAGTGGAGAATATAAGGCTTAAAAGATTGATCATTTCATAAGGGTTAGTCTTCAATGGTCATATTTTATAAAGCTTTATACTAAATCCTCTCATTTGATTGGTTGGAACTAAAAATTAATACATTAAATAAATAAAAAAGAAAAAATTATAAGAGAGAGAAAGGATTTAATTGGTTTAAAAAGAATTTGGTGGGTTTATTTTATAAAGCTTTTGCATAAAAGCTCTAATTACATAGAGCTTTTGCATAAAGCTTTATAAAATAAACCAATCAAATCATTCATTTCTCATTTAATTTCTTTTATTTATTTATTTAATGCTATTAAGTTTTAGTTTCAACCAATCAAATGAGAGAATTTAGTATAAAGCTTTATAAAATATGACCATTGTAGATGCCCTAAGACGCAATTCTCAACAAGAATAAAAATTAACTTATAATCGGGTCATTAATTAGTGGGTGACACGAAACTTAGTACTGACTTTGAGGTGTTACAAATAACATGGCTAATATTACAAAAAGGAATTAGATTTTTTTTTTTAGGTACAAAAAGGAATTAGATATTGTGCAACTTACACATGGAAGTCTCATGACAACCCAAAATACACCCTATCTAGGGGACAAATCTTCGGTGCTTCTTTGTGTTCAAGTTGTCTAACTTTGTCCTAACTCATATTATATCTATTTGTATCCTTATTCCAATCTTTTACTCATCTTCTTGCCAGATGTTCGACATCATATCCACATTGTTGAATTCACAGACATAAACACCACCTTCGAGCAAGGTATCTGTTTCGATGTTTTACAGAGGAAGATGTTGAATTAGCCTTCTTGCACATTAAAGCTCATGTTTTGGCATTTCCGATGGGGTCGTGGTTGATGAGATTTTACTGGCGATATACGTTTGGTCCCCTTCATTTGCTTATGTTGGTTCAACATTCTGGTAATAGAGTCGTCCATTCTGTGACATGCTTGGCTCTCGATTTTCTTCCAGAGAACTTCTGTCGATAGTCTTGTCATCCTGGGTAGAAATTTTGTCCTTGTTGTGTCTATTTTGCTATCTCAGTTGTCTCCGAATAGAGAAAATTGAAAAGTCAAACTATGCATACATGTAATTAAGTGTAGATCATTAGTAAGCATAGTAGAGTGTAAATTTGTAAGCAGGCGCTAAGGACCAATGAAGAGTGGTAGACACACACTCTCTAGGTTGATGGGGTCCTCTCTTAAACATTTTTTGACTTCACGTTGAAACCAATGCTGACCTACCCTAGAACAAGCGTGTGGCACAAGACTTCGTGGGCTTTAAGCCTTTTGGGCTCTTTCCCTCAACAACACTTTATTTAAATGCTCATAATAAACTACTTTTAAATTTTTTTAAGTTACTTTAATACATATATTTTGGGCTCCGAATCCGAACTCAATCTTTAAAGGTTGGACGGGTCCAACCAAAATCACAGTAACCCAAATACACTCCTAATCTCCTCATCCACTGCGTTAACTGATGGAGTTAACTAGTTAACTAGTTAACGTTGTTAACTGACGAAATTAACTAGTTAACGTCGTTAACTGACGGATCCAGATCCGGTCAACTGTTTGAACAAGATAAAAAAAATTAAGGGATAATAGTTCGAGAGGCCCCTATACTATTGAAAGATAACAAACAAGCCCTCCTACTATTAATTACACCAAACAAGCCCCTCTACTTAGAACATATAACAAACAAGCACTTCCGTTACAAATGTGACAAACAATGTTACTGAATTGTTGACACAGTTTTTTTTTTTTTTTTGTTGATGAAATGAATTGTTGACACAGTTGACCTGTAGGTTGTTAGAGTTTACACGTAAACGGATTGGAATGTCAGCAACCCTAAACGACGTCATTTTTTACTATTTGGATTATCTATTGGTAATAACCCTAAGTCAAAACGAAGTTGTTTAGGGTTGCTGACATTCCAATCGGCTGACGTGTAAACTCTAACAACCTACGTGTTAGTGAAGTGTCAATTGTGTCAACAATTTAGTAATGCCGTTTGTCACATTTGTAACGGAAGGGCTTGTTTGTTATATGTTCTAAGTAGAAGGGCTTGTTTGGTGCAGTTAATAGTAGAGGGACATGTTTGTTATCTTTCAATAGTACAGGGGCCTCCCGGCCTATTATCCCCAAAAAATATCAACCGTTAAATGAAACCTTAATTGATCTAACGGTCCATAAAAAAATTGGGCCCAAATCCAACACTAGCAAAAGGTTGAGTCCGGATCTAGCACTATATTTTGAGTTCAAATTTTAAAATTACCATTGAAACAAAATATGAGAGATGTATATTCGATTTGACCATTTAAAGTTTATTTTAAGAAGTGTCCTCTTTTATATAAATACAAATTTATTCGATTATTAGATACACTAGTACACTACAAAGACTTTATTATGCTTTCCTTATATATGATCCTTTACATGTAGACTAAAAACTTAGCAATATGATTAGTTGTGTTGAAATACACCATCTAGTGACTCAATTCCTCTCACGACACTTTCGATACAACTTATTATGACATTGATCGGTCTCTGCTTTCTCATACAATAACATCAACATTAATATCATACATCCTCAACATATAATATTACTATTATTCGAGTATTCGTCATCTGCTCCAGTCAGAGATCGATACCCTCCTGATTTCACCTTTCCCCCCCAAGAATTCCTTTGAGAGCATTGGAAGGAGATATGAAAAGAGAATAAAGATTATTTCTTTGATGAATGGATGGGGTATCTGTTTCTGTCGCACATATCTTCTTTTGTTATCTTTGATCAAATGATTCTATATATCTTCTTACTCAAACATATCCACATTAGTTAAACTTAAAATCCTAGCTAATAGTGGATTGCTTTTATTCTTTTGTTTGCTTCCATGGAAAATAATTATGCACTATAGCTCATGGGATCAAGATCAATGCTTCCACTTCCATTAATAATTACTAATTAGTTCAAACATAATATAGGACAAAAAGGTTACATCCTTAATCATTTTAACATGTAGACAACATCATGTTACCAAATTTCTGAGCTATTTCAAGTAGAACACAACTTTTTATGTTATGTCATTTTTTTGGCCTCTATATAAGGCCTCATTAAACCCTAATTGAGAGAACTCGTTTTCGACAAACTCGGAGGATAGAGAACAGAAATTATGCGATATCTGGATGAGATTTCGGAGCTTCGGATCAAATGATTCATATCCATTCATCCTGAATTGATTGGATCAAAGATCTAAAGATAGGAGCTGCAAGGATTCTCGAGAGAATTAGGTTTTTCAAATTCTTTCTCAGAAACCCTATAATTCCATGGATTCTTGTATAATTTTTGATTCTATGATCGTAAATATGAGTAGCTAAACTCTTTGTGCTTAGATGAGAAGAACCCTACGTGTTCTAGGATACTTGAATGATGATTTAATTTGCTTTTGTTAATGTGATTCGGACTTTTATACGTTTGTTGCAGTTTCATTCTTATCTCTTCAGATTCTTGATTGATCACCTAGAATTTGATTGTATTAGGCGAGACTTGACTTGACCAGTGACTGGTCTCCCCTTTGAACCTTGAAACTTTCATGTCGTTAGGAGTAGTTCTTAGTTCTTTGATACTTGTACACCAACTGTGTTTTAGATGCATGACGCAAGATCGCGGTCTAAGGAAGTAGTATTAGGTAGTGAGGTTAGCAGACACGAGAGTGTGAGACCTTAGGCTTAAGGGCAAGAGATCAAACTGCGACGAGTTATGAATATTTGTCTTAAATTACATGAAACTTTGTTGTGATTAATCATCCATTACCTAGGGGGAATTCGAGTCTAAGCCTCTTACTTGATTGTTTTAGACCCGCTTTCAACCTACTTTGCAGATTGTTGCAACCTTATTCAAATATATGTCCAAAATATTTCAACCTTTTTATCACTTGGAAACTTCTAATTACTGTACATGAAGATAAAATGCTGGATGGATGTATTAGAGTTGAGAATTAGAGTGGCTGGAAAGTAAGTTTTCTCGAATGCAATCTGCCGCATAAAAGAAAAGTAATAAGACGATCAAAGAAAGGATTTTCTTCTGTATCCTTTATGGGACAAACTTACATATAGCATCAGGTGCCTCTCTAGTCTCAACATCACATCACTCAAAACTAAACTTAACTTAGCCATCAAGCTACAAGCCTACCTCAAGAACAATCAAAATGATTAAAAACACCATTTTCAGAGGAAGAAAGAGAAGAAAAACATGAAATCTTTGTGATGAGAAGTGTTGTCTGGAACCTGAAATCAGTCTCTCTGTCAAAACTTCATTTGATTTCCATTTTCAAAAGATAAATCACAAGAGGGAAAAAAGAGAACCCTGTTCTTGCTCTGCAAAATCCTAATGAACTGACAGAATTCCCTCATATCTAATCTTTTTCTGGTTTGGTTGGTTGATGGTTTTGTTGATGACTGGCCCCAACCATCAATATCATGTTGTGTTGGTGCATGTTGGCTGGAAATGAATCTTTACATTTGGGGGCATCAGATCAATACATCCATCACCTTTCTTTCTTTCTGTATTCTTTTTCACTGTTTCAACTCAAACCCACTTTCATTTGTTAGTATTCTTGCTCTCTTGCTTATGTTTTTCTGTCCAATGTTTGTCCAGCTTTTCCTCTACATGTTCATCTCTAATTTATGCAAACAGGTTCGCAGTGCTCCTCTGCCTCTTATTTGGTAAGGTATTTGACCAAAACAGTGCCAGATTGGGGTACAGCTGAGTTTCAAATGGTCAATCTTTCCTCAACGAAAATGAAATTCAAGCAAATTTGAGATATTCGCTGGTCGATTCGTGCCGAATCAAATGGTTGGGACTTGGACAAGAGCAAGATCATGCTTAAAATGAAGTTTCAGTTGATCAAAGCATTCAAGAACACCACCACCTACTGTGAAAGTCTTCAAAGCCAAAACGATCATTGGCGGAACGAAGATTATCTACAGACTACAGCATTTTGACTGATTTCGTTGAAGCCTAACGCATTCAAGATCTAGTTGCTAAATTACATGGACAACTGCTTGGAAGAAGTTGTATCCTCGAATGGTTGATCACAAGGAACTGCTGCTACCAATGCTGGTTGGATGGTCCAGCTTTGAGCGAAACTAAATCATGACAGAGATGGTCATGAGTTCGAACATTGGTACCCTTCTTCTTCTTCCTCCTCTTGTTGGTCATCATCATTCACAATGAACTGCCGCCTGACATGGTTGAACTTGAATGGGTTGGATATGCAATCTGTCAGCAAGATGCAAATAACAAATTAAGTTCACAACTGTTAAAAAACTATATGGATGGACGAGTCTTAAGCCTCTTAGGGTTTCAGAAGCTTATTAGATTCGCATGGATCTTTTCAGACTAACCAACTTCATAAACTATTGTTTCAGACCGATTGAAACTGAGACTTGGGAATTTTTTTTATGAATAATTGGTTTCATTGCATCAAAAAAAACTTGAAAGTCACCTAGACAAACTTTCATGGTGTTCGGATCCATATCTCCCTCTAATGAGGTGTCCAAGTCACCTACACCATGAGCATGTCCTTAACAACAAAACTGGGGGAAACAAAACAAAGAAATAGGCAACACCTAGACCATTTAGTATGCCGAAAAACTATACAAGATCAATCAAAAATTTATAATGAAACTAAAAACAAATTTCATCATGAAGTCTACTCTGAAGTTGGCCAGCAGCGGCCACATAAAGAAATACTGTGAAATGAAAGGAATGCTTACAAAACACATTTGCACCCCATTTAAACATCAAGCAGGTGTATAAAACAGTGATCAACAAATAGCTTACCTAGTTGAGTTGAATGCCTACAGCATAGGCAGTTCAGCGTACACTACTACGGTTGAGCAACCCTTGGAATGATATGAAGAGATCTTTGTTGTCTGTTCCAAATATCTCTTCAGCTTTCCTCAATGTTTCCTAGAAAAATCAAGCATCTGAATAAGTAAACCAGTCTGAAGCTTGCAAATATGATACAAGATTCTGACTTGAACCTTCAAAATTTTACCTCTCGTGTTTGCCTTTGGCAATTAGTTCCTTGATGTTAGCCAGAAATGCACTGAATTGCTCATATGAGAGACGACTCCTGAATTGCATATGCAAGTGAATAACAAGGATTAGGAACTGATGTATGAGTACAATTAACCATTACCTTCTTCTCGTCATGAATGGCTGTGTGGAGCAGAAACATCATGACTCACCTGGCCTGACGAAAGAACTCCTTCCCATCAATTCGTGGAGTCCGTGCTACAGAAATTTCAAGAGTGAAATGCCAATGTAAGAGGTTGAGTATAATAACCAAGTTTAGAATTTTTTATCCAAAAGTACTATTGAAAGAGTGTTCAAAACAACTATACTTGCGATTTTAAGTCCAAGAAGATCAAGATAAAGAATAATTGGTGTTGCAAACTGGATAAGGCCAGTATTAGTTGAAAAGTACACCAACAGTCACAGTCAAACAGACCTGGCATAGATGAATACCATGGCGAAAAGCCAGTTTGTCCCTCATATTAAGATTTTGTGGGAGAGACCACGCCTGAGGTTTTCCGAGGTGAAACGGCTGCAGAATAACCCCTAGGGGATACACTGGCAGATATGATTTTTGGGGTTGCAGTCGGAGTAAGCCGTGGTGTTATATACGGAGTTATGGAAAATCTTTGTCCGCCATACTTTGGAGCTAACAACACAAAGGATCAGCATCAGTGATGAACAAAAAATAAACTTTATCTCAGAGAAGTAACCAATCCACTCTCCTAAGATCACTAGTGAGGAAACATCATTCTACGGTAACAACGCCAGGTTAGTTACTTTCAATTCACATCCTGCCTGGCGCAACTCATATCTATAGCTGAGTGGGCACTTGACTCTATCTTTCAGATGCTAAGTTTTGAAAAGAAAAGAGAAGAGCAACCCTTTGCTACATTGCCAGTCCTAAGATATTCAAATCCACTAGAAGCCTGTCAAGTAATTAATTAAGGATCTGATCTTAGAAGAACACACGATTTTTTTACAACAGACAAGATCTAAAGGAGAGTCACTTCTAAAAAGATAAGCAATCATCTAGAGGAGTACAAAACCATAAACAGACTAATACCTTCAGCAACTGTTCCCGAGTCAGCTGAACTGCTGTATTAATTTTCACTCGCATATCCATTTGTTACTTCATCTGGCAAGCAAGAAGTAGAGAAAGGGCAACAGAAAATAAGCGCATTTCCGATATAAAGTTCAAAGCTACTCTAATTAAAGTGTCCAAATTTATTAGAAGCTGTTGATACTACCTTCGTCAGGATAGGCCCTTGGAACAGACTGATCGTATGTTCTAATATCAACAGCATCTGCTTGCTGCAAAGGGAGAAAGATAATCAATTTCTAGAAAAGTAAAGCAAATAAAAAGGAGAAAAATTGGGAGAAAGTAAGATGTTATATGAAGAACAATAAGTGAGAGCATCTTACAGACTGACTATCATCACTAACTGACTGCATCAGCTGTCTCTTGAAGCTCTCCAACTGTACAACCAAACACTTGACATGCAGAAAACTATGCATAAGAACTAGTATGAACAAACAGAGGCCAGCTAACGGATTGTATACAGAAAAGAAAAAAAAAAACAAGCATACTATAGCTTAGCTGATTAATGAACCTGCTTAATGCAAAGAAATTGACTGGGATTTCACGATAAACAACCACATAAATAGACTCAAAACCACCCAGTGGAAGCGGAACCATGAAAAGAAACTCAATTAATGTGTAGTGTTGCCTACCTTAGCCGAATCACGGCCAAGCTTGTTCACGTTAATTGCCAAAGAATCTCTTTTCCTTCGTGAGTTCAACCTTCATCAATCAGCAGGACAAGAACAAAGCCAGTGTCAAACTCCAAATCGTTCTCAAATAACGAAACAACAGAAATGCAGCACAAACCCTAGCAAGCAACCTTTTTCTCATTTCAGACTCAAATGCTCAAATAATAAATTCACCGGATTTTCGTCCGCGCGATTGTGATCGTAAAATCGTACCAATGGGTTACGATCATGATTCCACATAAAATCGATCTGTCGTGAAATCGGGTGGAATCACGGGTAAAATCGTTAAAATCGTGGAATCGGTTGATTCACACGATTTTACCGATTCAGTAAATGAGTTCAAATCGGCGGGGTTATATTCTGAGCTGGGCTTGGCCCAACTTAAAATCCGGTTTAAGGACTACAATAAAATGCCTCCGTTTCAATTTCAATTACTATTGAAACATTCAAACAAAACCCTAAATCTTGCACGATTAACACGCACTAACTCTCACAGACGGAAACTGGAGTCGTCGCCACAACCATTTTCTTGAGCTCTCAAGCTCGCCGGACGATGATGCTACATCGGAAGACATTGCTCTACAGTCTACTTCAACCTCCTGTTTAGTCATCTGCTCCAGTTTCCGATTAGTACTCTGCTCCGACAAGCTCTGAGGCGTGCGAACTTTGTGATTCATTTGTGAAAATCCCCCCTACACACTTAGCCGCCACTCTCCTCTAAAAAATAATCTCAACCCAGAACACACAAACTAAAACATCCTTCAGCCTTACTTCTCCCCTTCTCCCAACTTTCGTCTTTCGTCTGCAGCCATGACGAAGAAGGACATAGTGAAGAAGACATCAGCTAAGCTGAAGAAGAACAAACACTACCGACCTGCTGTAAGTTTGCTCCAAATTATCCTCCTTGAACCTGCAATCTTTTCTCTTTGGCCCCGTTTTTAATGTTTTGTCTTGTTTTCAGGGGAAGAAGAAGGAAGGTAACGCTGCTCGGTACATGACCCGGTCACAGGCAATTAAGCAGCTCCAAGTTAATCTCAACGTCTTCAGGTACCTACCCCTGCCTGCGCTGTAGTTCAGCTTTAGAAACTCGACATCTGTGTTATGTGGTTTTGTTTTTGGGTGGGACGATGATTAGCGAGGGGAAATTTAGCTGCTTGAAACTTGCAATTTGAGGATTTTTCAGCTGAATAATTCGATCGAAATACAAACTTTACCTGATGTAGGTCAGTTAGAATATACTGGAACTGGAGTCTGAAATAATATATTTGGAAGTAAATTATGAAATGTTTTGCTGGAGTTTTAAGCTTAACTAATTGCTCATGACTCATTACCAAATTGTAAATTAAATTTCTCTGCAGTGTTGCGGCTCCAATTGCAGTGGATAATCTTAGCCAGTGCTTAAGTTAGTTAGGTTAACCTATCACTGTGTTACTAGGCATTTATTGATTTCCAGATCAAGTTATTTCTGGTTGTCAGATGCCGAGTGCTTACTTTTTCTTGTATTTGACTTATAGGAAGCTCTGCATTCTCAAAGGTGTATTCCCTAGGGAACCGAAGAAGAAGGTTAGGGGGAATAACCAGACGTACTATCATGTCAAGGATATAGCTTTCATCCAACATGAACCACTACTCGAGAAGTTGAGGGAACAGAGGGCATATGAAAGAAAAGTACAAAAGGCTTTGGCTAAGAAGAACAAAGATCTTGCAACTCGACTTCGAACTCGAGAGCCAACTTACACATTGGACAGGCTCGTTCGGGAAAGGTTTGTTAAGCCCATTCATCTGTTAGGTTTCCTTTAAACGTAGATACACTGAAATTTTGTGTAAGATGAGTGTTTTTCCCTTTGATGTGTATGTGTGTGTCTACTTATTTCCTGTTATCAATTTGACAAAATGCCTGTTAAGGTGATAATGGTTTTTTTATTGGGGTCATATATGTTGCTTATTATATTTCTTTTATGGATAGAAAACTGTCCTAAGAGTGTGTTTTTGTTGCTCGGCAATGTAGGTACCCAAAGTTTATTGATGCACTCAGAGACTTGGACGATTGTCTTTCGATGGTGCACCTGTTTGCAGCATTACCTGCAGAAGATAGGTTGAAAATTGATGTGGCACGTGTTCACAGTTGTAGAAGGTAGTACTCTGTAATGTATAAGAGTGGTTGACATAATGTGCAATACTTGGATTTTGGATTTTCCATTTTGAATTTTCAATTGCTTCCCTGATTAATTTGACTATGGTCTTAGCTGCCCATTATTCTCATACTTATTTTGCTTGTCTGCTATTTTTGCTAGGTTGACTCATGAGTGGCAAGCTTATGTTGCTCGCTGTCACAAATTACGCAAGGTTTTCATTTCAGTAAAAGGAATATATTATCAGGTAAGAAACCTCAATATTCCTAAACGACCCTAGCCTAACTGATGAAAACCAATATACTTAGACATTTTTTAATTATTCAATGGCACATCCCTCATAGGTTATCTTTCATATTATTCCCTTTATAGGCTGAGGTTGAAGGTCAGAAGATTACATGGCTGACCCCCCATGCAATGCAACAAGTTCTGCCAGATGATGTCAACTTCACTGTTATGTTGACGTTTGTGGAGTTCTATGAGGTGAATTCTGATGCCCA
Source organism: Linum lewisii (assembly GCA_034768395.1). Taxonomy (NCBI): domain Eukaryota; kingdom Viridiplantae; phylum Streptophyta; class Magnoliopsida; order Malpighiales; family Linaceae; genus Linum; species Linum lewisii. The sequence goes on from CM068304.1 coordinate 6,775,584, forward strand.
GTTAACCTCATTTCCGGATATATATATTTTTTATTTCTTGCTCGGCTATTTATATGCCTTTAATTTGGTTGCAGAACCTACTTAGCTTTGTCAATTTTAAGCTCTATCATTCCATAAATGTTAAGTATCCACCAATTCTTGATCCCAGACTAGAAGCTCTTGCAGCAGGTATGTTCTTATTCTAGTTTGGAAGTATTATTCATATTTTCATGGTTGGAACCTATTACATCTGCCGAGTTTTTTAAATGTGGCTGGTTTCATGTTATACTTGTTTTTGCAGATCTTTATGCTCTCACACTATATATGAATGGAAACTCTAAGCATATTATTGAAGAGCAGGAAGATTCTGGTTCTTCTAAGCCAGAGAAAACAGAAGGCCAAAAAAAGGGTACACAATTTGAAGAGTCTGAGTTAAGACTTTCCCAACTTCAGCATCAACTGCCATCAAATGAACCTGGTGCATTGATGCACCTCATTGAAGAAGATACTGAAAATGATGATGATCAGGATACAAAGGATTGTAAAAAGCTCTTCAAGAATATGAAGTTCTATTTAAGCCGTGAGGTAGATTACTCTTCAGTTCCTTTGGAAGTTTTCTGTGGAACTTAAAGTGTATCTGCTATTTATACAACTGATTCCATGAGTAATCATGCTGTCTGTTTGTTGCAAAATCATTCTGGTTAACTTTTTTAGCTTCACATCATCCGAAATTTTCTGCTGCCTGCTCTTACCAACTTAATATTTTGTTTATTTTCTTCTAAACTTCTAATCAGGTCCTGAATATGTTCTTGCTTACCTATCTGCAGCTTTATTTTCTTGTTGCAATAGCTTGGTCTTGAATACTCCTGAAGAATAAAATCGTGTGATGTATTATATTCCTGTTGTTTAGTTCACATGATTGTTTATTTTTTGGCTATTTGGTTCTGATCCTATTGGGGCTTGTACTCCACTTACTGCCCTGTGCTTGAGTGTTTATTATGTACCTGTAAATATATGGTTGTGTGGACCTGCAAATGTTTCCCGAGTGAGTTTTTATTTTAATTAACAGTGATTTTATAACCGGAACAAAATTTTATATACCTCAGGTCCCTCGGGAGTCTTTGCTTTTTGTCATTCCTGCTTTTGGTGGTGTTGTTTCATGGGAAGGAGATGGAGCTCCATTTGCTGAAGATGACCAAAGCATTACACATCAGGTAGCCATTTTTTTAAATCATTGCTTTCAGTTGCCAATCATCAGAGTCTGTTTTTTTCCTTGGGGACCCATCATTGTAATTTATGTATATGTTGTTTTCAGATCGTTGACAGGCCAACTCAAGGTCATAAGTTCTTCTCCCGGGAATATGTTCAACCTCAGTGGATTTATGATTGTGTAAATGCTAGGATCATTCTTCCAACTGACATCTACATGGTGGGAAGGTAATGTTCATGTAGGACTTGATTTTCAAAATTACCTTGATTCATGACCTCTCTAATTGAGGGGGAAAATATAAATTTGTTAACACTGCTTTCATATAATGACTTATAGGTTTCCTTCAACAGTTGCACTCATGTTGCTGAAACTTGTGTGAAAGTCTCTAGTGGCTGTTAATAGTTACCTTTAGATTTCTAACATGTGAGTTTCTTACTGTTGTCCTGCCAATAGGGTTCTTCCACCTCATCTATCTCCTTTCGTTGATAATGAAGCAGAAGGGTACACTCCTGATTACTCAGAGACCATCAAACATTTGCAGGCTGCTTCTAAGAATGAAGTCCTCCCCATGCCAGGTGTGGGGAAGGATGACTTTGAGGATCCTCAGATGTTGTTAGCTGAAGGGTATCTTAGTCGAACCGAGGCTAACGAAGCTGCCAAGAGAAAAGAAAAGGTAGAAAATCATTAAACTTTGTTGTGTTTGGGTTCCCCCGTGATATGACATTTGCCTCTGGATTTTTTCATATGGTGGCAGTTGGCAGCTTTGGAGAAGCAGTATCACGAAGAGCTCAAGATAGAACTACAAGGAAGCCTTGATGCTCCATCCGTCTCGAAGAAAACTGATGACAGCTCTGTTGAGGCCAAGGAAGCGTCCCGTGATGCCACTCAACAGGTTGCTAAAGACCGTGATGACATGTCGGCGATGATGATTTCTCGTAACAAAAGAGGGCTTTATAAAGCCATACGGGTGAAAATTTCAGCCTTCACCACATGTATTGTAGTTTAGTCATTTGTGTTGTGGTGCTTAAGTGTGTCTTAACGGTTACGATTTGCTTAACTTTGGTGTACTCAGATCGGTGAAGATCGGAAGAAGGCAAAAGTCAATATGCTCAAGGAGCGGAAGAAGAAACAAGCTCAGAGTTCTTCATAGGCTACGCGGCGTTCTTGTTCTTAACATGGTGAAGAAGCTGTCAGTGTGGTCTTGTGTGGGCTAAAATTTTGTCTAGGATCAAACCATGTCTATCATATTTATGTTTCAGTCATCTTTAAAGGGATAATATGCTAATTTATCCTTCTGCTAGGCCATTCTTAACAATTCACTCCTTTTTGTTTCTATATTCCGTTAAAGTTGGTTAAATGTCGAGTCAGCTTGTTATAATGTTCTTATGAGGAGCAGGAGATTTATGTTTAGTACAGCTTAGAGTTATGAAACCCAGAAGATGTAGCGAAGAAAATACACTACACTGATAACAATTTCAGACAATATAACTTACAAAATGTCTCTACTTCTGTACAAGCAAATACGTATGTATATATAAATATAATTTTCTCTATTACTAAATTTTAAGTTATTATCTATATATATTGTATTACTAAATAAATCTTTTATGTTTTTAGTGGCTCAAGTTTAACAAAAGTATGAATTGGTTGTGTCCCATTTATTCATTTTCAATCATATGGCTCACATCATATTGTGAAAAATTAAGATTCATAATTTAATCAATGGTTGGATCGAATTTGATACAAGTTGATTTAATTGAAAACTATTGAAATTTCTTCTAATATATTATATTCAAATAATATTTTATACTTTCTTTTTCACACTTTCAATTGCTAGTATTCTTGCTCTGGCTTTTGTTTTTCTGTCCAATGTTTGTCCAGCTTTTCCTCTACATGTTCATCTCTATTCTCTTATTTGGTAAGGTATTTGACCAAAACAGTGCTTCTGTAAACATATGCCAGATTTGGGGTACATCTGAGTTTCATTTGGTCATTTTTCCTAAACCAGCTCGGCAGCAACGATAACAAAATTCAACCAAGGTTGAGATATTCGCTGGTCGATTCATGTCGAATCAAATGGTTGGGACTTGGACAAGAGCAAGATCATGCTTAGAATGAAGTTTCAGTTGATCAAATCATTCAATGAACACCGCCTACTGTAAAGTCTTCAAAGCCAAAACGATCATTGGCGGGACAAGGATTATCTACAGCATTTTGGTTGATTTCATTGAAGCCTAACGCATTCCAGATCTAGTTGCTAAATTACATGGACAACTGCTTGGAAGAAGTTGTATCCTCGAATGGTTGAGCACAAGGAACTGCTGCTGAAATGCTTGAACTTGAATGGGTTGGATATACAACCTGTCACAGCAAGATGCAAATAACAAATTAAGTTCACAACTGTTAAGAAACAATATGGACAGATGAGTCTTCAGGTTGCAGATATATGGAAGAAGCAGCAGAAGCTTATTAGATTCACATGAATCTTTTCAGACAACCAACTTCATAAACTTTTGTTTCAGACAGATTGGAATTGAGACTTGGGAATTTCGAAATGGACTTGAAACAAAGTTCATCGTATTGCATTTGCAGGCTAAAGGGGCTTTCATGAAGTCTACTCTCAAGTTGGCCAGCAGCCACATAAAGAAATACTGTGACATGAAAGGAATGCTTAAAAACATATTCACACCCCATTTAAACAGCAAGGTGTATAAAAATAAAACAGTGATCATCACATAGCTTACCTAGTTGAGTTGAATGCCTAAAGCATAGGCAGTTCAGCGAACACTACTACGGTTGAGCAACCCTTGGAATGATATGTAGAGATCTTTGTTGTCTGTTCCAAATATCTCTTCAGCTTTCCTCAATGTTTCCTAGAAAAATCAAGCATCTGAATAAGTAAACCAGTCCGAAGCTGCAAATATGATACAAGATTCTGACTTGAACCCTCAAATATTTACCTCTCGTGTTTGCCTTTGTGCATTTAGTTCCTTGATGTTAGCCAGAAATGCACTGAATTGCTCGTATGAGAGACGACTCCTGAATTGCATAATGGAAGTGAATAACAGAAATTAGGAACTGAATTATGAGTACAATTAACCATTATCTTCTTCTCGTCATCATGAATGGCCATGTGGAACAGAAACATCATGACTCACCTGGCCTGACGAAAGAACTCCTTCCCATCAATTCGTGGAGTCCGTGCTACAGAAATTTCAAGAGTGAAATGGCCAATGTAAGAGGTTGAGTTTACTAACTGTTGTTAGAATTCTGTATCCAAAAGTACTGAAGAAAGAGAGCATTTAAAACAACCAATACTTGCGATTTAAGTCCAAGAAGATTAAGATACAGAATAATTGGTGCTACAAACAGGATAAGGCCAATAGAACTTGAAAAGTACACCAACAGTCACAGTCAAACAGACCTGGCATAGAGCGTCCGTGAGGAGGGGAGTTGGCTGCTGAAGACTGTTGACTAGATGAATACCATGGCGAAAAGCCAGTTTGTCCCTCATATTGAGATTTTGTGGGAGAGACCACACCTGAGGTTCTCTGAGGTGAAACGGCTGCAGAATAACGCCTAGGGGATACACTGGCAGATATGATTTTTGGGGTTGCAGACGGAGTAAGCCGGGGTGTTATATAAGGAGTTATGGAAAATCTTTGTCCGCCATACTTTGGAGCTAACAACACAAAGGATCAGCATAAGTGATGAACAATAAACTAAACTTTATCTCAGAGTAGTAACTAATCCACTCTCCTAAGATCACTAGTGAGGAAACATCATTCTACAATAACAACACCAGTTTAGTTACTTTCAATCCACATCCTGCCTGGCGCAACTCAATCTTTAGCTGAGTGGGCACTTGACTCTATCTTTCAGATGCTAAGTTTTGAAAAGAAAAGAGAAGAGCAACCCTTAGCTACATTGCCAGTCTTAAGATATTCAACTCCACTAGAAACCTGTCAAGTAATTAATTAAGGATCTGATCTTAGAAGAACACGCTAAAATTTTCTTACAACAGACAAGATCTAAATGAGAGTCACTTCTAAAAAGATCAGCAATCATCTAGAGTAAAAAACATAAACAGCCTAATACCTTCACCAACTGTTCCCGAGTCAGCTGAACCGCTGTATGAATTTTCACTCGCATATCCATTTGTTACTTCATCTGGCAAGTAAGAGTAGAGAAATGGCAACAGAAAATAAGCACATTCCTAATATAAAGTTCAAAGCTACTCTAATTGATAAAAGAAATGGGCTATGAATCATCAGTGGAAGGGAAGTGTCCGAATCTATTAGAAGCTGTTGATACTACCTTTGTCAGGATAGGCCCTTGGAACAGACTGATCGTATGTTCTGATATCAACAGCATCAGCTTGCTGCAAAGGGAGAAAGATAAGTTAATCAATTTCTAGAAAAATAAAGCAAACGAAAAGGAGAAAAATTGGGAGAAAGTCAGATGTTATATGAAGAACAATAAGTGAGAGCATCTTACAGACGGACTATCATCACTAAGTGACTGCATCAGCTGCCTCTTGAAGTTCTCCAACTGTACTCAAACACGTTACCCTAGTCATTTTACTAAAGATATACAGAATAGCCAGGATAAAAACAGAAAAACTGCAACCAAACACTTGACAAGTTGACATGCAGAAAAATATGTATAAGAACTAGTATGAACAAACAAAGGCCAGCTAATGTATACTGAAAAAAAAAGACAAGCATACTATAGCTGAGCTGAGCAATCAACTGCTTAATGCAAAGAAATTCACTGGGATTGCACGATAAACAGCCCCATAAATAGACACAAAACCGGCAGGTGGAAGCGGAACAATATAAAGGGACTCAATTCATGTATAGTGTTGCCTACCTTAGCCAAATCACGGCCAAGCTTCTTGACGTTAATTGCCAAAGAATCTCTTTCCTTCGTGAGTTTAACCTTCATCAATCAGCAGGACAAGAACAAAGCTAGTGTCAAACTCCAAGTCGTTCTCAAATAACGAAACATCAGAAATGCCGCACAAACCCTAGCAACTTTTTTCACTTCAGACTCAAATAATAAATTCACCGGATAAAATCAAACTACACACAAGTTGCATCTGCTTACATTTTCATCAAGAGTAATCTTCAGTCTTGACTCAGCCTCCAGGTACGCGCGTTGCATGCGAGACGCTTTCTCTTCAAGCTCGTAAACGACTCGATCCTTCTCGTTCATTTTCTGCTTCATCAGACCAACCTCCGATTCCAGGTTCGATACTCGCGAAGCAATTGCCATGGAAGTGATCTTTCGCGCTAGATCCAGCTGTTCGTAAGGATCTGCAGGTATCACGGCCAGGATCTCATCCGGCAGATTGAAGTCCGGGCCGTCCCGGCCGGCGCCGCTTCCGGCAACAACGATGCTCCGTCCACTTCCCTGTACACTGTCGAGCTGCGACATAGCCGGAGCCGATTGTTCCTCGGCGATTAAGCCAGGGAAAATCCTCTTACCTCGGAAAATGGGAAGAAATTTCCCGGATAGTAAAGAGTGAAGAGGTGTTTATTCTTGTTTCTGGGTTTTTTGGTTTAGGTAAAGACAGACGAGAGAGTGCTGGTGACGTACTGGAATTTTTGCCCAATAAACGACTGCCCTTTTTTGACTCTTTTTTTATTTTTTTTTCTGTTTTCTTCCACGCACTAATTAAACCTATTTATTCTTCTAAATTTGTTTGATAATATTGTTTGGATTGTCATTAAAATTTAGTCATAAATTATTTGTGAGAATAATTTCATAATTATAAGGTACGGTGGAGCGCCATTGTTTTGTTTGGTTTGGACAGCTGGAATATATGTTTAAATAAATTTAAAAAAAGTATATAATTGTTGTTATATTATAAGTTGGTGATTGGTTTAATGGTTATAAAATAATATATAAGTGAGCTGGTGCAGTGCAGCTGTCTGTTAACTTATTATTTAGTTAGTTGAATTGTTTTGTTAAATGTTTGAAAAAATTGGTGAGCGTTGCGTTGGTTAAGATTCAATTGTGGGCAATGTACAATGCAAGGTGTTAAAGTTTGAGAGGGAAAGGGAGGGAAAAGGGGAAATTCTATTTGTTTTGTTTTATGTGTAATATTATAGTGGGTAGGTGGGGTTGATATTTGAAATAAATAGACAGCACTTTTCCCTCCAACCGACAACGGACAAGTGCCTTTCAAAAAAAAACAACGGACAAGTGATGAGCTCATATAATTCTACAGAATATGGGCTTGGGCTTCAAGGTTTGACTGCGACCATATATTCAGGATTCAATTTTGTTCCAGCAAGCCCAACGGGTATGTATGAGTCATTGTCTCATTCAAGGATTTATAGAATTAATCACATGTGTCTAGACTTGAATTGTTATTCTAACCCCTAATTATTAATTCTAAACCTTAACTTATAAAGTATAAATAAAATTCATTACTCGTAATCCATAAACCTTATTAATGCATCCAATTTAAACTTTGAATTATTACTCTTACAACGTAAACCTTATTGACCTTAATTTACGTAGCCTTAACCTTAAACTGTTATTCCAAAACCTAATTAGTAACTCTAAGATTTAATCTATATAGTATAAACTAAAACTCTCAATACCTAAATCGTATAATGTATTGAGTGTAAACCTGAACAATTACTCCTACACCCAAACTCTAAAGTCCAAACCAAAACTATTAGTCTTAAATCCTAAACTTTATTAAAGTAAATGTATCGAGTTTAAACCTCATACCGTTACTCACTCTTACCCCCTTAACACTATATTAACTTTCACTTTTAGAAAAAGTGTTAAAACCTTAATTCTGGAAGGTAAATCAAAAGCATTATTCTTAATTCTAAATCTTATTAACCTAAAATATATATAATATAAACCTTAAACCTCATATTAACCCTTAAAATCATTAAGCCTGTAATTGAACTTATTCACGAGCTCTTAATCGAGCTTTTAACGGGATAGTTGACGAGCTTTCTTACTCGAGCCAGCTCACGAGCCGTAAATGAGCTAGAAAACGAGTCAAGCTCAACGAGCCGATGAGCCGAACTAGCTCACAAGCCTACCTAGCCGGACCAAGGTAGGCTCGGGCTCAGCTCATTTACTATCAAGTCGGCTCGTTTACAAACGAGCCGGCTTTCGAGCGAGCTTTTTAGCCATTTTTCCGAGCCGCTCACAAGCATTTTGGCTTGTCAACAGCCCTTAGTATGACATCGGCACTTGACTTGGTGATACTAACAACATGACATTAGGGGTGGCAACGATGTGGTTTGCACCAAATCGAACTACATCACATCACATAAATTACTCGATTCAAATTGTACCACATTTTTATGTTAGCGATGTGGTGTGATTTACTTACTTACGATTTGTAATTCGGCGTAACCGCAATAAATCACTGCAAGGTTTGTGATTTCTTGTGGTTACGCCGAATCACAAACTGTAAGTGAATAAATCACACTGCATGTGGTTCGTAGTTCAAACCGCAAATCCCTAGTATATTTTGGCAAATTTATTAAAGTCCAAACTAGAAATCAGATCAATTTTGTTTGAAAATTGCAAACTTAATCAGACAGCATCCTCTCTTCCATTTGGACTCGTCGTCCAATGTCAACTCCATCTTTTACTTTCGTCGCCATCAGTTTCTTATCGCATAGATAAAACTATTGCAGCGGTTTGGCTTTATGCATGTGATATATAAGATTAGAGGGTTACTACATACTATGCGACTGACAGTTGTGGTGAGTTCTTGTTGGAAAAAATAATGGGTAAAATCAAATGGGTTTGTGTCATTTTGAGATGTGACTATTAGTGGGTTAAGTAACACCTTTTTATAAGGTGCTTACATGTTCGTGTTCTCCTACAAGAGAACTTCGGTTCGAGATATAATCCGTCCAAAATGGATTTAAGGTGAATGAGAAATTGATTTTCAAAGTACCTTGGTGGGAAAAAGAGTAATGGGGGAAAGTCGTTGTATACCACATTACTCAATTAAAGGGTATGCTCTAGAATGTTTCCTTATAAATACCCACTTATTCATTTAGTTTTCCACACACCTCCGAATACCAAATCTCTCTCCCAAAATTCAAGTCTTCTTCCTTTCTTTTTATTTATTGGTTCTTTTGTTAGTCGCTTTGCTCAAACATGGTTGAACCCAAGTCGATTCGGGACGAGTGTTACAAGTGGTATGAGAGCCTCTATGTATCCCTCTTGAACGATGGTGGGGGCAAACCTCAACAAGGATGTTGAGTTCCTAAGGGAGGGTGTTCACTACAACAAAACCCATAAATAGTCGGGGGCATGGCTGGCCAACAATGGTCGGGGGCGTATAGACCCCGACAAATATAGTCGGGGGCAATTTTGTCGAGGTCTTGGCCCCTGACTAATTGAGTGGTATATTGTCATGGGTATCCCCCGACAATAAAGCCCCTGTGGGGGTGTGGCCCCCGACAATTAAATCCCCGACAAAAAATCGTATTCCTACTTAAATTTTCTCATTCTCTTCATTTCTCCTCCCTCAACTCTCTCAATTTCTCAACTAACCAAAGTCGTCGCCGCCGCGCCGCCACCACCACTATCCACCACCGCTGCCGCCGCCACCACCACTACCACCATCGTCACCGTCGCCGTCCACCACCATCTTCCACTGCCGCCACCACCACCACTATCCACCGCCGCCGCTACTACCACTACAACCACCACCCATTTAAATGTCCCCCTATTTTTTGTCAGGGGCGCATTTAGTCAGGGGCCACACCCCCAACTATTTTTTGTCGGATTCCTTCGCCCCCGACAAAATATCCCTAGTTAGGGATACTTTAGTGGGTTGCAAGCCTGAATTTAGGGGGGGCATCGCCCCCGACTAAATTAATTAGGGGGCATTGCTTTCCTCTATTTTCAGTTTTTCCCCCTATTTGATGTGTTTGTTGTAGTGGTTGTGGCATCCTAAGAAAATCTCATATCGACAAAGCACGGAGAGAGATTCATGGGCTATATGGAATAGTTCAACCTTATTTGATGTGACACGTTTTGGAGTGTAATGGTGGGATTTAATCTTGAAAGAAGGAGGTCATGGGTTCGAATCCCACCAACACCCAAAAATAAATCTGTGATGGTTTAGATTCAAACGGGTAATTTCTTATCAGAAAAGGTTGGGATGTTACACAAACTCTCTTATTTCTCTCCTCCACAACCCCAATAAAACCGAATGAGGAATTCTTAGATAGCAAGCATTAGTTCCTAGTGTAACTTCATAAAAACAACCAAGATGAGATCAAAGAGAATGAAACACACGCAACAATCATTATAGAGCTTCTTTATTTTCCTAGAAAGTGCCCTCGCTACCCCACTATCAAGCAGAAGTAAAAATACAATGTAGATACATGATTTTGAGTGTGATGACTAAACAAAATTTTTGACAATGATACAACGGCTTGTAACTGAGTGATAGATTGATCGATGTTCGGGAAACACTCGACCGTAAATCCTAAGGTAAAAAGAACATAACAAATGGGGTCCGACTCCATGAGCTCCTATGCAAATGTTTTCTCATTCAACTTGGTGCTGTTTTTTCGATTTTTGAATAAAGAGCAACGACTGCTTTTTCACTATGAGGTGCAGACCCTTCATGATAAATCTTCTTGGTGCCAGCATCACTTGACAACAATATTCTTCTTGGTGAATCTCAACAACGGCTACCTCTATGGCATGGAAGGGTTTTGTGGCCATGATTCATCCATTGGCAACATCAAACTCGTGGTTGAGCCCAAGAAGAAAGTGTAAAGTGTGATTCTTCTCAATCGCTTTCCTAAATGTTTCTACATCTTTCGTGATGTCCTAATCGTATGTCTCGTACATATCCAGCTGCATCCAAGTGTGAGACAGAGTATCGTAAATCATCCGTGATTTAGCCAGAACTTCTGCCAGGTGGGGTCCATTATAAAAAAACTCAGCAAAACAATCAAAACATAAAGTTCTGATCCGCTTGGAGCCCCTGGTGGTCATCTCACTTTGCTTAAAGTTGAATATTGTTGTTTCATGCTCCAATAAAGTTGAAGAATTATCAGTAGTAAAATATCTCTTCTTGGCGAGATCCCATATTGATTTAGTCGTAGGATGAAGTAGATAGTTGTTATCTATGTTCAGATCCATGATTGAGATCAACCAGAACCGAACTAGATTGTCATCATTGTTCCATTTGCTCCAACTTTGCATCTGTTGCGTCAGGTTTTGTAGTAAAGTTTAGCGTCACCAAATCTGGCGTCGGTTTAGCCGACCGACGCTATTTATTTTGGCGTCGGTCATGACCGACGCTAAAACGCGTGTATGACCAACGCCAAACAGCTGTTTTTTTGTAGTGGAACCACTTCTTGTTGTTGAGTTTTAGTATAGAGAAAACCGGATAGGAGGTCAGGATTAGAAGTCATACTCTCTGTTACAATCGGTGCAAAAGGTAGTTAGAGCAGCAAAGGTTATAGAAGAGTCATCATTGCCGAAGCTCATGACCATTCAAGAAGAAGACGGATAAAAAAGACCATCAATAGTAAGTTTTATCATCGACTCTGATACCATGTTCAAATAGATAATAGGGTAAAAATTATTCTGTCCGCGGCCGTACAAACATACAAAAATTAGGTTCCTAAATAATCAAGCAAGGAAGGGGTTGTTTTCTGCAAGGAAATGAATTGCAGTGGAATTAAAATCCGGAAGGGATTCGATTGCTGGGGAAGACCCTAATTCCTTACGGATTTTAATTCCTTGTTTTCCATTACACCATTACTATATGGATTTCAAACAAAGGACCACCTAACATTACTGGAACTACCCTTCCTATCAATCCGAACAACCCCTACTTTCTTTTTGCATCTCATTTATGCTATTTTTTACCCAACATACTCATAAAATTCGAGCTCACCATTATTAAAAAAAAAATTATATCGACCAAACATGAATATTCAAATAATCAAAATTATTCAAACATTCGAAGAAAGTGGAATAATATGGCACCTTAGTTTCATAAAAAATTATATGAGCTACATCTCATGACCAATGGTGACTCAATATTAATTCATCTCAGCTATTAAAATAGGCCTAATACACAAATCTAGCCAAACCTTTGACAATTATGTCAATTCTAGCCACTTCTATTTTGATGACACTATTTAGACCAAACTTTTAATTTTTGTGTCAAATATATCCCGTTGACTTAATTGACCGTTAGTTTTGTAACACCATTAATGACGTGGAAAAGATAGCTAACATGGCATCCATTTGACCGGTCAAATAAATGCCACATCATCATCTAAAACTTAAATTTAATATAAAATACGAATAAAAATGTAAAAATAAATATGAATAAACCAAAATTAAATTAAAATAACTAAACCATTATTTATTTTAAAGAACTCCTCGACGTTAACAAACGTCTCCCCATCTTCACCCCTCCTTCCTGTCGATCCCGTCGATTCCATTCCCCGATGGATCTTTGAGTAGCTGCTCGATTACTATCGTTCCTATTGGGGAGTTCATCTTGAATGCTCCTCATCGGAGGTCTAGATTCGACTCTGCCAAGTTTCTCCTGGAAGAACAAATCTTTTTCCATGTCATCGCGGCCGCCGCCGAAATTGGAAACCCCCATCAAGGCTAGGGTTTTATCGGAAAGCATGATTCTCCCTATCGTGTTTTCAATCGGAAACTCGAAAACAAGATTTTCCCTCTCCTCTTTTCATTCTGAAACATTGATTTGATTGAGGACCTGTGCTCTGCTATTTCTGGGTTTGATTTACGATACTGGGTTTGACAAACCTTCCTTTTAGGCGGCAGCGTTCAATCCCAACTCAGAAATCCATATTCAAACTTACAAATGAAATATTTCTCTGTAACTTTGATATAAAGCTATAAAGTGCAGCATCCAGAAGTAGTTCTTGTTCTTCTGATTTTAGGTATTTTTCTTTATGGATTTTTTTATTGGGTTGGATCTGACTGAGGACTGCAGAAAGGAGAGGTTGAAGAAAGAATTGGGGTAGGGGTTTGTTTACCGGAGGAGGAGTGCGACAACAAGAAAATGACGAGGAGGAGAGAGACACGAGATGGATTATGGAGGTGGTGGCGGCGGCGAGTCGGAGTTAGTGTGGTGGTGGCGAGGTGGAGGAGGGCAAGGGCCGATGTGAATAGAGGTGGGGCTGGGCTGGGCTGACTATTGAGTTAGAGAGAGGATTATGAGTGTTTTCATTTTAATTTTCTAATTATTGTAAAAATTGTGATGTGGCAAAATTTTGCCATGTCAGCTGACACCTAATTTTGGTGAATTGAATTTCCGTTAACTTGGATGAAAAAGTTTACTGAAATGATTAAAATGGCTGATTTGAGATTTTCTATAGAAGTGGCTAGAATTGACATAATTGCCAAAGGTTTGGCTAGATTTATGTATTAGGCCAATAAAATATTATAGAAATTTTTCCTTAAAAAGAATGAACCAAAAAGTTGTTCTCTCACGTTATAAAATAAAACATAAAGAATATTATTGAAAAAATCAAGGAAAAAATAGAAAACCTGCATCTCCTTCCCTTTTCAAAAGGTTTTGAAAACCCAACCGAACTCATTTGAAATTCTGCCCAGATTTGAAATCCGCCGATTTTGTGTACTCTGTTTTGTTTGGAAAATAAGGAAATTGGATCAAGTAGGAATTCCGCATAAATCTTGGCCCAATTACTGCGCGGAAAACGACCTAACATATTGTACATTCCAGTGTATTCGGCCGGGAAGTTTGGGCTTTTCAGTTCTTATTCCCGTAAAGCCCAATCCTAACTCTCCTTCGCTTTCCTCCCCTCTACCGTCGTTCTCTTCTGCAATTCTGCACAATCAGACAGAAACAACGGCCGTCTCTGCAAATCTCCGGAGCCGCTCCTCCGTCGTCGTTTGTTCTTCATTTATTCCGCGCTGCTAAGTTAATACGGTCTTAAACCAAGCAACAGAGGGACGAAGATCGAGAGAGGAGAAGAAGAAGTACAGCTATGTCGGTGCTAATAGTGACGAGTTTAGGGGATTTGGTGGTTGATTTGTTCACGGACAAGTGCCCCATGACCTGTAAAAACTTCTTGAAACTGTGCAAGTAAGCAATTGAAAGCTTTCTTAATTTCCTCTTTCTATAGCTTTGAATTTGAGTAGTTGCTTCTATTTAGGGTTTCTTTTTTACAGCTTTCTGTCTATTATTCTGAAGTGGATCAGTTTCTTTGTTTTAGGATTAAATACTATAATGGATGCCTCTTCCACACGGTGCAGAAGGATTTTACCGCACAGACTGGTGATCCTACCGGTATGGGAGCTGGCGGTGATTCCATCTACAAGTAAGACATTTTATCTGTCGTCTATAAGCTTGAATATTTACCAAAAGCGGTTTGGAATTCATAGTTTGCTGCTTTCTTATGCTCATAGGTCTTCTTAATCGTATTTGCTCTCTTGCTCCACAAGTAGCACTTGATTTTACTCACATTGACTGTTTCTTATTATGTTAGAATCTGTCTTCAGTGTATTTGGCATCACTTACACATACTCACTTTGCAATGTGTTCACTTTCAGATTTCTTTATGGTGACCAAGCTCGCTTCTTCAATGATGAAATTCATCACGATCTAAAACATAAAAGCACCGGAACTGTTGCAATGGCTAGTGCTGGTGAAAATTTGAATGCTTCACAGGTGTGAAATTCTGTTACTTTTTCAAATGGCTAATTTAACTCAAATAAATATATGTCATGGTTATAACATGTTTTGAATCTCTGTTTTCAGTTCTACTTTACATTACGTGATGATCTTGATTACCTTGATGGGAAGCATACTGTAAGTTACTTGAACCACTTAGATTACTCTTTTCCTGCAACTTATTTTTTTTTGTTACTCCTTGCACACGTTCAGACATGAGTAGATTAGTTGCTTTATCCTTTCATATGTATCAAAATGTTTTCAACAAGTTGATAAGATTCCACTAGATCAGGAAGCTTATAGCTGTTGTAATGTATTTATTTTGAGGACTTTGGTATTGGCTACATCAAAGCCGAAGCCTGTTCAAAGGATTTAGTTTGTGTATGAAAAGATCAACAATAATGCATCTTAGATATAGGAAATGGCTATACAAGGTTTATACTTGAGTTTGTTAAGTTAATGGTGATGATAAGACCAGATATGTCTCCTTGCAGGTTTTTGGTGAGATAGCAGAAGGGCTTGAAACCCTCACTAGGATCAATGAAGCTTATGTGGATGAAAAGAACAGACCTTATAAGAACATAAGGTTTGCTATTTTTACTTCTGCAAATCATTGGACTTTTTACTCTTTATATATATAATATAAACCCACATGCATACACATTCTTTTGATTACTTTTTATGCATAATATTTTGTGATTGCTAAAATATGATTTTGCTAATCCATCCTCTAATGTGCTAACAGGATCAAGCACACGTATATACTTGATGATCCTTTTGAAGATCCCTCACAGTTAGCTGAGTTGATTCCTGGTGCTTCCCCGGATGGAAAACCAAAGGATGAGGTATGACATCTCCATCATAACGTTTCTAGTGTTCATTCTACGTTTATAGCTACAGCTATAACCGCTGTTGGCTATGTTAAACTTAAAGCCCCTATTACGGACATTGTTCAGAGACTATAACTTTTTTACCTATTGATCATAATTTTCTGATGGGCTTGTTTCCTTGAAGATTTGGATTATTAGATCACTTAATTCCATATATTTTGTTCTAACTATTATTCCCTTGATTTGATTATTCAGTTTGAGTCTTAAATTTTTTGTTCATGTCAATCCCCTTGTTAGGCTCTTGATGATGTGCGGCTTGAAGATGATTGGATTCCTTTGGATGAGCAATTACGTCCAGAAGAACTTGAAGAGGTTTTTAGGGAGAAGGATGCACGTGCTAGTGCTGTTGTACTTGAGAGTGTAAGTATCTATTTGTATATCTGATTATATTATATAGCTTACTGTCTGCAAATATGTGCGCATAGAGATTGAGCCTTCTTCTTGTTTTCCCTTTTTTATATTTTAGATAGGGGACATTCCTGATGCTGACATAAAGCCTCCCGAGAATGTGCTGTTTGTTTGCAAACTGAATCCCGTCACTGAAGTAAGTTCTCTTCTCCTTGTTGTTTCAGATTAGGGGTATCTCCTTAGTAAATTTTAGTACAATTCATATTATGACAATGTTCGATAAGAATTTGTTATTTCCCTCTTTTCTGTTAAGATAGTTGACTTATCTGTGATTTGTAAATGCAGGACGAGGACTTGCATATAATCTTTTCACGTTTTGGGACTGTGATAGCGTAAGTGGTTGATGATTATCTTTTGGTTTATTGATCTATCTATGCAGTTAATGACTCTGTTGGTTTAATACAATTCATCTGTTGTTAATTGTAACAGGGCCGATATAATTCGTGACTTTAAGACGGGAAACAGCTTGTGCTATGCTTTTATCGGTATGTATCTTTTCTTTTGACCTTTTTTTTAGGGCATTGAATGTATGAGGAGAACATAATCTTAAAGCCTGCAATAGTTTCAATCTCTTAAGCCTTGTGTTTGCAAGGCTGTCTTATTAAGATTATTTATTTTACTGATTTTATTTGTGTCGCATCATTTCTGTTTTTAATTTGAACATTCCTTTACAATCACAATTGTCTGACCTTTTCCCACGTTCTCAACTTTGTCCAGAGTTTGAGACAAATGAAGCTTGTGAACGTGCATATTTGAAGGTATGGTTAAGGATAAAACCACCATTTTAATAAATTCAAATTATGAATTTTCACTTCCACTCCAACTATTGTGAGGGCATACTTGACTTAATCTTTGTTTCACACTGCAGATGAATAATGCCTTGATAGATGACAGAAGGATTAAAGTCGACTTTAGCCAAAGTGTGGCAAAACTATGGTCACAGTACAGGAGGAAAGGCAATCAGACAGGTAAACATGTTGAGTTGATTTGAAGTTCTTCATTCAAGTTTTGACTATGGTTGCAGTTGGTCTAACTTACTATTGTCTTTGCTGCAGGTGGAAATTGCTTTAAGTGTGGTGCTGCTGACCACAATGCAAAGGATTGCACCGGAGGTGCCTCCAAACAGCAGACTCCAAAATATACCCTCAAGGATGACAACTCGCAGCGCGGCGGGGAACGTTCCAGGTACGTAATTCTCTCCCTCTCCCTCGCTCCACTATTCATGTATGCATCTAACGTACACCAAACATCGCAGGTACGACATGGTCTTTGACGGGGACACACCTGAAAGCCCAAGAAAAGAGAAGAGACACAGCAGACGCCAGGAGGAACCCAATGACCAACTAGGCAAGGAAAGGAGACATAGAAGGACCTCTGATGACCAGGATGAAGAGATCAAAGACTCTAGTGGTATGCGTCGGGGTGACAGGAGTCGAGCTGATGAAGATGGTGATAAGCACCGTGAGAGGAAATCAAGTCGATATCCTGAAGAACGATTGGACGAAAGAGAACAGCGCAGCAAAAGCAGAGAGAATGGTGACGACAGGGAAGATGATAGAAAGAGGAAGAACGATTATCAAGGTCGGGGAGGAAGAAGAGAGAGTGAGAGAGACAGAGACAGAGATCACCATAGGAGGAATGGAGATGGCGATTACAGAAGAAGAGGTGGTGATGATGATGATGATGGTAAACGTCGCAGAAGAGACTTTGACGACATTAGAGATGAACAAAAACGACGGCACAAAGATGGTGACAGGAAAGAGACAAAATATGCAGAAGAACGAGAACATAGGCATCGAAGGGCAGAGATTGATGGCCGTGATACAAGGCACAAGAGTGACAGAAGGAGATAAGCATTAGACTGCACCCTTTTTGTGATGTTAGGACTGAGGAGAAATTCAGAATTTGCTGATAAATGCTGAGATGTACAATTCAGAACTTCGTTACTAGTTCTTGGATTGTTTCGTAAAAAGAAATGTAAACTTATGCTCATTGCCTTCATGTTGTAAAATTTGGGATTTGAATCTGAATCAGGATTCAGATGTACTCCATGTCCTTTTTTGCATACTTTGACAGTGGAATCTATGAATTCTGGAGAATCTCAGAATGCCGAATCACAAATCACACAGTATTGTAACAGAATCCCAACCTCTTTATTCTTCTGCTGATCAAACCAGTAGCTGTAGAAACCCCCCAATAAGTATAACGAACAAGAGAATGTGTACTAATGTAGACGAACATACTATTTACACAGCTTTACAACTCACAAATTTGTTGTCCCTATAAATATTCTCCCCGGCAGCGAAAACCAAACAATCGAGCTAATGTACAGAACAAGATCTGCAAGTGTACATCGCCCATCACCACTCCAACAACCTTGCCAACCCATGGAAGACACCACCAACCAACAGTTTCTGACAGTTAGGCAGCCACACTGTGGTTCAACTTCTCTCCAGATTCTGCATCACCTGCTCGTTTCCTTCTCTCCACTTTCAGTGTTCATGATGGATTATAGAAGAACAATCTTGGACTCAACTGTCCATTGTGGTGGTGATATTAGCCACAGCAGGTATCACGTCCACCGTTGATGATGAAGTTTGTTGTCTCACTTTACAGGCTGCACGCCAACAGTTCGAACACGGAACCTAAACTGTGGCTGAGACTCTTCATCATCCTCATCATCATCTTCCTCTTCACTCGAGTCATCCTCGACTCTGTCCCATCGTCCATAATTCAGCGTCGAGTGTCCTTTTGGTTTTGGAATTGCCTGCCAACCTTTAGACTGTTGCTTGGACAATAACTTAGCCTTCTGTGCCTGTTCAATAACTTCGGCTGCAATGGTTTTCCTTGGCTCTGCCTTCCTCTGTGCCTGTGCAATAACTTCAGCTGTAATGCTTGTTTTGGATTCAGACCTCTGTTCTCCACCTCCATGTGAAGGCTGCTTTATGTTCTCAGTTTCAGATAAACCTTCTTCGGCACAGGAAGTATTTCCATCAGGTTGAAATTCACTGGTTTGCTCTGTCCCAACATCTTCATCTTCATCTTCTTCCCCCTCTTCTGATTCATTCTCATCCTCTTCTTCCAATTCAGCTTCAGACTCAGGTATTGAAGCTAGGGACTTCCTCGACCAAAACAAAAAGAAAACATTTTCGTAACTCGACAGCAAAGGTATCAACATTCAAAAATCATTTGGGAATTCGCAATTCAAATTGAGAAATGACAAACAAGACAGAAATGTTTGAACTTGACATGCTTAAGCTTGCTTATCACAATAAAATCGACTTAAAGTGTCATATAAACTACCAAGTGATAGCAGAAAGGATGTACGAGGATCAATTAACCAGGCAGCCTACCACAAATTTATTCGTAACCAAAGCATTTGAGGTCATGTATACTAGGATTGTGCAATTCTAATTTCTATAAACAGATTGCCTCCCTAAATGAAAAAAATGGCGAAAGATGAGGCATTCCTAACTCATTAGATATCACTTCTAGGAGAAAACCAGTCCAACATTCTAGTTTTACAATCTATGTCCTGCAATTGAGAGCGACACAGGTCGAAGGACAATAGAGGAAGGGAAAGGGAAACAAAATACCAATTGAGTCCTCAATCGAGTTTCAAGGTTTTGATAAACTTCTGAAGATGGATCCAACTCCATCAGCCGATTGACATCAAAGAGGGCAGAGCGGTAGTCTTTGAGAGTAACAAGCGTCTGTGCCCGTAGCATCAATGCTCCAGTATGATCGCGATCAAGCTCAAGCACGGATGTACATTCCTCAGCTGCCTGGTCACACAAAAAAGCTCATATCAACATCAATTGAAATCCTAAAACTGGATAAGCCGAATTGAAGAAGGTAAAAAAATAAAAAATAAAAAACCTTGTTGAAACTGTGCAACTTGAGATAGCAAGCAGCTCGGTTGCTGTGAAGAGAGATCTTCTGAAGATTGGTCTTGGCCATGGAAAGCGCTTCCGTGTAGAATCCAAGAGCGACAGCGTACTTGCCGTCTCTGTAGAGCTGATGAGCAGACTCGATCTTATTGGCAGGGGACTGGGGAGAAGCCATGGATGAGAATCGAAAATGAAATGGAGCAGCTGTAGATGGAGATTAAGCGGTGGTGGTAGCGTGGTTGGAATCTGTATGAGTATACTACATGACGGAGACACCAATAAAGAAATAGGATTTTGACTTGCCTTGCCTTGCCTTGCCTTGCCTTGCCTTGTCTGCTTCTGTTTCTGTATCCTCCTTCCTAATTCATTTTCAAGTTTGAACTTTGAATTGAAATGAAAAGGAAATTGGTAAAGTTTTACAGCGCCATTCAGAAAACACGGACGAAAAAGTTTGTGGAGCCTAATTGGGCCCACCTGTAAATAGGCCCAGAAAAAAGCCCATAGCATGAATAGATGATTTAAGGGAAAATAGCACTTTGCCCCCCTATACTTACCAATTTAACAGAGAGTATCCTCCTACTTTAGCCACTTTGCTTTTTAGGTCATTTTGTTCAAATTTTCATCTTCTTAACGCTTCATTAATGAGCAGTCTACACACTGCGTCAACTCCAATAGTAATATATTATCTTACTAAACAATTTTAATTGGGAATATAAATATATATATAATTAGATAAGATAAAATTAACGGATAAAAACATGCGATTTTAAAGCTCTTTATATTTTACCATATTCTTCGCGACACATCCTCAATTTGAGATGTATCAGTTTATTTGAGATTCATTCAGAATTCTCTCTGTCACTCGAGTTATTGAGATGCAATGGTTCGTAGGAATATTCTTGTCAACTTTTTGAGGAGAAAAAGGTATAAATAAATCCATTTAAATATGTGAGAAGTTGTGGTTGTGAATCATTGGTAGCTTTTAAACAAGGATGGGACAAACATTGGCGGAGGGAAGGTTTGAAAAGGGGTTCAGCTGAACCCCTTGGCCATTTGCAAAAAGTCAGTTCTATATATATGTTTGCGGTAGAAATCAAAATGATGATCTCAAGTTTACAAAGCTATAATGTTTTACCAATGAGGCACGCCAAATACTAAGGGTCGTTTGGTTGATAGAATTGGGTCTGGGAATTGAGACCCAATTCCCGGTCAATTGGGAATTGACTCAAATAATTGCACTACAATTCCCATTGGATCGGGAATTGAAATCCAAATCCCAGACCCAATTCCATCAACCAAACCACCCCTAAGTTTAATTCACCAAACATACCTATATAAATGTTTATTTATAATTAGGTTTGGTGAAAGGATTTGGTATAGTAGGAGGTGGTAAATTGAGTGTTTTGTAGTATAGGTGACTATTTGTTAACTTGGTAAAGTAGAGGGGGAAAATTATCCTATTCTTCTTATAATACAACTTAAAAATAAGAAACGAAAATTCATGATAAATAAATTAACACAACCGTCACTTTTCACGTAACTTGCCGACTCAACAACGAAAAAAGGTTATTGTTGTCATCTAAACACTACGTGATACTTTCGACCGACGTTCTCTCTCTGACCTGCCTCTAATTCTCGTTGTAGGAATTGTTTTTGCATATAACTATTAAGGTATGTAAAGTTTTAGTGACATATATTGAACAAGATTTATGTGCTAATTTAGACAAGGAATGTGTTATACAATGTTTTCAGAATATGAAATCTCGTCGTGTTTCGTTGTAAACAGTGTATGATGATTATTGCTCGTTTATTGTAAGAAACTTAGGGGTTGTTTGTTCCCTAGAATTGGGGTGAGTGAATTGCCTAGAATTGGGCCACAATTCTATGGGTTGGAGATTTGGGTGAAATGTATTGTTTGTTTTGCAAAAAAAAAAAGGGAGAATTGGCTAGAATTGAATTCTCATGGTGGACCCTCTAGAGAATTCGGACCCTCTCCGAATTCCCCACTGTTAAGGAGGGAATGTGCAGATTCTAGGGTGATTTGACAAAAATAACCTTTTTAAGGGGGAGATGGAGAATAAGTTGGGGTAATTTGGTCTTTGTCAAATTACTTCATTTTTTTGATTTAATCTTTTTTATTTTTTTGAATCCAAGAATCTCCCTAATTCACTCGTCCAAACGGTCTATTTTCGAAATAGACAAGAATCCCTAATTCTCAAGCTATTTTAATTCTCACCGATCCAATTCTTGGCAACAAACGACCCATTAAGTATTATGGTGTTCACTTTTAGTTTTATTTCAAGTTGACTTTTAACTATTCAGTTGACTATTTATAATACCACGAATTTCGAACCCCCTTGAACAATTTCCTAGCTCCACCACTGGGGACAAAATCATTATTATACAACAGAATGTGGCCAAATTGGTTATCTGTCGGTCCAATGTAATGTGCATTTGTTATGCAGGATTGCAGGTAGTACCAAATTGACAATTGTTCATGCTTACTTACGTGTTAGATTTTAAATCTCGTATTTCCTTTTCAAGAGTCATAATATATCATTAACATGGGAAAATAGCACTTTACTCCCTCTGTTTTGCCAACTTAACAAATAGACCCCCTCTACTATGAATCGCTCTTTTTACGCCCTTCTACATTTTTGATAAGAGACCCCCTTTTACTTTAACCACTTTTCATTTTGGGTCCTTCCATTTCAACTATCGTCTTCATGACGTTAAATGTAGACACATCTCCACACCGTCAGAGAGAGATATCAGAGGTAGGACATTAAGAGTTGGTCAGGGAGATAAATCGAGGAGGTATCCCAAATAGTATGACGAAATACAAAGGATTTTAGATTCATACATTTTATTCGCCAATTTCATTCTATGTAATTATATATACTTATATTCTCAATTAAAAACAATTAATAAGGTAATACATGGCTATTAGAGCTAACGTGGTATACTGAATGCGCATCAATAACCATCACGAGGATGATAGTTGGAATGGAAAGACAAAAAATGCAAAATGGTCAAAGTAGGAGGGATAAAAAGAACGATTTATAGTATAGGGACTATTTGTTAAGTTGGCAACGTAGAGGGGGGCAAAGAGCTATTTTCCCATTAACATTACTGGGTATACCGTGGAACAAATCTGATCTAGAATCCTGGATTTTGCCAACTGGTCTTTTCTTTTATAATTGCAGTGCAGATATCAAACATTGGGAATGAAAGAGTACGAGGAACATATAAGATTCTACATTTCAACAAATTAGCAAACTATAACCACTTTAAAGCAAAGTTTATTGGCTTCCAATTGCAGGTTACACAAATTACAACACCCTTATGCAGATTACACTGCCTCAACGTAAATAGATGCTCTTATCTTTTAATAGCTTTATTTGCAAGTTCCTTACTACTTGGAATCGATTGCATCAAGTGCTGGCACAGCTTTCTGCAGTATATCAGCAGCCTGGCTAAGTTCCTGCTCAGTTATCACCAATGGAGGCACAAGCCTCACCACATTCCCCTTTCCAGCTGTCAGTACCAGAAGCCCCGCTTCTCGGCATGCGTCTACCAATGGTGAAGCTGCAACATCCAAGTCTACTCCAACAATGAGTCCTGCTCCTCGAATTTCTTTGACATGTGGGTTGTTACCCAGCTTTTGCTTCAGGAGATCCTTGAAGTACTGCCCTTTCTCAGCAACACTGGCTAAGAAACTGGGGTTCGAGATTTTCTTCAGGACAGATAGAGCAGCACTGCAGATCAGAGGACACACGGCGAATGTACTCCCGTGATCTCCATAACTAATGGCTGAGGCCACTCTTTCTGTCAGCAGTACAGCTCCGATGGGTAATCCCCCGGCAAGTGGTTTGGCAAGTGTCATTATATCTGGGAAGACACCATATGCTTCGTGTGCCCAGAGATGTCCTGTTCTCCCTAGACCACATTGCACCTGTAAAGTCAAGAGAACGGCAAATTTAAACATTCATCATGAAACCACATACACAAGAACAAGATGCATCACAATGGTTCTAGTTGTCTTGGTGTTGGATAATGCATGATAGCACAGTTCACGGTTAATGAGGTTCAACAGACTATTCAGCAATAAGAAATCAACAGGTTGCTTCAACTAACAACCAACACGCCATGTGTGCTTTCTGCTCATCATTATCACGCATTCAGGAACATATGATATTACTTACAAGGGGATTAAGATTTACCAAGTAACAAACTAGGAAAACCAAGGGCAACAGCTCAATGATAATGATGAATTTTAACCTGCAAAGGTAACCTTTCTTCAAAACTGGAGCCAAAGTTTCCAAATGAATTGTTGATTTACAACCTGGGCATACAACATTATGTGAAAGTTTGATTTTGTAGCTGAATCCAACTTTAGTAACCAGGAAATTAATAGCAACAGCTCAACAGGGATACGATTTTACTAAGTAAAGCTTAGAGCTTTTTGATTCATAGTGATATCCCCCTCTCAAGTTCTATCATACTGATATTCAAACAAGGGATTAACTGCATCAGCATCTTATTACCTCATCAAAGACGAGAAGAGCCCCAGCTTCATCACAAGCAGTACGGAGAAACTGCAGGAACTCCTTTCCTGCACCATATATGCCTCCTTCACCTTGGATCGGTTCAACAAAAACTGCAGCAGTTTTCCCTCGTTGAATCACTTTCTTGGAGGCTTCAATGTCTCCAAACTCCACAAAATTAACTCCAGGCATGACAGGTTCAAAAGGAGTTCTATACTGCTCTTTACTCGTGAGAGCCAATGCACCAATAGTCCTTCCATGGAAACTATGGCTGAAGGAAATGAATTCAGTTGCTGGCTCTTTAGCATCAGGGTTGGAATGCCTCTGGAATTTCCTGGCGAACTTGATGGCAGCCTCGTTCGCTTCAGCTCCGGAGTTGCAGAA
Organism: Linum lewisii; assembly: GCA_034768395.1. Taxonomy (NCBI): domain Eukaryota; kingdom Viridiplantae; phylum Streptophyta; class Magnoliopsida; order Malpighiales; family Linaceae; genus Linum; species Linum lewisii. The sequence continues at coordinate 6,800,597 of CM068304.1, forward strand.
AAACACCCTATCAGCAAAAGAAGTAGCTACCAGACTCTTAGCTAGTTCCACCTGCCAAAACCAATCACAAAACAATCTCACCATCAACGAAGCTAACAGACACTTAACCTAGCTTCAATATGCCACAATGCTATGTAACAAAACAAAGATCACAAACCCTAAAGACGATTAACTAACCTGAGGAACAGAGTAATAGACATTGCTGACATGAGTCAACAAATTAGCCTGGTCAATCACGGCCCTAAGCCAGTCGGAATCGCAGTGCCCCAAAGCATTCACGGCAATCCCAGAGGTCAAGTCCAAGTACTCTCGTCCTTCCAGATCGTACAATTTACATCCCTTGCCACTGGTCAGAACCACGGGAGCCCTAGCGTAAGTCCCCACGAGAACTTTCGCCTCCGCATCCATGATCTCTTTGCTCTTCGTGGCTTCAATTTTGGCCGCGACATCAGGGGCTTTGACGGTATCTACGTTGAGACAGGAAACTGTGATAGGGTTTCGACTTCGGAATCTGATTGCATGCGTATCTGCTCTATCCGGGTTGAAGAATCGGCGGCGATTGAAGGTTTGTGATACTGAGATGCCGGAAGCAGTGTGTAGGGAACTCATTTTGGTTGTGTTGGTTGGTGGAGCTGTAAGAATGGAAGAGAAGGTAGTGGAAATGGAAAATCGAATAGACTGGGTGGAGGGTGGAAGGGAAGCAAGTAAGGACTTCCGTTCACGGCTCAACAACTCGCTTAACCTACCGGGTGGCGCCGCCGTCGCCGCTTCCGAGTTCGGGCAGTGACGTAGGCTTAAGGTTTTTTTTTTTTTTTGTTACGATGGGGAGGGGTGTTCGGTTTTATGCCCATGTGGACCAATGTTGTCGGAACATGAACCGGTGAAGTTTATTGAGTTTGGCTCGATAATCTTAACGAGTTCGGGCTCGTTAATGCTTATTTTGAGCCAAACTCAATAAGATTAACGAGTTCGGCTCGATAACTACACATAATTTATTTACTATTACTTTTACATATCACAAAATCACAAATAGAAATGTTTATAATTCTAAATTATTTCTTACAAAACATTCCAAGTTAACCTTCTCTCTTTCGATTCAAAACTTATCAAGTAAAACTATTAAACTAATTCATCAAAATCATTAATTTTATTTTTTAATCCCTAAATCGTATTAATGTTTTGAGTTTAAACCTTGAAACATTGCTCTTAACCATAAATTTTATTAACCTTAATTTTTATAGCCTAAATTTTAAATCGTTATTCCAATTTTCAAACCCTAATTAGTAACTAAAAACATTAATTTCAAAAGACTAAAACAAAAATTTATCAAGTTTAGACCTTAAACTATTATTCTAACACCATGAACCATATATTAGCTTTCACTTTTAGAGTCTAATCCTTAATTCTATAGTCTAAACCAAAATCATATCCTAAACCTTATTAATATAAACTAGAATTCCCCGCGCGATGCAACGGAAAGTTTTGGAGGACAAGTAATAGTAGTTTTGAGACAGTAATGTCAAATATCGAGATGGTAGTGAAACGGGCAACCAGAAAGAACCAAAAGAAATAGAAGAGTGTTGATTAGCACATAGCGAGATGGTTGTGAAATGGGCAACCGAAAAAAAAACCAAAGAAATAGAAGAGTGTTGATTGACTAATTGACATAATGCGTATCACACAAGAAAAAAATCCGTGGAACAATGACAGGAGGGGCGAGACCGTTCTTGCAACATCAATTGTGGAGATGAGAATGCTACAAGCCAATAAACTTACCCTCACAACTCACAAGCCCACCCAACACAAGATGACCCACAAAAGACCACTCTTCAAAGCCTATGATCCAAGCCTTAATAAATACTTTAATGGAGGGAAGCAAACACTATTCATTCAATAGTAACTCTCCTTCTCCCTTTATATATAGAATATATAGAATGTAATGATGTATTGAGTGTCTTAAACCCATATTATCTCTTAAAATCATTGATCCCCATAATCGAGCTGGGGCACGAACTCTTAATCGAGCCTCTAACGGGTAGACTCGCGAACTATATTAATCGAGCCATCTCGCGAGCCTTAAATGAGTTAGAAAATAAGAGCGCTCGTGAACCAGACTCAACGAGCCGATTAGCCGAGTTAGCTCACGAGCATACGCGAGCTGAGCTATGGTAGGCTTGAGCTCGGCTCGTTTATAATCAAGTCGAGTTTCGAACGTGATTTTTAGCCGTTTTTTCAAGCCAAGTTTCGAACGAGCTTGTTAGCCCTTTTTGTTATCTGAGCTGCGAGCCGCTCACAAGCGGTTTTGCTTGTCAACGACCCTACATATTACATTTGTAACAATATGATCATTCCATCAAATCTCCAAGTTCTTAATTAAGTAATGATTTCACTAAGACACCTCAACAATTTTCAACATCAATAATCTATTTTCCCGTCACCTAATCCACCCTAAACTCAACCCTACTCAACCAAAACCACCCTAACTATATCAATTCAAATTCACAAAATAAGCCTGCATACCACCAAAAAGTAATTACAGGTTAAAACCACCCCCTTGTAATTTACTCGCCGCAGTAACCGCTGAAAAGAACACGCCGCCGGCGCCGCAGTTTTCTTCACAGAAAAAACATTAATTAAAGATGTTACATGCATTAGCTAACCAACCTCCCACATTTCAATATTATTATTATTATTATTAAAACCTCATTAATTATCAAAACACAGCAAAGCTAAGCTAGAGGCGGTCAACAATCCGCATGAAAGCCTCAGAGAGGTCATCATTCAACCTCATATCATAAAAGATCTGAGGCTGACCAATCTTCTCCTCATGTCCACGTGTCACCTTCTCACACCCCAGCTGGTGCTCCATCACTTTCTTCACGCTGAGGTTGGCGTTGTCGTAATCCCCCTTGTTCAAACACGACGCCGCATCGGAGATCTCCTTCAGCATGTGGTTAAACTGGCGCCTGCATGCCTTGAAAATGGGACTGAATCGTGGCATGTGGATGAGGTCGGTCATGTTGGCAGCTAGGTAGGAGGAGTGGGTCCCTATGCATTTGAGGAGGACGGCGGCTAGTCCGGCCGGGTCGATGTTGGGTCGTTGGGTTTGGGCCGGGTGGGAGTTGAGACATTGGATGCAGACAACTGGGGTTTGGGAGTTGTGGCATTGTTGGATGATGAGTTGGCTGTTTGGTGATGCTGATGAAGGGATAGTGGTGAGAGATAGAGAGATGAAGAGGAAGCTGATGATGAGGAAGGAAGGCGCCATGTTGTTGTGTCTTCTTTGTGGGTTTACGTTTTGGTGTTTTAGCCTTTTGGTTTGGGATTATATAGAGAAATTAGTGGGGAGGTAGGGATGAAACGTGAGAAACGCTTGAGTCAGTCGGTCACAACAATCAGTCACAAGTCACAACAGTCAATCAGTCACAAGTCACAACAGTCATCAGTCACAAGTCACACAGTCATCAGTCACAAATATACATTACAGATGGACATGAATACAAGATAAGCTCACTTAATTACTATGTATTGAAGAGATATTGTGCAAAGGAAATGTTGTTAGGTGCCAAATAGGAGATGAGTAGGTGCTTTCCCCATGGGCCCAACGCTTGGACTAGGGAAGCCTAAGGACCCACATAAAATCCTAGGCGGCCGACATTCGTCGCCTTAACGTTAGAGATATACTTGTTGAAATCTAAACAAATAAATCATCCACGCTCGTACATAAAATTATAACTTATTCCCTAATAACGAGCATGGTGCATACATTATCATAGGGTCAAATACTTAACATGTCAACCATGACATGACGAAAATGGCTGAAAAAGTACACTGATGACATCATTAGAACTACTCTATAACCCATTTCAAAGCAATAGGACCACTCTGTAACAGATTAAAAATTTAGGACGAGTTTGTAACCCGCCCTACAATTCCGGGACGTATTCAAGTATTTGACCCCATTATCATATGTACTTTTTTACGTCATTAGTAAAATATACTTTTGTAGGATCCAAATAATACCTTACCGTTCATGATAGCATTAGAATCCCAATGGAGATCTCATTTGTATGAATTAAGGACAAGCAGGCCCTTAGAGTTAGGAAACGACCACATTGGAAGAAAAAGATGAAAGGGTAATTTGGGTATCATTCAAAATTTCAAGCTTTTCACGTTTTGTAGGCTAGTTTCCGGCCAAACTGCATCACGAGGATGATCGGTGTGAATCTCTTCTGGCGTACGTCTTTGTTAATTAATTAATAACTATTTCTTACCTTTATTTTCTTCTTCTAAACGTCTGTTATGTAACTAACGATTAGTCCCGTTCCGTTAACATATATAACGTTTTCTTGCCGTTACAGCTCTGAATATTATCGCTTTTTCGGCATCTGCCAGCTCACCGCCATCTCAGCCAAGTGGAATGCTAGCTGCCCATGAGTAAGGAGAAGTGGAGAACAGTTAAATTTGCCCATGGGCCACCTAAATAAGTTGTCTGTTTTGTTTGGGTATGATTTGGAGGTGCTATTTGACACTGTTTGCATTAGACATGGGCCTGTAGTTCTCTGTAAATGGGCTCAAGAATCTTATGATTGGATTCACCGACCCTATACACTGTGGACTATTTTCCTTTCGGTTTGATAAATTTAGACTCGGGTGAGTTGGATTGATTCATGGGCTATCTCAAGTTGGTTGATAACATATTGTTACATTTAAAATTTGGATAAAGTTGTTAATTTTTTAGGGTTTGTTTTCGTGTTTTAACCAATTGATGGCATTAACTCCGTGTTGGCCAGCCATGAGGAGGATAGTTCTGAATTTGAGTGCTTAATTGATGCTTATCGTGTTGTCCTTAAAGCTATTTTCGTAGTTCATGTGGTTTGAAGAAATAGAAATCAGGTGACATATCGTGTTCGTTTGGTCTGGTGCGCTAATCTTGTTACTTTGGTTTAATTTTTGTTAAGTTTTCTTCTTTGGTCGTAATAGACAATGTTTTGAACAATATTTTCATTTCGCATGAGCATTAATAAGAATTGATGATGATTTGCATATACAGGGTGTTTTTCCTGCAAAACAAATGTATATATTTTTCACCAAAGAAACAGTATTAATATTAGGGGTGGAAATCGGTTAATTCCTAAAAGGTTTTTTAGGCTTTTCCTTTGTTTGGCCACGCTCTGATACCAAGTGCTTTTCGTCTAAATTTTTCCCAAGTTTTTAACAAACTTGTTTTCCCAATTTTGACCTTGGGTCCTAAAGAAATGAAATGGATTGAGACCTTTTGTAACACTCCAACCAGACGGGACTTCATCAATTACAGCGGAACACTAACAAGGGTGTTACGATGCACGCATATCACACAAAACTGATTTTTCGTCATAACTCAAGTAAATCTCTTTAAGAGTTTTAAAACAACTTGTAATGATCTGAAAACTTATATCTTCATTTAAACATGACCCAACAAAGTTCCTCATGAACACATAACAGAGGAGGAGTCACATGCTCCACAGATACCACAAGCGTTTCACTTCTTCCATACAGTTCAACAAGCATTTCTCATATACTTAGTCACACTGACTTCATATGGTAACAAGAACAGGCTACAGAACATAGACATTTACACAATATGTGACTAACCCTGACATATGCATATGACAAGGTAGTGTATCTCAAAACGTGTGAAAACTTAAAATCAGAGGACGAGGATCAAGACACATTCTTCCGATTCTACCTGGCCTCATCGCCACGCTCGCCAACCCAAATAGCTCTCCTAGGTGGCATGTTGCTCTTGTAGAATCAAGTGTACACCTGCACAGACACTGACGATCTGGGAAGAAAAAATAAGGGGGGGTCAGTGCTAATCACTAAGTGAGAGCCTTGAGCCCTGGGTCAAACTAAGGTGCAAACAAGTCACGTAACAAGTACGACAACATGTATCACATACGGTCACCCTGTAAACCTAACTTGTTAGTTCATATTTTAATTGGGATCCCGGCTCACGTATGCTGGTAGACTCCCGGGCAGAACATGCAGTACCCAACCGGTACTTCATAAACATACAGCTCTCCGCGGTAAGAGCCTCAAAAAACGTTCAGTCATTAGGCTCAACCGTCCTAATGACCTACTCCTAGCAGAATTGACCGTACATGGTTTTCTGCAACATAACACATGTAGTCTCCAGCATACGGGCCCTATCTACGTGATCAAACAGTTCCAGATTATTCTCCTTGAAACATCAATCTAGGTGAGTTGTTATCACAATCAGGTCACAACAGAACACGAATATCATATCAGGTATAATATCAAGTAAGCAGAACGAGTACAATAACAGATTCATGTATACATATCAATAACAACAATTCACATACGGCCCTAGGGTTGTAGGCCACTATCCTAACATGCATATAATCCTTAATAATTAATGGACACATAAAGGAACGTCTAACCCGGTAGGATACGCAGGAGACCCTCACCAGAAATGATCACTGAAACCTTGCCACTAGCTTTCGGGTCGAAACCCTAATTTTCAAATGGCTTCCGTAACACGAACACAACATAACAATCCACCCACTGATTTTTTTCTCGACCCCTCCGCTCCTACACCTATCTTCTTCTCTTTTTAAAAGTGAGCTAAACCTCCCTTTTTATAGTCAACATATGGCGGCTAAGCCAACTAAATTATTCCCTACTTTATTAAATTCAAATCCTCCACGTGAAGAAACATATATCTTAACCCCCTTTTTATCATCAAGTGGACTTAAAGTTCATCCTTATCACTCCACCGTTTAACTTTGGTTATTTTAGTCAAATAATTAATGTTAACTATTTGATGAAGCTCATGGGTTTGTCTCATGTGTTTGATAATATAATACCAATGGTGATTATTAGATGTATGTTTTAATTTGTATACTTATATCGTATCAAACATAATTGATATTACCTCGAATCAATTAATATTTCTGGAGTGGTCGAAATGGGATGTTACAATTCCTCCCCTCTTAAAAGATTTCGTCCTCGAAAGCCTCTAACTCCCTCTTACACCCACTCCTAACTTAGCTTATCATATATCTAACCAGTTATTGTTTCTTACTTCGGTGAGTCACATCAAACAGGCAATCACATAGCATGCTAGTTTCCCATGTTTTAGTTATATGGCACTTATACTAGGTGATCATATCATAAACACATCAATCAAAACATGAAACAACAAGTTAACCTGCTAAGTAGGCATCTACAAGATCGGATACTTCTGTCTCCGTCTCTGTCTCCCACGTAGCAGACTCACTTTCATGATTTCTCCACACAACTTTCAACATCGGAATCTGCTTATTTCTCAGAGTTCGAACTTGCGAGTCCACAATCTGAACATGCACTTCCTGATAACTCAAATCCTCTTCCAACTCTACCTCATCAGGTTTGATGATATGGGTAGGATTCACATGGTACTTCTTTAGCATGCTCACGTGAAACACATTATGAATTCTGTCTAGATCACTGGGCAAAGCTAGGACGTAAGCAACTGGTCCTGCCTTACCAATGATATCATACGGTCCAATATACCTTGGAGCTAACTTTCCTTTCCTGCCAAATCTCATTATACCTTTCCAAGGGGATACCTTAAGAAAGACCTTTTCACCAATCTCATAACTTACATCTCGAGCTCGACCGTCTGCATACTGCTTCTGACGATCTTGAGCCACTCTGAGTCTGTCACGAATAACTTTTACTTTATCTGCTGTTTCTTGGACCAACTGTGGTCCAGTAATTTGTCTTTCACCTTCTTCATCCCAACATAACGGAGTTCGACATTTCGTCCATACAGTGCCTCATATGGAGCAGTACCCAAGCTGCTATGGTAAGAGTTGTTATAAGCAAACTCTACCAAAGGTAACAATCTCGTCCATGGCTGCTCTATCTCATTTACACAAGTCCTCAACACCTCCTCAAGAGTGAGGATGGTTCTTTCTGATTGTCCATCCGTCTGTGGATGATATGCAGTAGAGAAGTTCAACTTCGTCTCCAATGCATGGTGTAAACTCCGCCAAAAATGTGATGTAAAACTAGGGTCCCTATCAGATACAATTGAGAGTGGAACCCCATGTAATTTTACTATATGCTCCACATATAACCTAGCCAATACCTCATTGTTAGGCTTGTATCGAATTGGGATAAAATGAGCAACCTTAGTCATTCTATCCACAATCACCCAAACTGCATCTTTCCCTTCCCTTGCTGAAGGAAGTCCACTCACAAAATCCATGGTTATATGCTCAAACTTCCACTCCGGAATTGGCAATGGTTGTAGTTTACCAGCAGGTGCCTGATGCTCCATTTTGGTCTTCTGGCAAACTAAACAAGTTAAGACGTGTTTAGCTGCTTCTCTTTTCATCCCCAGCCACCAGAAATGTGGCATGATGGTATGGTACATTTTTGTTGCACCAGGATGCATGGCGTACATAGAGGAATGTGCCTCATCCAATATCTCCTTTCTCAAGTTATCTACATCAGGAACACATACTCGACCCTTCATCTTCAGTAAGCCGTCAGATAACTCAAACTGACTAGTTTTTCCTTCCTCTAGCTCTTTCATGATCCGTTCCAATTTTGGATCCTCTCTTTGCTTATTCTTTATTCGATCATGAAGTAGAGGTCTAATAGACAATCTTGCCAATAGTGACGTTGTCTCATCTAACTCCAAATCCACTCTTAAGGCTCGAAGATCAACCAGTTCTGGTAGTCGTCCCTTCCTACTTAATGCATCAGCTACCATATTTGCTTTGCCAGGATGGTATTCAATTGTACAATCATAATCTTTCACAACAACTCAATCCATCTCCGTTGTCGGTTTTTTAACTCTTTCTGATCCATAAGATATTTCAAACTCTTATGGTCAGTCATAACCTTGAATGTCTCGCCATAAAGGTAGTGACGCCAAGTCTTTAAAGCAAACACCACTGCAGCCAACTCGAGGTCATGAGTAGGGTAGTTTATCTCATGTGGTCGTAGTTGCCTTGATGCGTAGGCAATTACTTTACCATTTTGCATTAGCACACATCCCAAACCCTGATAAGATGCATCACTATACACCACATACTCTCCTCCAGCAATCGGTAGAGAAAGGATTGGTGCAGAAGTGAGTCTAGTCTTTAATTCCTCAAAGCTCTTCTGACACTCGTCATTCCAAACATACGCAACATCCTTCCTCAACAATTTTGTCAATGGCATAGCAAGTTTAGAGAACCCTTCCACGAACCTCCTATAGTACCCTGCCATACCAAGGAAACTCCGTAATTCGATACATTAGTAGGTGGCTCCCACTTCACCACAACCTCGATCTTCTTTGGATCTACCTCAATTCCATTACCAGAAATTAAATGTCCTAAGAATAAAACTTCTTTCAACCAAAATTCACACTTGGAGAATTTGGCATACAATTTTCTTTCCCTTCAGCGTCCTCAAAACAACTCTAAGGTGCTCCGCATGTTCTTCTTCATTCCTTGAGTACACCAAGATGTCGTCAATGAATACTATCACAAATTTATCAAGAAATTCATGAAACACCTTATTCATAAGTGCCATGAATGTAGCAGGTGCATTGGTCAGTCCAAATGGCATCACTAAGAATTCATAATGCCCATAACAAGTACGGAAGGCAGTCTTAGGAATGGCACCTTCCGCCACTCTCAACTGGTAGTAGCCCAACCTCAAATCAATCTTTGAAAAGACTGATGCACCTTGAAGTTGATCAAATAATCATCAATTCTTGGTAGCGGGTAACGATTCTTTACCGTTACCTGATTTAGTCGACGATAGTCGATACACATCCTCATTGTTCCGTCCTTCTTCTTCACGAATAAGACTGGTGAACCCCAGGGTGAGACACTCGGCCTTATAAAACCTTTCTCTAACAGCTCCTCCAGTTGTTTCTTTAACTCCTTTAACTCAGACGGTGCCATCCGATAAGGTGACATTGAAATGGGTGAAGATCTTGGAACCAGCTCAATGTCGAATTCGACTTCCCTCTCTGGTGGAAGTCCTGGAAATTCTTCTGGAAACACATCCAAGAACTCATTCACCACCACCACATTTTCCATCTTCTCACTAGGCTTCTCCACTACTACATGTGCAAGGTACGCCTCACACCCACTTTGGATAAGCTTAAAAGCTTGCATAGCTGACAAGAATGGGGATTCCGATTTCTTCCTCCGTAAACCTCTAAACACCACTTCCCCTCTCTCTGGAGTAGTGAATTTAACTTCCTTATTACTACAATCCAACACAGCTCCGTGTTGAGATAACCAATCCATCCCAAGGATCACATCAAATTCATTGAATGGTAACAGAATTAGATCTGCCCATAGGTGAACTCCGTCAACGTTTATGAAAACGTTTCGAATGACAGAATTCACAATCAAGGTTGTCCCTACTGGGGTTCTAACCCCAAAACTATACCCTAATTCTTCTGGTACTACTTTCAACGTTAAAGCAAACTGGAAGGAAATGAAGGCATGCGTAGAACCAGTATCAAACAATGCATATATAGTTCGTCCAAGTATAGAGAGTGTACCAGTAACAGCGTCTGGTGCCGCCTCAGCCACCTCACGCATCATAGCATATACCCTGCCCTGGGTTTGTCCTCCAGTTTGTTGGCCACCCGTAGCCTGAGAGCGACCACCCTCTGTTCGAGTAACTCCTGCACCTCTTCCTCCTTGAAGACCTCTACCTCCCTGAAAGCCACCTCTTCTAAACCCACTCCCAGCCGGAGTTCGATTACTTTGGACAGAAACCTCTGATTGAGCCAGTCCACCCATCAGTGGGCACTCTCTAATTCGATGTCCCACCTTTCCACATCTATAGCACGCTCCCGTCAATTTCCTACACTCTCCTTGGTGTTTAAACCCACATTGTTGACAGGTTGGGTTCTGAGAAAATGTTTGTGTCGGTTGCTGGCGTGGCACAGGGCGGTTGAATCTTTATTGCGATGTCTCATCCATTCTTCTTTTTGTCTGCTGTCCTTGACCAGCTTGGCTTACAACTTTTCTCTTTCGATCCTCGTTCTTCTCCTTCCATTCCTCCTTACCCAAATTGTCTAGATGTTCCGCCCTTAAGGCAGCTTGCTTGATTGATGTAAGACTAGTCATGTCAAAACTAGTTACCCCCTTCTGAATATTCGTTCGAAGGCCTAACAGAAAGCGCTTCTTCAACATATTTTCACGCTCTGCAGGAACCGTTTGGTACCATCTGGATAATCGAGTAAACTTACTCGGTTACCGTCATATCTCCTTGCTTTAGGGAAGCAAACTCCAATGCCTTATTCTCTTCCCATTGATCAGGGATAAACTCATCATCAAACCTTCTCTTAAACTCCTCCCAACCCATAACAAATGGATCCTCATCATCTTGAGTCATAGACTCCCACCAAGTCCTAGCATGTCCACGGAGCAAGAAAATGGAGTAGCGAAGTCGCTCATCCGGTGTAGCGTTCAAATGACTAAACACAACTCTCATATCACGAAACCAATCAACGGCTGCTTGAGGATCCGTGCTTTCTCCCTCAAAAGGGACTCCACCTAACTTTTTCATCTGGTCATAATCTAATACCGCTGGTGGCGGGTTCAACGGAACACCGTCACCTTGCACGGAACTCCCGTGTACACTGCAAGAAGAATGGTCTTTTAATGATCCTCTTTCAGAAAACCCTCGATAATCAGAAATCTTCTTTTTTCACTTTAAATGATTTTCAAAAGTTCATTTTCATATCATGATGCACATGTACAACTGACAATACATCACACAAGACATGAGCGCTCGATCGCCAGTGCAAGTACGGGCATGGAATACCTCCCCTCTTTTGGGGTTCGCGACGTCCCAAGAGAAGAAGGTAGCATACCTATAATGCAGAAGACAACCAGCTCTGATACCAACTTGTAACACCCCAACCAGACGGGATTTCATCAATTACAGCGGAACACTAACAAGGGTGTTACGATGCACGAATATCACACGAAACTGATTTTTCGTCATAACTCAAGTAAATCTCTTTAAGAGTTTTAAAACAACTTGTAATGATCTGAAAACTTATATCTTCATTTAAACATGACCCAACAGAAGTTCCTCATGAACACATAACAGAGGAGGAGTTACATGCTCCACAGATACCACAAGCGTTTCACTTCTTCCATACAGTTCAACAAGCATTTCTCATATACTTAGTCACACTGACTTCATATGGTACAGAACAAGCTACAAACATAGACATTTACACAATATGTGACTAACCCTGACATATGCATATGACAAGGTAGTGTATCTCAAAACGTGTGAAAACTTAAAATCAGAGGACGAGGATCAAGACACATTCTTCCGATTCTACCTGGCCTCATCGCCACGCTCGCCAACCCAAATAGCTCTCCTAGGTGGCATGTTGCTCTTGTAGAATCAAGTGTACACCTGCACAGACTACTTACGGTCTGGGAAGAAAAATAAGGGGGGTCAGTGCTAATCACTGAGTGAGAGCCTTGAGCCCTGGGTCAAACTAAGGTGCAAACAAGTCACGTAACAAGTACGGCAACATGTATCACATACGGTTACCCTGTAAACCTAACTTGTTAGTTCATATTTTAATTGGGATCCCGGCTCACGTATGCTGGTAGACTCCCGGGCAGAACAGGCAGTACCCAACCGGTACTTCATAAACATACAGCTCTCCGCGGTAAGAGCCTCGAAAAACCATTCAGTCATTAGGCTCAACCGTCCTAATGACCTACTCCGAGCAGAATTGACCGTACATGGTTTTCTGCAACATAACACATGTAGTCTCCAGCATACGGGCCCTATCTACGTGATCAAGCAGTTCCAGATTATTCTCCTTGAAACATCAATCTAGGTGAGTTGTTATCACAATCAGGTCACAACAGAACACGAATATCATATCAGGTATAATATCAAGTAAGCAGAACGAGTACAATAACAGATTCATGTATACATATCAATAACAATAATTCACATACGGCCCTAGGGTTGTAGGCCACTATCCTAACATGCATATAATCCTTAATAATTAATGGACACATAAAGGAACGTCTAACCCGGTAGGATACGCAGGAGACCCTCACCAGAAATGATCACTGAAACCTTGCCACTAGCTTTCGGGTCGAAACCCTAATTTTCAAATGGCTTCCGTAACACGAACACAGCATAACAATCCACCCACTGATTTTTTTCTCGACCCCTCCGCTCCTACACCTATCTTCTTCTCTTTTTAAAAGTGAGCTAAACCTCCCTTTTTATAGTCAACATATGGCGGCTAAGCCAACTAAATTATTCCCCTACTTTATTAAATTCAAATCCTCCACGTGAAGAAACATATATCTTAACCCCCTTTTTATCATCAAGTGGACTTAAAGTTCATCCTTATCACTCCACCGTTTAACTTTGGTTATTTTAGTTAAATAATTAATGTTAACTATTTGATGAAGCTCATGGGTTTGTCTCATGTGTTTGATAAATATAATACCAATGGTGATTATTAGATGTATGTTTTAATTTGTATACTTATATCGTATCAAACATAATTGATATTACCTCGAATCAATTAATATTTCTGGAGTGGTCGAAATGGGATGTTACACCTTTCTTTTTGTTTTATTCATTAACTAATTTCTCCGACAAACTTAATTTGATAGCTTTATTTGGTTCCCTTATCTCTTTCAATCTCCTTTTTTTTTACTTTTTCCTTCTTATTGTTTTTCAAAGATGATATATTATCCCTATTATTATGCATACTGTCATGATTATATATGTTACTATTTTTATATCTTTGTTTTCGTAAAACGTTTCTTTGTTATTGTTGATATTACCTAGTTTATCAGTTTGGTACTTAACTATTTTCCCTTTTTTCCATCGGTTTTTGTTTTATTTTCCTAACACTACGAAATGGTCTTCTACTCATTTTATAAATACTTATTCTAATGGGTAATCACTATATAGTCCTATTGCATTTTTCTCGACTAATTCAATCAAATCCGTCATTAACTGATCTTCGCGAATATATTCAGTTATGGTTTCTGGATTTTGTTTTAGTTCCTTGTTTTCGTTATTCATGTAATCTTTATATTCTAGGAGTTCTTTTTTAATGTCTTTCCAAGATTCTAGGTTCTCTCTTATTCTAGTGTCTATTTTATAAATGAGTTTACCGAAATAATAAATTACCTTGTTTAATTCATCTTCCATTTTTATATTCTTTTACTCAAATCTGCGATCATTTGCTTTAGTGTTTCTATTTCACTGTTATCTTGATTTTGATGAATTATCGTAATGTTTTTTATATCTTCTTCTCCTTGGTCTTGGTTTTCTGATTCATTTGATTGGAATCTTTCCGATTGGGTTAATCTTTCTATTCTGTTTTCTCTAATTTTCCTAGGGTCTTGTTGAATAGATCTCCTTCTGGGTTCTGCTTTTACTATTTTTAACGGTGTTTCCAAACGAATTATTGGTTTAAACAAATCTTCTATAGTGATGACTTCTTTGTCTTTAAATGTTAAACTATGGTGACTATTTGTTAAGGCGTAATTTATTTGGTAAGTTACTGAAAATGGTTTACTATTTTCTTTCATAAGATCGTCTCTTTTTAATTCATACTTTATAATTATGGATGAATCTAGGTTTTCATCTGTTAAACTTAATCCTTGTTGTAGATTTATATCAAATTTTATTATTCCACAACTTAGATTTCCTGATCCCTTAGCGATGATACTTTCTTCCTGGTTTATAATTCTATCGTCTCTAATTTCTAATTCGATGGGAGCGTTAATCCCTAATTTCATGGTGGATTTAATTATGATTTGAATTGTACTAATATGTATATATGCTATTTTTGTTCGTTCTTCTGCTTTTAGTTTACTTAATCTTTTCCTGATTTGTTCTTTATTGATGATTTGCACTAAGAAATTTTCATTGCTTGATTAAAAGGAATTGCTACTTCTCCTATCATTTTACCATATTTTATTATATTATCTCTATTAAAAAGTTTTGATAAAAAGGATTTTGTTACAAAGTTTTGTGTTTCTGATAATATAAAATTTGTTCTTTCTTTTATTTTCTTAACATCTATTAATCCGTCTAAAAAATAGTTATCTTCTTCGTGTCTTTGAATATAATCAAACATATTATCACTATTTTCTGCCATTAAAAAAGTGGTTTTCTTAAGAACTTCATACCTGAATGGCTCCTGTATTGATTGCTCTTGGTTTACTCCTTCGTCTGATCTTCGTGCTTTTTTATGTGGTTGATTTGTGTGTGGTTGGTGATTTTTTGTTATTTGGTAGTTTGGATGTTGCGTTGTAAGACTTCAGGAACTAAGTTCCAATCTTACACTTGGCCTCCAGAACTTAAGAGTTCAAGCCAACGAGAGAGTTATAAAAGACTTTTAATTGCTCTCAACTGCTCTAAATTTTATTTATGGCTTACAACCTCTTTTTATAGGTGGAGGAAAGACACCATGGGCGTCATTTATTACATCAGGTGAATAGAAAAAGAAAAGAAAATGACAAAAACTAAAAGGTGAAAATTATATTTGCTCGACTTTTTTGGCGGGAGTCGGCCAACCCGTCGTTGTCTTCTTTCTTATTTCATCTTTAATAATGGAGCTTTAATAATTGAACTCCATTATTTGCTTTCTGATGATGACATTCCACTAGCTGCTTTTGCCACCTTTGATACTTCGTTGTTTTCTTCTGAATTATTTCCTCCAATATTCTCTTCACATCATTCACAGAAATGGTCTTCATAATTGATTAGTAATCTGCATAATTGTTTCTTGATTGGCATTGGTAGTACTGATAGGGTTCCACCCAGTTCGGCGAAATCCCTTGTCATTCTGTTGACTGCTTCCCATTCTTCAGCGATTATCTTGTTCTTAGACCTGCTGATGATAATAATATCTGAGTTGCTGTAATTTACTTTTGTTGAACTTTCTGGTTCGATGTTTGTTAGTGCTCTGCAAACTGCAAATAATCCTTTTACCAAATAATCTGGTCTTTTTTCATAATTCCGAAGATTATCCCTTGATGGATATTCGTTGTTTGAGACCCCCATGAGAATGACAGCCTTTGATCCCAATAGTAGTCTTTGATTTTCATCAAAGATAGGGTAGCTGCTAGTGTATTTGAGGAAGATTTCTCTACCTCTTGCAAATGATTCTAAGTATCTTTTGATGATGAGTCTCATTTTCTGGGGAAAGTTTTCAAATACCTTCAATTTTGTTGTATATATGGTGTCTATAAGACCGTACTGGTGTAGGTCAAATAGTAGTTCTGCTGTTGCTTCCTCGGTGATTACCGCCTTTGGTCCTCCTCTATTTACAGGATAGAATCCCATAGTGGTATTCTGTTCCAGTTTATCTTCATAATTTATTATTGTGTCCCAATGAGTCACGAAGCTCTGGAACGTTGGTCTCCTTGCTTCTTCCTTTTCTTTGGTTGTTGGTATATTCCTGATGTTTGGTATTTTTAATACCATTTTTTGTTGTATTGGTTGCTGTTGTCCTGACGGTTCTTTCAAGGCCATTGCCTTGTATGATTGTTGAAGTGCTCGTTCTGCTTCTTCTTTCGTCTTGTAGGATTGATGTTGAA
Source organism: Linum lewisii (assembly GCA_034768395.1). NCBI lineage: Eukaryota > Viridiplantae > Streptophyta > Magnoliopsida > Malpighiales > Linaceae > Linum > Linum lewisii. The sequence continues at coordinate 6,817,225 of CM068304.1, forward strand.
CTGGTTTTCCCGTAATATGGTGGGACGTAATTGCCCAGCTGTTGTATAGTCCTCTGAATGGTCCGTTAAAAATGACGTACCATTTATTATTTTTCCTTTCGTCTTCTTCATATTTTTCTTCTGTTTCTTTTTCTTTTTCTTCATTTTCCACCATGTCTGCCCATCTTGTTGGTTTGTTGGTGGAGGCTTGCTGCTTGTCTTCTTTGATGTTGCTGCAGGATTGTTTTTGTTCCTCCATAGGCTTATTTTGTTGTTGTTGTTTTTGCAGGATGTTTATGGTGTTTTGTAATTCCTCTTCCTCCCCCCTGCAGAGAAGAACTTGTGCTTCGAGTGCCTGTCGACGTTCTCTTTTCTGCATGAGCTGGTTCATCAATGATTTTATTATTCCGTCCATTCCCTTGTCAGTGTATCGGTGAAGGGATTGTTGCTTGATTTGATGTACTTCAAGTAGGGATTGTAGTAATGAAGTTGTTGTTGCCACCGGATTAATCGTCCTTTGTTGAAATCTGCCTGTAGCTTGTACCTCCAAAAACCTGTTACATATTTTGAATCGGTTTGAAGTTCAAACCTTGTTGATAATAATTCTAGTTTCCATTTTTTCAATGTTCTGAGACAAGCTAGTGTCTCTAATTCATGTATTGGATAATTCTGTTTAGTAGTAGTAAATGTTCCAGAAATATTGATGACACTCGATTTGACGTGATTATCAGCCTCGTTTAAGCGACATTTCTTTGCTTAAGACATTGTTTTTAGGGTAGAATAACGAATATTCAATCGATTGCCCTATCTCGTGCCATTTGTGTTACCTTGGCCCGTTTCGGGTCTATTTGATGGTTTTCTAGTGTTTTTGTGTTAGCACAGGTTTTTGCCGTCAAATAGCGTAGCCATGGACGTGTCTAAGGCATAGGAACCTCGATGAATCAAACCGGAATCGATCAAAGGAGTCAATCAAGTCAAACCGAAAATCTGCCATTCACACTTACAGTTTCGGCGAAACCAGGCCCCCAGATTCGGCGAAACCAGCAGTTCAAATCAGCCAGTGCCAAGTGAAGAATGCTTTCGGCGAAAATACTCAACTGCTCGGACCGAAAATATTGAACAGCCGGCGGAGCCCTTGAACTTAAAGGAATTTCGCGAAATTCTTAAGAATTCGCGAAATTCTTAAGGAATTTTGGCGAAAATAATACACTGGTCCGACTAATTTAGGGTTAAGTATTTATACTTAAACCGGCGGCCCAAATAACAGATACAATTCATAATTCGAAAAACACAACTTTTCGAGATAGAATCCTCTGAAGTTCTGGAGCGAAGAGTTGGAGTTCGAAGAGCCGGATAGAGATCGTGACGCCATCCCTTCCCTCTCGGAGAACCGGAGCTAGGAGTGTAACTTACCGAAGATCGGAGTTTGTCGGAGTCGTCTGAATTAGGTTTTTCAGATCCTTTTCTGTTCTTCCTCTGAATGATGAACTCTTTCCTTGTCTTTGTGTCTTTTGTAATGATCATGAGTAGCTAAACTCGTTAGAGCTTAGACTAGATGAACCCTAAGTGACCCAGGACTTTAAAGCGGTCACGGATCGGCGGTGATTAGATTCGAAATTCAATCAGTTCTTTTTCATGTTTGATTCGTTCTTTATTGTTCATGTTTCTTGTCTGGATTGATCACCTAGATTAGATTCTTGTTAAGCTAAGGATAGAAGCGAACGCTCGCCTTACTTTAGAACATCGAATTAAACAATTAACCTTATAATTGGAGTGTGCCTTTCGTAGGAACCAGTTAGGGTTAATTCACTGCAAGAGTAACTCATAAATCATTAGTAATTGCACCAGTTAATTAAGTCGTTGCGAGAGGCGACCGTACCCGGGCGGCTAGTTAATCTTGGTAGTTAGATCGGATAGAGCGAACGTTCGCCAGTCTTAAACCTAAGGGTAAGGAGTTATGGTGGTGTCTTAGTAATTGATTGAATAAGAATCGAAATCCGCTGATCTTTGATTGCCAATGCTCTGGGGAACGGAGGGGGATTCAAAGTCTAAGTTCGTCTGTCATTCTTGTTTTCAAACCCTAAATTCTCAATCTGCTTTAGTTTAATCTTTTTAATTTTTCTGCATTCCTTAGAATTAGAAGTCGTGGAACTCACACCACGCACAACGTGTTTTTCCTTGAGTAATTTGTTAGTTCTGAAGTAGCCAATCAATTGAAGGCCCGTGGAATACGATCTATCCTAGCTCTTGAGCTTGATAGTTATTTGATTGAACCTGCTCAGCACAACGACGGTTCATCAAATTGGCGCCGTTGCCGGGGACTTCTTTTGATTGTTGAAAGAAGAACTGGCAATTTATTTTTCTATTTTCCATCTTTCATTTTTCCACCCACTTCGATTTTACGCCGGTATGTTTGCTTTTGTTGCTTGTAGGTTGTTCTACAGATTCATGAACCGCTCGATTGCTCATTCTCAGTTTAAGCCGGGTAATTCTGCTTCGCCGAAGAAACCGCGAGCTCAGAAGCAAGTCATAACCACACCGCCTACACCACCTATCCCTCAAAAGATTGAGGAGTTGAAGGAGAACTCCTCATCTTCATCCGCTTCATCCACTACTTCAGATTCACCACCACCTTCTCCTCCCGTACTAGTTGCTCAGCGCACCGTGGCGGATTACTGTAGACCAAGTGCAGCTCACCTCTGAGCTAGCGTTGTCGTGCCGCACAACGATGACGACCCTGATTATGATATCACAACCTTCGTCCTGAACATGGTCACTAAGAATCTTCGATTCGAAGGGAAGCTGCAAGAAAACCCCCGCACACATTTGGTGAACTTCCTTGACATGTGCGAGACGTTTAAAAAAGGGAATCTCAACAAGAACAATCTTTGCTTGCGGGCATTCCCATTCTCTCTTAAAGGCAATGCCAAGATATGGCTCAGCTCAAAACCACCTGGCTACTACACTGACTGGGATAGTCTAGCTCAAGACTTCATAGAAGAATACTATCCCCCTTCAAGAACTACATTCTACAAGGATAGTATCGCTAGATTCTCTCAGAAGGAAGGAGTAAGTTTACACGACGCATGGAAGACTTCCAAGCGCTTCTCTCTGAATGCCCTCATCACGGATTCAACCAGGGGCAGCTAGCTGAAATTTTTGCCCAAGGGATGAATGAAGAAACAGCTGAATGGGTCAACATCTTAGCTGATGGCGACTGCACAACACTTGAACCAGAAGCTGCTCTACTTCACTTTGCGGACTGCGCATCTAAGTCCAGAAATAGGGAAAGACAGTTTGGAGCAGCCATGAGTCAACCAAGTTGTGAAGATCAGATTAAGATCGCAGTACAGAAACAAATGGAAGAGATCCTCGTACAACTAATAACTGGCCTAAAAAGGAAGTCAACTTCATTGATCACAGCTTCACCAGGGATCAAAGAGGCTACTCCGACTACCGTCAGTCCAGAACACCTCCTCAACAACGGGAAGGCTTCTATGAGCGTCCTCCCTACAACTTCCAACTCGACCAGAGCCGAAATCAATACATGGACAATGGTTATCAAGATCCTTCCAGATTCACCAGAGTACAGCAGCCTCTGCATTTTAGATCTGAGGACAATTGGGAGAGGAGAATAGCCAGGAAGTTTGATCTAATTACAGCAAGACTTGATGATCACGAGGAAAGATTCAAAGCGCAAGCTCTTCTCAATCAAGAACAGATAGCATCTGGACAGAGAATAGAGGATATGATAAATAAAATTGCTAGTGCGATGGCTCGTCTTCCCATTTTCAATCAGGCTCCGTCTCCAGACAGCTCCACCGTGAAGAACGAGCACGCTAAGGCCGTAACAACCAGAAGCAGTGAGCAGACCAGCCCGTCTAAAGGAGGAAATTCCCGTTTCCAATAAGGGAGAGTGCTCGGCTATCGTCGCTCGGCCACCACCCATACCTATTCCAGCTAAGTGCCCCGACCCTGGTCCTTTTACTTTACCTTTGAGCATTAATGACATTGAAATCGAGCGTAGCATAATTGACCTAGGTGCTTCTATAAATGTCATGCCTATGTGTTTATATAAGAAACTGAACCTAGGGGAATTACAACCTGCCAACATGAATTTAGTGTTCGCTGACAAAACTCTAAGAGAACCTAAAGGAATGATCCAGGATGTAATCACTTGCTGTGGCCCGTTCCGGTTTTTCGTTGATTATATAGTTATGGATACTCAAGAGACATATTCTACCCTTCTCTTGGGTTGGTCATTCATGGCGACAGCCGGAATTAATGTCAATGTTCCTAATGGCTCTCTAACTGTAAGGGTGGGGAAGGATACTGCAACATTCCGTCTCAAGGACGGGATGAAATACATTCCTAAGGAGAACTTAAATTGTTTATCTGTAGAGATTCCCTTTGCTTCGTTTCGGTAGATTCCCTCTGCTCCGAGGACCCGTGATCATCCCCTACGCCAATCATCTCGGTCCAGGTTCTTCTACTTCACTCTGAACTCTAGAATTAGTCCTGTGAGGACACAATCCGATTTAAGTGTGGGGTAGGATGCTAGAGAACCTTGCATGAACTTGATTGCCCTTGATTGTGTTTTGTGTGCCTCGTGATTCCATTCCCGTCTTCTAGCATTAGAATGGCTCAGTTCTTGATTTTTGATGTTAAGTTGTTGTTCAAACTTTCATAATGATGCTTAGACTGCTTAACCTAGAACTTGAGAACCAACTTGTATGCTTTGATGCTAAATTGCCTGGTCAGAACAGAATTTTAAAATCACACTTGTAGTTTGTAGCCTTGATTGCATGAAAATGACCGAATCCGTCTAGCAAACCAACTGTGAGCTTTTGATCCATTGCACGTAACTTGCAATTTAAATTCTTTCTGAGTGGTTTTCTATTTACTTGAATGAGTTAGAATTTGCATGAGACCTACTCGAGACCACACGATAACACGAGTTCTAGAAGGATAGGGGCACCTAGATTCAGCTACTAAGCCAGATAGCCTACCAAACGATAAATCCACTAGGTCTAGACCCTTGAGCTTGGCCTGTTCTTTCGGTTCGATAATACATTACACCATTTCCCATTTCTTTCACTCCCCGTTGATCCCCTGTGGTTGTAGTTCTAGATTGACCTACCGGAAGTCGGTTTGTGGTAACCTGCCTATAGCCATTAAACAGGTGGTCTTAGCTAATATGTCCAGACGTGTAAATCCCTCTAGCAACTAAAAGAAAAATTGGCACAAAAGAAAAGAAAAAATAAAGTAAGAAAAGAAGCAAGCTTCAGAAAAAAATGAAGAAAGAAGAAAATCAGAAAAAGTTCAAAGTTTAGTTCAAATAAAACGTTCTTCTCCCTACAAATGGAAGAACGAAGTCGTAAGAAAAGTTGAAAAGAAAAATGTGTATGCAAAAGAAAAAGAATAAGTGCTAGGTTGCTTGAGGGTATCATAGGCCGAGCGTTCATTATTCCACCAGTGTTTGGTTAGACGGTAGGAAGCCATAGATTAGATTCGAGGGAAGTTAGTCGAAAGCTACACCGCACAAAGCCATCATCATTCATTCCCACTCATCCATCTCATTATAAACCCGAGTAGTGTAGAATTCATTACGGTCCTAGCAGGGAAGTCCTTCTTGACTAGATACTCGTGTTGTCACAGTGGTGGAGATGTGGTCGAAATGCAAACCTATGACAGAATTCGGTAACAGAAAACGATCGAGAGCAGAAACACGTCCTTAAACACAGAGAGTGAGAGTTCCCATTGTACTAAATACATCCTGTGTGAGAAGTCTGGTCGGTCAGGTCAAATTCGTGCATGATTGATTGCTAATTACTTGTCGTGTGCAGTTTATTAGTGAGACCAGGTAGTTTGGCTGATCAGTATGCATGTTAGGTTTCTTGTTCTAGGATCGATCTGTCTAATAATTCATTGTGTTTGATTGAGCTCCAATTTAATCGATCTTATCATTTATGAACATGAGCGTTTCTATTCAGTTTGCTTGAGGACAAGCAAAAGCTTAAGTGTGGGGTATTTGATGACACTCGATTTGACGTGATTATCAGCCTCATTTAAGCGACATTTCTTTGCTTAAGACATTGTTTTTAGGGTAGAATAACGAATATTCAATCGATTGTCCTATCTCGTGCCATTTGTGTTACCTTGGCCCGTTTCGGGTCTATTTGATGGTTTTCTAGTGTTTTTGTGTTAGCACAGGTTTTTGCCGTCAAATAGCGTAGCCATGGACGTGTCTAAGGCGTAGGAACCTCAAGGAATCAAACCGGAATCGATCAAAGGAGTCAATCAAGTCAAACCGAAAATCTGCCATTCACACTTACAGTTTCGGCGAAACCAGGCCCCCAGATTCGGCGAAACCAGCAGTTCAAATCACCCTAGTGCCAAGTGAAGAATGCTTTCGGCGAAAATACTCAACTGCTCGGACCGAAAATATTGAACAGCCGGCGGAGCCCTTGAACTTAAAGGAATTTTCGCCGAAATTCTTAAGGAATTTTCGGCGAAAATAATACACTGGTCCGACTAATTTAGGGTTAAGTATTTATACTTAACCCGGCGGCCCAAATAACAGATACAATTCATAATTTGAAAAACACAACTTTTCGAGATCAGAATCCTCTGAAGTTCTGGAGCGAAGAGTTGGAGTTCGAAGAGCCGGATAGAGATCGTGACGCCATCCCTTCCCTCTCGGAGAACCGGAGCTAGGAGTGTAACTTACCGAAGATCGGAGTTTGTCGGAGTCGTCTGAATTAGGTTTTTCAGATCCTTTTCTGTTCTTCCTCTGAATGATGAACTCTTTCCTTGTCTTTGTGTCTTTTGTAATGATCATGAGTAGCTAAACTCGTTAGAGCTTAGACTAGATGAACCCTAAGTGACCCAGGACTTTAAAGCGGTCACGGATCGGCGGTGATTAGATTCGAAATTCAATCAGTTCTTTTTCATGTTTGATTCGTTCTTTATTGTTCATGTTTCTTGTCTGGATTGATCACCTAGATTAGATTCTTGTTAAGCTAAGGATAGAAGCGAACGCTCGCCTTACTTTAGAACATCGAATTAAACAATTAACCTTATAATTGGAGTGTGCCTTTCGTAGGAACCGGTTAGGGTTAATTCACTGCAAGAGTAACTCATAAATCATTAGTAATTGCACCAGTTAATTAAGTCGTTGCGAGAGGCGACCGTACCCGGGCGGCTAGTTAATCTTGGTAGTTAGATCGATAGAGCGAACGTTCGCCAGTCTTAAACCTAAGGGTAAGGAGTTATGGTGGTGTCTTAGTAATTGATTGAATAAGAATCGAAATCCGCTGATCTGTTGATTGCCAATGCTCTGGGGAACGGAGGGGATTCAAAGTCTAAGTTCGTCTGTCATTCTTGTTTTCAAACCCTAAATTCTCAATCTGCTTTAGTTTAATCTTTTTAATTTTTCTGCATTCCTTAGAATTAGAAGTCGTGGAACTCACACCACGCACAACGTGTTTTTCCTTGAGTAATTTGTTAGTTCTGAAGTAGCCAATCAATTGAAGGCCCGTGGAATACGATCTATCCTAGCTCTTGAGCTTGATAGTTATTTGATTGAACCTGCTCAGCACAACGACGGTTCATCAAATATATTTACATAATTTCTTAGAATATTTATCACTATTGAACGGAACGGATGATACTCGAGAATTCGAAGATTCAATAATTCTGTCCGAAGACTGATAATCTTTAGGCTTTTCGCCAGAGATATTAACCTCATTGTTCCCAATAATATTACCAAAATTGTCAATTTGTAATAGTTCTTTGCCATTTTGAATGGCTAACATACAACCTGCCCATGTATCTTTGAGGCATCGGTTTGAATTATTAAAAAGTATTTTTCACATGGATTATATAATTTTCGGTAAATACTGGCATTTTTCTTTCATTAATAAAACTGTTTTTGTATCTTGATCATTCCATGACCAAGGTGTTTTTTCAGAAATCTTTTTTCTGTAAATGTTTTCTTTCTTTTGCAAGATCCTTAAGAAATCCTTGTTCACTTATATAATTTAGACATCCAAGAAAACGTTGAATTTGTTTTCTATTTTCAAGTTGATTAGGAAATTTATCAATTTTTTCTTTGGTATTAGGAGATAATTCAATTTCTTCAAAATTGTTTATTTTCATTCCAAGATATTCAATTTCTTCTTGAATGAGTTTTGATTTCTTTTTGAAATAATTAAACCTTTTTCTTTTATTCGATTTAAAACGATTAAAAGCTTTTCACAATGATCTTCCTTGGTTTGATTAGTAAAAACAATTATATCATCAATATAAGCAAAACAAAAGTCTTGTAATCCCTCTAAATTATGATCCATAAAACGTTGATAAATCGCTGGTGCTTGTTTTAATCCAAAAGGTAAAATATTCCATTCATAATGTTTCTGGGGTGGACAAGAAAAGGCTGTTAATGGTTTTGTGTTTTCATGTAACCTAGTTGCCAATATCCTGATTTAGCATCTAGGCTACTAAACCATGTTTTCCCCTTAAGTCTTTCTAATATGTAATCTTTTCGAGGTAGCTTATAACTATCTCCGATGGTATTTTCATTCAGTTTTTATAATTAATGACCATACGTCTCTTCCCTCTTTTTATTTCATTATTATTTTCTACATAAAATGCAGGTGCACTATGTGGACTTATACTTTCCCTAATGATTCTTTTTTCTAGAAGTTCTTTGCATTCTTTCTGAAATTATTCTACATCTCTCTGAGTGTATTGAATTTTATTAGGAACATTAACTTCTATTGTTGGATCCTTTAATTTCATTTCTACTAATTCAATGTTTTTATTTTTCTCTACATCTAGTGGGTGTTCACTACATATTTCATCTAAAGTTTCTTCGATGATTCCATGGCTTATTTGAATATATTCAAGTCTATTTTTAATATTTTGTAAAACAATTTTTAAAGCTTCATTTTTTGTTATTATTTTTGTCGTAATCATTCTAGACTCCTGGTTTTTCATTCTTGGGGCTTTTAAACTAATACTTTTTATTCTTTAAATAAAAGGTTGATAAAGTTTAAGAAAAGTATTTCCTATAATTAGATCTAATCCAGAATCATGCTGATATATAGTTTTTGCAGTAAAAATATATTGTTCTATAATAATTGGAACATAAGTTTTTGCATACCATATTTCATGTATTGATTTATCTGCAACTATGATTTTTAAAGGTTTTTCTAATTTCTCCCAATTTTTAATAGTTGTTTTTTTTTGCAAAACAGAGGGTTGCCCCTGTATCAATGTATGCTAAGTAATTTCTGTTTTCTATTGTTATTTTTATAAATGTTGCATTTGGATTTCCCTTAGCTAAAGTTCTATTCGGACTCATCCGATGATGATTCTGAATAAAACTCGACTATTTCGATGTCTGATAGTTCGCAATCTGAATCCTCTATTGGTTTGAAACCATAATCATAGGCTAATCTTAATACTTCTTGTTTTTTTTTCATTTCTATTTTTCTTTGGACATTTATTAGCATAATGTCCTTCTTCATTACACAACCAACATCGACAGTTGGTTTTTCCTTTCGGACAATATTCCGTTTGTTTACTCTTTTGTTTATATTGTTTTCTATTTCTAAAATATCTATTAGGTTTTTTATATTGGTTTCTTCTATATTCCTTATAAGGTACGTTCCTAATCTTTCTGTATTTTTTATGTCTATTTCCATAATATTTTACCTTATTATCATTCTTACACCCATATTTTCCTATCTTATCTGTGCTTTGTTCACAGCATAATTTTACTTTAGCTTGTTCTTTTAGTTTTTCTTCGTTGCATGCTTGCTTATGCCATGCTTGAAGAATAAAAATTCTTCCTCCTAGAGTGTTAGGGATACTTTCTTTCCTTAATTCTTCTTCGAAAGTTGCTTCTACCTTAGATGCAACTATGGGTGGTAATTTTGCATATATTAGTTTGTCTAAGTCTTTCCTAGCAGGTTCTATAACCTGATAATAATATTTTCTAAATTCACATATGAAGGGTTCTAAATAACACATATTACATATTCTAAGATTAGTTAAGTGCCATATGGCTTGTTGACTTAGTGTCGTATTCTGTTTTGTTTCTTGAGGAAACCTTCCTAGAAATTCTTGGGTTATAACTTGTATAATTTTTTCAAATGTTTTTAAAGCATCATCTCCATATATAAGGGTTTTACCGGGAATATCCATGGTGCCTAAGTAATGATAGACTATTCCAGTTGTTTTATAAATTATAAAATTAAATATTTCTGCTGGTGGTAGGTTTTTTAAATCTTCGTTAGTTTGAATTAATATTCCTATTCTGTTTTTCCAATCTTCCATATCTCTTAGTGGATCAGTACTACAATCTAAATCTAGTACATCAGGGCTATTATTATTTGAATAATTTGGTATATATGATTGGGGTATTTTATTCCATCCTCCATTTTTTCGTGGGGTGTACGAGTTTTTATATAAATATTCGTCAAAAGAGATTTGTCCATCTGAATAGTTATTAAAATCACGTTTTCTAGAGCTTTCGGGTTTCTCGGTTTTTACATAATTTGTGTAAGGGTTTTCGTCACTGCTATAATCCAGAACTATCTTATCGTTTTTGATATTATTATCTTCTGGTTCTGATTCAATAGAAATGGCTGCTAGTAGATCGTTTAGTTTATTAATTTGCTCATCTATGTTTGTCATACTATTTTATAAGGTGCTTTTATTGTTAATCGTTTTGTGGTGTTAATTTTATGGTTTTCTAAGTCTTCTACTGTAATATATCTTTTATTTTCTATTTTAACTATTACTTCTTGTAGTCTAGTTATTTTCTGACATGGATTGATTTGGAAATAATTTTCTTAAACTTTATCAACCTTTTATTCAAAGAATAAAAAGTATTAGTTTAAAAGCCCCAAGAATGAAAAACCAGGAGTCTAGAATGATTACGACAAAAATAATAACAAAAATGAAGCTTTAAAAATTGTTTTACAAAATATTAAAAATAGACTTGAATATATTCAAATAAGCCATGGAATCATCGAAGAAACTTTAGATGAAATATGTAGTGAACACCCACTAGATGTAGAGAAAAATAAAAACATCGAATTAGTAGAAATGAAATTAAAGGATCCAACAATAGAAGTTAATGTTCCTAATAAAATTCAATACACCAGAGAGATGTAGAATAATTTCAGAAAGAATGCAAAGAACTTCTAGAAAAAAGAATCATTAGGGAAAGTATAAGTCCACATAGTGCACCTGCATTTTATGTAGAAAATAATAATGAAATAAAAAGAGGGAAGAGACGTATGGTCATTAATTATAAAAAACTGAATGAAAATACCATCGGAGATAGTTATAAGCTACCTCGAAAAGATTACATATTAGAAAGACTTAAGGGGAAAACATGGTTTAGTAGCCTAGATGCTAAATCAGGATATTGGCAACTAAGGTTACATGAAAACACAAAACCATTAACAGCCTTTTCTTGTCCACCCCAGAAACATTATGAATGAAATGTTTTACCTTTTGGATTAAAACAAGCACCAGCGATTTATCAACGTTTTATGGATCACAATTTAGAGGGATTACAAGACTTTTGTCTTGCTTATATTGATGATATAATTATTTTTACTAATCAAACCAAGGAAGATCATTGTGAAAAGCTTTTAATCGTTTTAAATCGAATAAAAGAAAAAGGTTTAATTATTTCAAAAAAGAAATCAAAACTCATTCAAGAAGAAATTGAATATCTTGGAATGAAAATAAACACTTTTGGAGAAATTGAATTATCTCCTAATACCAAAGAAAAAATTGATAAATTTCCTAATCAACTTGAAAATAGAAAACAAATTCAACGTTTTCTTGGATGTCTAAATTATATAAGTGAACAAGGATTTCTTAAGGATCTTGCAAAAGAAAGAAAGCATTTACAGAAAAAAGATTTCTGAAAAAACACCTTGGTCATGGAATGATCAAGATACAAAAACAGTTTTATTAATGAAAGAAAAATGCCAGTATTTACCAAAATTATATAATCCATGTGAAAAAGACTTTTTAATAATTCAAACCGATGCCTCAAAAGATACATGGGCAGGTTGTATGTTAGCCATTCAAAATGGCAAAGAACTATTACAAATTGACAATTTTGGTAATATTATTGGGAACAATGAGGTTAATATCTCTGGCGAAAAGCCTAAAGATTATCAGTCTTCGGACAGAATTATTGAATCTTCGGATTCTCGAGTATCATCCGTTCCGTTCAATAGTGATAAATATTCTAAGAAATTATGTAAATATATTTCTGGAACATTTACTACTACTGAACAGAATTATCCAATACATGAATTAGAGACACTAGCTTGTCTCAGAACATTGAAAAAATGGAAACTAGAATTATTATCAACAAGGTTTGAACTTCAAACCGATTCAAAATATGTAACATGTTTTTGGAGGTACAAGCTACAGACAGATTTCAACAAAGGACGATTAATCCGGTGGCAACAACAACTTCATTACTACAATCCCTACTTGAAGTACATCAAATCAAGCAACAATCCCTTCACCGATACACTGACAAGGGAATGGAAGGAATAATAAAATCATTGATGAACCAGCTCATGCAGAAAAGAGAACGTCGACAGGCACTCGAAGCACAAGTTCTTCTCTGCAGGGGGGAGAAGAGGAATTACAAAACACCATAAACATCCTGCAAAAACAACAACAACAAAATAAGCCTATGAGGAACAAAAACAATCCTGCAGCAACATCAAAGAAGACAAGCAGCAAGCCCCCACCAGCAAACCAACAAGATGGGCAGACATGGTGGAAAATGAAGAAAAAGAAAAAGAAACAGAAGAAAAATATGAAGAAGATGAAAGGAAAAATAATAAATGGTACGTCATTTTTAACGGACCATTCAGAGGACTATACAACAGCTGGGCAATTGCGTCCCACCATATTACGGGAAAACCAGTTCAACATCAATCCTACAAGACGAAAGAAGAAGCAGAACGAGCACTTCAACAATCATACAAGGCAATGGCCTTGAAAGAACCGTCAGGACAACAGCAACAAATACAACAAAAAATTGTATTAAAAATACCAAACATCAGGAATATACCAACAACCAAAGAAAAGGAAGAAGCAAGGAGACCAACGTTCCAGAGCTTCGTGACTCATTGGGACACAATAATAAATTATTAAGATAAACTGGAACAGAATACCACTATGGGATTCTATCCTGTAAATAGAGGAGGACCGAAGGCGGTAATCACCGAGGAAGCAACAACAGAACTACTATTTGACCTACACCAGTACGGTCTTATAGACACCATATATACAACAAAATTGAAGGTATTTGAAAACTTTCCCCAGAAAATGAGACTCATCATCAAAAGATACTTAGAATCATTTGCAAGAGGTAGAGAAATCTTCATCAAATACACCAGCAGCTACCCTATCTTTGATGAAAATCAAAGACTACAATTGGGATCAAAGGCCGTCATTCTCATGGGGTCTCAAACAACGAATATCCATCAAGGGATAATCTTCGGAATTATGAAAAAAGACCAGATTATTTGGTAAAAGGATTATTTGCAGTCTGCAGAGCACTAACAAACATCGAACCAGAAAGTTCAACAAAAGTAAATTACAGCAGCTCATATATTATTATCATCAGCAGGTCTAAGAACAAGATAATCGCTGAAGAATGGGAAGCAGTCAACAGAATGACAAGGGATTTCGCCGAACTGGGTGGAACCCTATCAGTACTACCAATGCCAATCAAGAAACAATTATGCAGGTTACTAATCAATTATGAAGACCATTTCTGTGAATGGTGTGAAGAGAATATTGGAGGAAATAATTCAGAAGAAAACAACGAAGTATCAAAGGTGGCAAAAGCAGCTAGTGGAATGTCATCATCAGAAAGCAAATAATGGAGTTCAATTATTAAAGCTCCATTATTAAAGATGAAATAAGAAAGAAGACAACGACGGGTTGGCCGACTCCCGCCAAAAAAGTCGAGCAAATATAATTTTCACCTTTTAGTTTTTGTCATTTTCTTTTCTTTTTCTATTCACCTGATGTAATGAATGACGCTCATGGTGTCTTTCCTCCACCTATAAAAAGAGGTTGTAAGCCATAAATAAAATTCAGAGCAGTTGAGAGCAATTAAAAGTCTTTTATAACTCTCTCGTTGGCTTGAACTCTTAAGTTCTGGAGGCCAAGTGTAAGATTGGAACATAGTTCCTGAGTCTTACAACGCAACATCCAAACTACCAAATAACAAAAAATCACCAACCACACACAAATCAACCACATAAAAAAGCACGAAGATCAGACGAAGGAGTAAACCAAGAGCAATCAATACATGAGCCATTCAGGTATGAAGTTCTTAAGAAAACCACTTTTTTAATGGCAGAAAATAGTGATAATATGTTTGATTATATTCAAAGACACGAAGAAGATAACTATTTTTTAGACGAATTAATAGATGTTAAGAAAATAAAAGAAAGAACAAATTTTACATTATCAGAAACACAAAACTTTGTAACAAAATCCTTTTTATCAAAACTTTTTAATAGAGATAATATAATAAAATATGGTAAAATGATAGGAGAAGTAGCAATTCCTTTTAATCAAGCAAATGGAAATTTCTTAGTGCAAATCATCAATAAAGAACAAATCAGGAAAAGATTAAGTAAACTAAAAGCAGAAGAACGAACAAAAATAGCATATATACATATTAGTACAATTCAAATCATAATTAAATCCACCATGAAATTAGGGATTAACGCTCCCATCAAATTAGAAATTAGAGATGATAGAATTATAAACCAGGAAGAAAGTATCATCGCTAAGGGATCAGGAAATCTAAGTTGTGGAATAATAAAATTTGATATAAATCTACAACAAGGATTAAGTTTAACAGATGAAAACCTAGATTCATCCATAATTATAAAGTATGAATTAAAAAGAGACGATCTTATGAAAGAAAATAGTAAACCATTTTCAGTAACTTACCAAATAAATTACGTCTTAACAAATAGTCACCATAGTTTAACATTTAAAGACAAAGAAGTCATCACTATAGAAGATTTGTTTAAACCAATAATTCGTTTGGAAACACCGTTAAAAATAGTAAAAGCAGAACCCGGAAGGAGATCTATTCAACAAGACCCTAGGAAAATTAGAGAAAACAGAATAGAAAGATTAACCCAATCGGAAAGATTCCAATCAAATGAATCAGAAAACCAAGACCAAGGAGAAGAAGATTAAAAAACATTACGATAATTCATCAAAATCAAGATAACAGTGAAATAGAAACACTAAAGCAAATGATCGCAAATTTGAGTAAAAGAATATAAAAATGGAAGATGAATTAAACAAGGTAATTTATTATTTCGGTAAACTCATTTATAAAATAGACATTAGAATAAGAGAGAACCCAGAATCTTGGAAAGACATTAAAAAAGAACTCCTAGAATATAAAGATTACATGAATAACGAAAACAAGGAACTAAAAGAAAATCCTGAAACCATAACTGAATATATTCGCGAAGATCAGTTAATGACGGATTTGATTGAATTAGTCAAGAAAAATGCAATAGGACTATATAGTGAATACCCATTAGAATAAGTATTTATAAAATGAGTAGAAGACCATTTCGTAGTGTTAGGAAAATAAAACAAAACCGATGGAAAAAAGGGAAAATAGTTAAGTACCAAACTGATAAACTAGGTAATATCAACAATAACAAAGAAACGTTTTACGAAAGCAATGATATAAAATAAGTAACATATATAATCATGACAATATGCATAATAATAGGGATAATATATCATCTTTGAAAAACATATAAGGAGGAAAAAGTAAAAAAAAAGGAGATTGAAAGAGATAAGGGAACCAAATAAAGCTATCAAATTAAGTTTGTCGGAGAAATTAGTTAATGAATAAAACAAAAGAAAGGTCTCAATCCATTTCATTTCTTTAGGACCCAAGTCAAAATTGGGAAAACAAGTATGTTAAAAACTTGGGAAAAATTTAGACGAAAAGCACTTGTTATCAGAGCGTGGCCAAACGAAGGAAAAGCCTAAAAAACCTTTTAGGAATTAACCGTTTCCCACCCCTAATTAATATTAACGTTTATAGAAGCACGCAAGCAATCTAAGAACATTGGAAGAATATGAACTAATGCGATATTAAGCTTTGGTCCATGAGTATACTCGTCGCATGCATACAAACTAGGGGTGGAAATTGGGAGGGAATTGGGAGCCCATTCCCATATTTCCAAAATCCCAATTCCCAATTCCCAAATTAGGAATCCCAATCCCAATCCCGAATTTAATTTGTGAATTTTTATTCGGGAACGGGAATTCTAATTTGGGAATCGGGATCCCAAATTCCCGAATTCTTTTTATTATTTTATTATAATTGTGTATTTGTTATATAAAAAACGTGATATGAAAACAAGAACAAGAGTCCACAATTGCAACTAACCAAATAGACACTGCTTGCTCTGCTCTGCTCTGATGCATGTTGCGTTTCAGCGACTGCTTAAATATCAGCTTATGCTGCTGCTAGTCGACACAAGGAAACACACGCATACAGAGGACCATCATGACAGTTGATATTCATTCATGCAGATTGAATCCAACAATTCAAAAGATACAATAAGATTCATGCAGTTTGAGAGTAATAAAGATGACCTAAATACTAGATCAGCTGCTATTCAATCTTTCCAGATGTATCCAGTGGATACTATCCACATCCTACATAAACTATGCAACAAATTTGGCAAACTACTGTCCAACAAATTTGGCAAACTACTCTAAAACATCTGTCAATCAGATTCAACAATTGCACAGCAGTCCATCTCCTTCCTGGCTCCCTCTGCAAACAACAAGACCACCACTAAGTCACTGACGTCTAAACATATGCATCTTAAACAAGAGAGAGCTGAGTATACACAAACTAGAAGTGGTGTTCTCTTTCAAATAACACATGTACAAGTTTCCTTGATATGGTTCTAGATTAGTGCATAAGTTGAAGTTCATAGTTCTTTTAGTTTCATCCCTTTTCAGAAAAGAAATGCAGAGAACCCATGAACAGCATTGGAAAAACATTAAAATAAATGACAAACAAATCAGGTGAGCTCGGCACAAACTGATTGCTTCTTGTGAACAGACCATTTTCAGCTGAGAAAATATTCAGTAACAAACTAGCAACAGACCAGCACACTCGAGCACGATATGACTGAAACAATCCAATGCACATTCAGAATTCGAATACTCAGACCACTATCAGAAGTTTGACTGGTATCAAAATTAAACTTCTCCAGAAACACTGAAATGGATTCCACCAAATTTAAGAACAAAAGAAAGGGTCTTTGGTTCTATCACAAATGAAGCAATAAACCCAAATGAACAAGCAAACTTCTTTAGCATAAGATTGGAGCTGAATTTGATTTCTGGGATTTCACAAACTTCTTTAGCAGTAGTATAAAAATAAGCAAGTGCTATGCATCTCAGTATTCCAATTCTCAATCGAGCATTATGAACTAGCTCCTAAGGTTAAAAGCTTAGTAAACTGGACACAACCATTTAACTATTAGAACCTAACTTATAAGAGACAGATTCGAGGCAAATGGAAGAATATCTTTTGATGTAGCGTTTGGTATTCGGTGCTTCGTAAGACAATCAATTGTGATGCCTGCCTGTAGAAATTGAAACAGGAAGACGACAAGTACAAGAGAGAGAGTGTGAGTGTGTTGGTAACTCAACTTGCCATGTATAAGCAAGGATTTCATAATGGTAACTCAGCTGATATCAATCAACAGAGCAACAGGTCCTAGACCATGCTTACCAGCAACGCCTTTGATGTCAGATGACTGACTCCCGTTGAACAAAGACACAGCCAATGCACTTCCTTCATGTCATAGATAACAAACCACAATAAATAAAATTACCTTCCATAATCCTACCAGAATATTTATCATGTAGGGTTACACTGGAAACAATGAGGGAACAAGCAATTCCAGGAAAAGAAAACTGAATTTTAACCTCTCCTGTGACACTAGAACACAAAATACTCGCAGACATTAGGATTACGTGAACTAACCTGATGAGACCAACTAGAGTAAGTTTATCCACTGATCTCTTTGTTATAGTCTTATAGAGGAACTAACCTGGTAAGAAGAAGAAAAACAGAAAGAAACAAAGATCGAATGACTGTGAGGACGGAAGAAGACGAAGATGGATTAGAAAATGAAGGGAGGGAGACGGAGGCTTACCGTAAGGCGGACCGACGAGCTTGAGAAGCGGCGGACCGGCGAGCTTGAGCAGCGGCCAACCGACGAGCACAGCAGGCAGCGATAAGTCGCCGTCGTCGAGTCGGTCGCCACTCGCAGGAGTCAGATTGTTGAGGGAGAACAGTAACCCTATTTTCAAATATTTTCGTATTTGGGCTTTCCCATACCCAAACCCAAATTCCCATTCCCATTTTGATAAACCCAAACCCAATTTTACATTTTAAATTTGGGATATGGGCTCCCAATTCCCTAAATAATTTGGGAATTTAAATTTGGGAATGGGAATTCCCAAATCCCATACCCAAACTTCCACCCTAATGCAAACTATATATATTGCATTTTCAACAATACAGGTGTTGTAGTTGTGATTACATGAGCTCAGCTGAATCAGAAATAGCCTCTCTGTGTGTATCATTTAAGAGTGTTGACAATAAGATATAAGAAACACCATAAAAAAAGGAAACAAATTAAATAAAATAGAGAGAAAGTAATAACCACATATTTGATTTAGGAGTAGGACACATCATTTATTTATTAATTTGGGTGGGAAGAAGGTAGGAGGAGTTTCGTACGTACAAGTTACAACTACTCTTTATTATTATAATATTAAAATCAGAGAGACCCTAGGCTCGAATCCGGACTCAACCTTTAAAGGTTAGATCGGTCTAACCAAAACCACATAAGTCCGTAATCAGGTGCTTCGTGGCCCGGTCTGATTCCTTCATATGTTCTCGGCGAGAACCTTGAAGTTCTCGCCGAGAACTTCTTTAAAAGCTCGACGAGAATTGGCTGTAATTTTTTTTTTAATTACATGTTAAGTCACCCCACTTTAGTTTGTGGACAGTTTGATTTTTGTACCATTTTGTAAAAATATAAATGTTATGAATTAATTTGGTAAGTGAGATAACTAGTTAACCTAAAAAAACTTACCGAATTAACTAGTTAATTTTCGAAATTAACGTGTTAACTAGTTAACGCCGTCAACTGACCGAGTTAACTAGTTAACTGATGAAATTAACGTGTTAACGCCGTTAACTAATGGCGTAAACTAGTTAACTGACAAAATTAACTCGCTAACTAGTTACGTGAAACTGGCGGAGTTAACTAGTTAACGCCGTTAAATTGATGGAGGTAACTAGTTAACGATGTTAACTGACGACATTAACTAGTTAACTCCGTTAACTGAAGAGTGCCGAGAATGTATTCATGAAGTCCAAATTCTCGTCGAGCATTTAAAGAAGTTCTCGGCAAGAACTTCAAGGTTCTCGCCGAGAACATATGAAGGAATCAAAAGCTGGATCCGGTCAAAAGTTTGAACAAAATCAAAAATTAATATTAACCGTTAGATGAAATCTTGATTCATCTAACGGCCAATAAAGGTTGGACCCAAAACCAACCCCTTGGAAGGGTTGGGTCCGGATCCGGTTCCGAGAGC
Source organism: Linum lewisii (assembly GCA_034768395.1). Lineage (NCBI taxonomy): Eukaryota > Viridiplantae > Streptophyta > Magnoliopsida > Malpighiales > Linaceae > Linum > Linum lewisii. The sequence continues at coordinate 6,836,956 of CM068304.1, forward strand.
CCCCTAGGGCTCGGATTCGGACCCAATCTTTTGTTGGGGTTGGATTTGTGCCCAACCTTTTATGGACCGTTAGATCAATCAAAGTTTCATCTAATGGTTTATATATTTTATCTTATTCAAACAGTTACCGGATCCGGATCCGTCAGTTAACTAGTTAACTCCGTCAGTTAACGGCGTTAACTAGTTAACTCCGTCAGTTAAGGACAGTAAGGTGAGAGCTGCGAAGCAGGAGATTAAGAATGTATTTGAGTTACTGTGGTTTTGGTTGGACCGGTCCAACCTTTAAAGATTGGGTCCAGATCCGGAGCCACCCACACACAGTGATTAATATTAAGCTCTATAAATTCCGTGTGTTGAATTTGTTGGACAATATATGCAAATTGCCAAGCTGAGGTTTTTAACGACTTTATTACTTGGCCACCAGGTGCTGGGCCTATCTATCTCATATTTTTCATTATTTGTAATGCTTGCGACAAATTAATGGTAATGCTAACGCAAATCTCAAAATTTGATCATGTGTATAGTGAGTTGGGGACAACAATCCTTCGATGCAATATTCATTTCAACTCTCCATCTAATCTAATGACTATCATTTTTTCATTCCTCTCTTCTTATGAATGAGATTTTTTTTTCGTCAAAGAGAGAGTTGGCCGGAGAAAGATCCCAATCTTCAAGACATCATTTTTATACGGTGGCTCCGCCAATGATTGCACGCTATATTACTTTGTCTACATAGTCTGTATGAACTTCATACAAAGTGTACGTCATATACAAGTTGCAGACTCTTATATAAAATATACGAGTTTCATACGGAGTATATATGAACTACTATGAAGTAGGGTGGGGTATATATGAAATTACATGGCACATTCTACTCCTCTCAAGTTGTATCACTGACTGAAAGCAGTTAGCAAGTGAGAGTCAGAAAGAGGGCTTCACAACATTAAATGCATTTTCCCAACCCCCCCTCCCTTATGACTACATAGTACAACTTTGTAGGTCACAACCCAACCTCTTGCAGTTATAAATAACAAACTATATTAGGTCATTCAAAAACTTAACTACATCTAAACATAATTCATTTAAAATTAGTGAAATGCTTAGACAGTACACAAAGCCAACCAAAAAAACCAACAGGACTAATATAGTTGTAAAGATGCATATCACAATCCATCATCACAAAAAAAGTTTACCTTTAACTACTGCAAAATTACAATAGCATGAAAATGCAGTACCAAAATAGTTAATTTAACAACGACAAACCTTTTTAGAGTGAGTGTACACTTGTTCCGGTACCCGCATCAAATTTTAAATCTTAGCTATCAATGATCATACCCATGAAAACATCACAAAATTTTACTCATAAATTAAGGTTGATGATGTATAATCTAATCTCTTATGAGTTACCGGTATCCTCTGCTACATGATGGATGCGTCTCTTAGACCTTGGTAGTGTGTACGTAGTGTAATAAATAAAAGGATTGGTGGCAACAACAACAGAAATCGGAAAAAAAGGGACTAATAAATGCAATCCTTGTTCGGACAGGACAACAGTATTATCATGCATTTGTCACCCACCTAATCCTCCTTCACCCCACGTATCTTTCTCATTTATTAATTTAATCTTATTTTCTTTATACTATTCCATTGATTTTAGCTGTTATAAAATTTCGTTTTTTTATACTTTACATACTCACTCGATATTGTGGATTTTTTCAGATGGTTCACAATTAGATTATAATTTTTTTAGTATAACACCTTTTCCGGGTGAAATTAGGATGAAGAGATGAAATTAGTTAGATTAAAAGCGAATTTTCAATCTAAATTTGAAATTAATAGTCAATTCTCCAATTAATTTTGAGAATTTTTCGATCAAATATCAAAGTAAGGACCGGGCCAAACTAACATATAACACTAAGAGGAATTTGAATAAATACCGAAATAAATTTAAAAATATTACAAATATATATTCAATTTCGACACTCAGGACCTCAAATGAGATGAACCCAAACTTACTCTATCTTCCATGATTCCGCCCTTGAACCGTACAAGATTTTGAGTAAGGGGACTTGGGCTCATTTTAAACATGTACATGTATGATCAGTGCATGTGGTCCTATTCCTATATGTAAATATTTGGACGTGGATGAAGTATGCACACATGTACTTTTTTTTTTTTCAATTTTCCAACTCTACCTACATCTCTTTCATACCACATCAATCCCTAGCTAGATATTTAGTATGAAAATTGAGTGTTAACCTACTATAATAATTGCGTTTGATTGAAAAATTAAATTTTTATAAGTGTAATAGCACATGATTTGTTTGCAATTAAATAGGTTTTAGGTATACATACGTCTCAACGATGTGCTCTGTTGCATTAACTTCTTCTAAAACGACATCACATTACTAAGCAAATTTAGGCGAATTTTGATATTGATAGTTATTCATAAAAAAAAAAAAGAATTTTGATATTGATAGTTAAACCTTCTTTTAAAATATCCCATAATTAGAAACAATAATTCAAACCGCACAAATCAATCAGTTATCCATAATTATAAGGGAAAAAGCACTTTGCCCCCATCTACTTTTCCAACTTAACAAATAGCCCCTTATTCTATAAATTGCTCTTTTTCCCCCTCCTACTTTGACCACTTTGCATTTTAGATCCTTCCATTTCAACTATCGTCTTCATGACGTTAAATCTGAACACATTGCACACCAACTGAGAGAGATATCAGTGGTAGGACACTAAGAGTTGGTCTAGCGAGATAAATTGAGGTATCGTGAAGAATATGGTGAAATACGAAGGATTTTAGAATCATACGTTTTATTCGTCGAGTTCATCCTATGTAATTATATATACGTATATTCTCAATTAAAAAAAAACACTTAGTAAGCTAATACATGGCTATTGGAGCTAACGTGGTGTATTGAATGCGCGCCAATTAACGTTATGAAAACTATAGTTAGAATAAGGACCCAAAATGCAAAGTGGTCAAAATAAGGGAGTAAAAAGAGCAATTTATAGTATATGGGGCAATTTGTTAAGTTGGCAAAGTAGAGGGAGCCAAAGTACTATTTTCCCTAATTATAATTTAAATTTATAATTGACCAATATGGAAATCAAACTAGAGAAGAAGTCAAGAAACCCAGAGTCCCACACATTTAACCACAATGGCTTATATAGATAAGGTTAGTGTAGTACGTACGTAGCTACTAACTTGGCCACTTGCCGTCTCTCTTTTCTTCTTTCTCTATATATAAAAAAACTAAAGCCAAAAACAATTCAATTATATTATTATTATTTGGGTCTCATCTTCCTCAATCCAATTGTTGAAATCGAGAGAGAATAAAACGACATGTCGTACCATCTAAGCCTGGTGGCATACTACATCTACTTCAATTCAGCTAAAGTGGCTTACGTTGTTTCCTTGCTGTCTCTGTCTCTGTTCTATGTTCTGTTGGCTACTACTACTCCCACTCAAGAACAAGATGATCCGCACAACTTCATGTCGGACGGCGGCGGCGGCGGCGACGCTGGCTTCTCCGGTTTTCAACCACCAACTGTATCTCAGAAATATGGTCTCCCTCTACTTCCAAATTTGAAGTATTCTGTTTTGTTTTGAATGGTGCGCCGGCGGCTTTTTGGTCTTTGTTTTTTTGGTCACTGGATTTTCATCTTTCATGTAATGAATCGTGAAAATAATTGTTCATTTCTATGCAGTGATTTTTAATCGGAGGCGTGTTTAATTGTTTGTTGTTCTTCTTTTTGTGCATAGCCAAATTTCGTTTCCTCTTCTCTCATCTCTTACATCTTCTGGAAGTAATCGGAGGCGTGTTTGTTTGTTGATTTATGGGAAAATAGCACATTGACCCCTCGATTTTTTCAACTTACCAGATAGCTCCCTACACACTATGAATTATTTTTTGTACCCTCCTACTTTGATTAATTTTTCATTCGGATCCTTTCGTTTCAACTTTCGTCTTTATGACGTTAATTGATGTGTATTTAGTACACCAAATTAGCTAAAATAACCATGTATTAGTTTACTAAGCATTTTTATTGGGAATGTGAATATGTATAATTAGATAAGATGAAATTGACGAATAAAATGTGTGGTTTTAAAATCCTTCGTATTTCATCGTAGTTTTCATGATATCTCACCAATTTACCTCTCTGACCAACCCTTCGTCTCCTACCTCCGATATCTCTCTTTTCGGTGTGCGGATGTGTCAAGATTTAATATTAAGAATACATAATTCGAACAGAATGACCCAAAATGCAAAGTGGCTGAAGTAAGAAGGGTAAAGCTAGCTATCAAGTTGACAAAGTAGAAAAGCCAAAGTGTTATTTTCCCTTGATTTATTTATAAGATCAATTAACTTGTATGCCTTAAATTAAAACGAACTATCTCAATTTTATTTTGTGATGTATGTGAGACTATAACCAGTTTAGTTTTAATTTTGTGAGTTTATTAGGGGTTTCAAGTTTATTATTGGTTTATGATTTTCTAATTTAAACTTATATTCAAAAGTTAGAGTTTGACGTGCTTTTAGGATTTGAGTTTATGATGTAGTATTTTAGGGTTAAGACCGGGAAACAAGTGCTATGATTTGACTCAAAATGAAAACCAGAAAAATTTAAAGGTTCAACCTAAAATAAAGAAAAACATAAAAAAAAAAACCAAAGTAGAAACTTCCATTATTCAAATCCAAAATCCATCAACATCCACAAATCAAAATAACATTTCCACATAACAAACTTCAAATCTCTAACTCATCATCGTTGCATAGTTCATAAGATCACATAATAATTCATCATTAATATCATATAATCACCACATCATAATTCATCAAGAATAACATCTCACCACAACATCAACTATGCATCACAATCACATTATGATGGACCCTCTTACGGCGATCACAAGACAAGCGATCCGAACTATGAGTAAGCCCTCACCCAAGCAAAGCTCGGCTAAGGGCTTGGGGGCAATTGATGGGCCCGACCCGCCAGTACCCTGAGGGCCCAGATGGCGGCCCACACGCAGCAGCCAACACTGATGGTTTTGACCTAGGCGACAGTTCGGGCGGGTCAAACAATCAAGCCCAAAGCGACGGCCCAACCCGGCGGCTCTTTGGGTTCCAGGACAAAGCGAACACGTGTCAACATCCTATGGAGACTACAAACGAGTGGCCATGATTCAACCTTGGCGACCAAGACAGGGGTACTATAAATACCCCCCGTACACCCCATAAACCGGAGGACAACACTTTTACCCAGCGGACAAACGCTCTGCGGTACGTAACTCGCCTCCCTTCCCATTCCTAAAACTGATCGCCTCACTCTCCTTTGAACTAACTACCCCCCATTATCGCTTACGAGGTACAACTCCTCGGACGACCAACAGGCTTGGGCTTCCGTTATTGGGCCAGGCGACAAGGCTGGAACAACTGGCGCGCCAGATAGGGGCGATCAGGCGACTTTTCACACAACTTAGGGCGAGGGAAGAGGGATGAACTTCTTAATGAAACTGAGTGAGTTAACTTCCCACCTCTATGCGCCAAACTAAACAATAAGGTATCTCCCAACAGCCCTCAACCATACAAGGACAATGAGATTACGTTCCTTAAATCTAACAAGTTATTAACCCTTAGAAAAATGTTGTAGATGATCAGATCCATAGGTCTTTTCTCTAATATGCTCATCATTTCACATCAATCCACAACACTAATCTTGAGCTACAAGTATACCACAATATCAATAATAGTTCATCAGTTCACAGTTATTAACCCTAAAGAAGTTTAGGTGATCAATCAATATCATTTCTCTAAACTAGCATTATCATAACTCATCATCGTTGCATAGTTCATAAGATAACATAATAATTCATCATTAATATCATGTAATCACCACATCATAATTCATCAAGAATAACATCATTATGATGGACCCTCTTACAACGATCACAAGACAAGCGATCCGAACTATGAGTAAGCCCTCACCCAAGCAAAGCTCGGCTAAGGGCTTGGGGGCAATTGATGGGCCCGATCCGCCAGCATCCTGAGGACCCAGACGACGGCCCACACGCAGCAGCCAACACTGATGGTTTTGACCTAGGCGACAATTCGGGCGGGTCAAACAAGCAAGCCCAAAGCGACGGCCCAGCCCGCCGGCTCTTAGGGTTCCAGGACAAAGCGAACACGTGTCAACATCCTAATGGAGACTACAAACGAGTGGCCATGATTCAACCTTGGCGACCAAGACAGGGGTACTATAAATACCCCCCGTACACCCCATAAACTGGAGGACAACACTTTTACCCAGCGGACAAATGCTCCGCGGTCCGTAACTCGCCTCCCTTCCCATTCCTAAAACTGATCGCCTCACTCTCCTTTGAACTAACTACCCCCCATTATCTCTTACGAGGTACAACTCCCCGGACGACCAACAGGCTTGGGCTTCCGTTATTGGGCCAGGCGACAAGGCTGGAACAATTGGCGCGCCAGATAGGGGCATCAGACGACTTTTCACATAAACTTAGGGCGAGGGAAGAGGGATGAACTTCCTAATGAAACTAAGTGAGTTAACTTCCCACCTCTATGCGCCAAACTAAACAATAAGGTATCTCCCAACAGCCCTCAACCATACAAGGACAATGAGATTACGTTCCTTAAATCTAACAAGTTATTAACCCTTAGAAAAATGTTGTAGATGATCAGATCCATAGGTCTTTTCTCTAATATGCTCATCATTTCACATCAATCCACAACACTAATCTTGAGCTACAAGTATACCACAATATCAATAATAGTTCATCAGTTCACAGTTATTAACCCTAAAGAAGTTTAGGTGATCAATCAATATCATTTCTCTAAACTAGCATTATCATAACTCATCATCGTTGCATAGTTCATAAGATCACATAATAATTCATCATTAATATCATGTAATCACCACATCATAATTCATCAAGAATAACATCTCACCACAACATCCACTATGCATCACAATCACATTATGATGGACCCTCTTACGGCGATCACAAGACAAGCGATCCGAACTATGAGTAAGCCCTCACCCAAGCAAAGCTCGGCTAAGGGCTTGGGGGCAATTGATGGGCCCGATCCGCCAGCATCCTGAGGGCCCAGACGGCGGCCCACACGCAGCAGCCAACACTGATGGTTTTGACCTAGGCGACAGTTCGGGCGGGTCAAACAAGCAAGCCCAAAGCGACGACCCAACCCGCCGGCTCTTAGGGTTCCAGGACAAAGCGAACACGTGTCAACATCCTAATGGAGACTACAAACGAGTGGCCATGATTCAACCTTGGCGACCAAGACAGGGGTACTATAAATACCCCCCGTACACCCCATAAACCGGAGGACAACACTTTTACCCAACGGACAAACGCTCCGCGGTACGTAACTCGCCTCCCTTCCCATTCCTAAAACTGATCGCCTCACTCTCCTTTGAACTAACTACCCCCCATTATCGCTTACGAGGTACAACTCCCCGGACGACCAACAGGCTTGGGCTTCCGTTATTGGGCCAGGCGACAAGGCTGGAACAATTGGCGCGCCAGATAGGGGCGATCAAGCGACTTTTCACACAAACTTAGGCAAGGGAAGAGGGATGAACTTCCTAATGAAACTGAGTGAGTTAACTTCCCACCTCTATGCGCCAAACTAAACAATAAGGTATCTCCCAACAGCCCTCAACCATACAAGGACAATGAGATTACGTTCCTTAAATCTAACAAGTTATTAACCCTTAGAAAAATGTTGTAGATGATCAGATCCATAGGTCTTTTCTCTAATATGCTCATCATTTCACATCAATCCACAACACTAATCTTGAGCTACAAGTATACCACAATATCAATAATAGTTCATCAGTTCACAGTTATTAACCCTAAAGAAGTTTAGTGATCAATCAATATCATTTCTCTAAACTAGCATTATCATAACTCATCATCGTTGCATAGTTCATAAGATCACATAATAATTCATCATTAATATCATGTAATCCCACATCATAATTCATCAAGAATAACATCTCACCACAACATCCACTATGCATCACAATCACATTATGATGGACCCTCTTACGGCGATCACAAGACAAGCGATCCGAACTATGAGTAAGTCCTCACCCAAGCAAAGCTCGGCTAAGGGCTTGGGGGCAATTGATGGGCCCGATCCGCCAGCATCCTGAGGGCCCAGCGGCGGCCCACACCCAGCAGCCAACACTGATGGTTTTGACCTAGGTGATGCTGCAGTTTTAGCGGTATCAAATAACTACCAAGCTGTGAAGCTAGGGTAGATCGTATTCCATAGGGTTTCTACTAATTGACTACTCAAAGAAGCTGACAATTTATTCAGGTTTAAGCACTTAGTGCGTGGTGTGAGTTCCACGACTTCTAATCTAATGAACAAAGGAAAATAAAAGACAGAAAAGTAAAAGGTTGACTAACGAGAAGATAGATGAACTTAGATTTCGAATCCCCCTTAGATCACCAAAGCATTGGCAATCAACAGATCAGCGGTTTTCAATTCTAATTCAATCGGTTTCTATACACCACCATAACTCCTTACCCTTAGGTTTAAGACTGGCGAACGTTCGCTCTATCCGATCTAACTACCAAGATTAACTAGCCGCCCGGGTACGGTCGCCTCTCGCAACACTTAATTAACTGGTGCAATTACTAATGATTAATGAGTTACTCTTGCAGTGGATTAACCCTAACCGGTTCCTACGAAAGGCACGCTCCAATTATAAGGTTAATTGTTCAATTCGATGTTCTAAAGTAAGGCGAGCGTTCGCTTCTATCCTTAGCTTAACAAGAATCTAATCTAGGTGATCAATCCAGACAAGAAACATGAACAATGAAGAACAAATCAAACATGAAAGAGAACTGATTGAACTTCGAATCTAATTACCGCTGATCCGTGACCGCTTTAAAGCCCTGGGTCACTTAGGGTTCATCTAATCTAAGCTCTACAAGTTCAGTTACTCATATCAGAAACAAGAGAATCAAAGGCAACAATGAAGATCATCATACAGAGGAAGAACAGATAAGAACTGAAAAACCTAATTCTGACGACTCCCGCGAAGCTTCAATCTCCTGGATCTTCAACTTTAAGCTCCGAGCTCTCCGAGGTGGAAGGATGGCGTCACGATCTCTCCACGATTCTTTGAACTCTCTAAACTCTATCTATCGACCCTAGAGTCGGCTGACTCTCAAAAGTCTGATTCGTGAAAATATGAATAATGATTTGTGTGGTGTCTCTGTCTGCCGGCTGCCTCTATTTAATAGGTACGATTAGGTTTCCAATACAGCGCCGGATTTGGAAGGAATTTTCGCCGAAAATATCAAATAATTTTCAGCGAAATCTTTAGTTAAAATCCCGTGTGATTTCTTCTAGGATTTTCAGCGAAAACTTAAGGAAGTTTTCGCCGAAAACTTCAGTGTAAATCAGCCTGTGAGTTTCTGAAGGTATTTTCACCGAAAACTGTGTAGTATTTTCGGCGAAAATATTGTGCTGGGCAGTTGGATCTTCGGTTCTGAATCCGGTTTGATTTCTGGTTCAATTCTGGTTCACTCCTTGAGGTCTTGAATACGTGCATGGCTACGTAAATGATGGCAAAAATCTGTGCTATCACAAAAACACTAGAAAACCATCAAATTGACCCAAAAAGGGCCAAAGTAACCAAATCAGTAGGAAATAGGGTAGTTGAGTGAATATTCGCTATTTTACCCCTAAAACCACGTTTCAAGTAAGGAAATGTCGCTTAAATGAGGCTGATAATCACGTCAAATCGAGTGTCATCAATACCCCACACTTAAGCTTTTGTTGTCCTCAAGCAAACTGAACTAGAACACACTCAAATTCACAAATGACACGAGATTAAACCGAGATTCAATTCTAACAATTTGGTTTAGACTGTTCCACGTAGAAAGAGTGACCTACACATGCAAGAACATCAACCAAACAAGTTTTTGATCTCACTAATTTCTGCACACTTCAAGTAGTGGTTTTAACAAAGCTCGTTTCTTGGCAAAACAATTAATCATAATAACCGACTACGATAACACCAATTCTAATGAGAAAAGACTGTAAGCTCTAGCCATGATGTGGACGCGGAGGTAGGAAAAGTGACGTGGCTATTGACTCGACTTCATCCGTTTCTAGATCTGTACGTTACATGTGCTAGCTAGGACCGCTTTTTAACAACAATTTCGTTCAAGCTTCAACTTATTCCTTCAATTTATTTACTGCATACTAGTGCTCGATACCAAACACTTCACTTAGGTGTTGGACATGCCTAGCTCACAGTATTTGTGCCTTTGCTAGTGCTCAACCCGAACACTTCACTTAGGTGTCGGGCTGGCCTAGATTTTTTTTCAGCACTTTAAAGAACTTTACATTGATTTGCACAACTCGAATTTCACCACTCAAACACTTGATTTATCGATTTAACCACTTGATCCTAGCTAGTTATAACTTTTTACACGAGATTTCAATTGGATTTCCATTTAATCTCAAGCCACAATCACAGGTGAACAAATATGGAGTGAAAACATGGGAGAAGCTAGCATATATCATCTTAGAACGGTGTTATCGAGCTTTGTTATTAACAAACCAATCAATTCAATTAATTCAAGTTTCAACTACTGAAGTGATTTATGATCTGTTCTGACCTAGACTCATTTAATATCAGTTCCAACACGTTGGTTACAGGTTCTAAGTGGAACAGTCTAGACGTCATTGTTCAAAATTGAAGTCAATTTAACATCAAAAGTCAAGAATTGAGCAATTCTATGCAAGAGAAATTTTAAAATTGAACCACGGAATCACAGAAAATCAAACAAGATCATGCATAATCCTAGAATCCTACCCCACACTTAAACGGTTCTGTGTCCTCACAGGACTAAACTAGAGTAGAGAGATACGAAGAACCTGTGACGTGATGGTCGGTGTAGCGGATGAACACGGAGAGTCCGGAGCGGAGCGGAGTAGCTACTCGAGTTCCTACAAAACAAAAACAACAAAAAGATCAAAAGGATACCGGGACAAGTGTCCCAGATCCACACAGAATAAAAGTCGAACAAAGAAGGTTAAGGGGAATTTTGAAAATATTTTGACTCTTTTTTTTTTTTTCAAATTCACGGCACGACACTCCTAGAGCAATCTAGATCATCCAAGCTCAATTAGTTCAGAAAAAATCACACCGAAACAGCAGACACGCAAAACGAGGTAGACCGGTATTAAACTCGTCGAAATTCAACAATCAATACGTCAAAAGATTCGAAATTGAAAACCCAACAACTAACCTTTTAGACACGACTCAAGAAAATGGACGGAAAGCGACGAAGTTGGCAAAAAACGTGAAAAAACTTGTTTCGGGCATAACTGGAGCTACAGAGCTCCGATTTGGACGATCAATATGTGTTAGAATCGGACCGAAAAGAGGAATCTGATTTTCAAAATAACACAAGTTTTCGGCGAAAATATTGTGAAATTTTTGCCGAAAACTTCTTCACAAATCAGCAAAAATAAAGAAGCGGCTCACTGTTTGATTTTTTCGGGCGAGAATTTTCAATTCCCGCCGAAAACTTCTTTTAAAACCATTTTTTTTTTTTTTTTTTCAAAAACCCAACCAAAAACAAATCAAAACAAAAGGAAATTAAACTGACACTTTGGCTCCCCCGAACCTGATTCGAACGACGAAAAAGACTGACTAAAAAATTCAAAAACGGACTCCAGCCGTGGGTTGCCTCCCACGAAGCGCTCTCTTTTAACGTCCTTGAGCCGGACGGTACCTGCTAGGGGCCCCAACTTAGGAGTTCCTTGAAGTCAATCGTCTTCTTCAAGGACAGCGGTTGAGTGCCATGCAGCACTCCAGAAGGGTGATGCAGCCGGTAGTGCTCCAATAGATCGCGATCTTGGTTGGGTGACCAGTTCTTCTTGAATTCTCCTACTCGAGAAGGAAAGAGGTAGTACGGCGCGACATGATCAATGAGCTCCATCTTCTCTACAGGTTGACTCGGCGGAAGTGTAGGTGAGGGTATCTCCTCAATCTCTATGTGCTCCTCTTCGGCTTCAACTTCAAGATGGATTGGCTCTATGTCTTCATCAACCACCACTGCCAAGGATTCTTCTAGCTCATAATAGTCATGGATAGGATCATCATCTTCTTTTTCGAACAGCTCTTGAGCGTCTTCTGTCATTAACTGCTTTGGTTGCTCAAGCTTGATGTCCGTCGTGAGATGAGATTGTATCATTGAAGAGATATTATCCAAGGCAGATTGGGTTCTCGACGAGCATTGTTGATGTTCATGAAGCATCTCTTGGTTATCTCTAGCGTCTCTTCGATGCTCTTGTTGGTGTATCTCTTGGTGAGCTTGTAGCACTGAAAAGATATTATCAAAGAAGGAGTCAATTCTCGCCGTTTGTTGTTGTTGATGATGTAACAACTCTTGATAATCTTCGGGATATGGTGCTTCATTGATGTACCGCTCTAGGTACCGGTCATCCCACTTGTTATCCTGCATAATCAAAACTCAAAAGCACTACCCAGGTAAATCATGGAAATATGGAGGAAAATTAAATGGTAAGGCGGAAAGGTAGAAGAATAATTTGCCAACTCTTCTTTCAAACAATTAGAAGAGTCCCCGGCAACGGCGCCAATTTGATGCTGCAGTTTTAGCGGTATCAAATAACTACCAAGCTGTGAAGCTAGGGTAAATCGTATTCCACAGGGTTTCTACTAATTGACTACTCAAAGAAGCTGACAATTTATTCAGGTTTAAGCACTTAGTGCGTGGTGTGAGTTCCACGACTTCTAATCTAATGAACAAAGGAAAATAAAAGACAGAAAAGTAAAAGGTTGACTAACGAGAAGATAGACAAACTTAGATTTCGAATCCCCCTTAGATCACCAGAGCATTGGCAATCAACAGATCAGCGGTTTTCAATTCTAATTCAATCGGTTTCTATACACCACCATAACTCCTTACCCTTAGGTTTAAGACTGGCGAACGTTCGCTCTATCCGATCTAACTACCAAGATTAACTAGCCGCCCGGGTACGGTCGCCTCTCGCAATGACTTAATTAACTGGTGCAATTACTAATGATTAATAGTTACTCTTGCAGTGGATTAACCCTAACCGGTTCCTACGAAAGGCACGCTCCAATTATAAGGTTAATTGTTCAATTCGATGTTCTAAAGTAAGGCGAGCGTTCGCTTCTATCCTTAGCTTAACAAGAATCTAACCTAGGTGATCAATCCAGACAAGAAACATGAACAATGAAGAACAAATCAAACATGAAAGAGAACTGATTGAACTTCGAATCTAATTACCGCCGATTCGTGACCGCTTTAAAGCCCTGGGTCACTTAGGGTTCATCTAATCTAAGCTCTACAAGTTCAGTTACTCATATCAGAAACAAGAGAATCAAAGGCAACAATGAAGATCATCATACAGAGGAAGAATAGATAAGAACTGAAAAACCTAATTCTGACGACTCCCGCGAAGCTTCAATCTCCTGGATCTTCAACTTTAAGCTCCGAGCTCTCCGAGGTGGAAGGATGGCGTCACGATCTCTCCACGATTCTTCGAACTCTCTAAACTCTATCTATCGACCCTAAAGTCGGCTGACTCTCAAAAGTCTGATTCATGAAAATATGAATAATGATTTGTGTGGTGTCTCTGTCTGTCGGCTGCCTCTATTTAAATAGGTACGATTAGGTTTCCAATACAGCGCCTGATTTGGAAGGAATTTTCGCCGAAAATATCAAATAATTTTCGGCGAAATCTTTAGTTAAAATCCCCTGTGTGATTTCTTCTAGGATTTTCGGCGAAAACTTCAGTGTAAATCAGCCTGTGAGTTTCTGAAGGTATTTTCGCCGAAAACTGTGTAGTATTTTCGGCGAAAATATTGTGCTGGGCAGTTGGATCTTCGGTTCTGAATTCGGTTTGATTTCTGGTTCGATTCTGGTTCACTCCTTGAGGTCTTGAATACGTCCATGGCTACGTAAATGATGGCAAAAATCTGTGCTATCACAAAAATACTAGAAAACCATCAAATTGACCCAAAAAGGGCCAAAGTAACCAAATCGGTAAGAAATAGGGTAGTTGAGTTAATATTCGCTATTTTACCCCT